>CM069084.1:15188377-15788377 GCA_035578085.1 Solanum pinnatisectum | reverse complement strand
ATGAGAGCCTCCCTTGGTCCGCTCAAGACTACGGACCGTGGTAATGGCCATGAAGTTGAGGCAGTAGCTATGGAATTTGGTGGCCAAACTTTCATGGCCAAGGCAAGACGTCCACCTTCACGAGCCGTGATGAGGACCACGACTCGCGGTCCTTGTCCTGAAGGTTGGGGCAACAACTAATGGCTAGGGGTATCCTAGGCCTTTTGGCTTTGGCTTGGCCCCTTGGCCATGGCACTTGCCTCATGGCCTTGACCTCTATAACTCATATTCAAGACGTTCATCCTTACGTTTAGGCTCTAGTTCAACCTACCATTTTCTGGAGTGTTACATTATCTCCCCCCTAGGAACATTCATCCTCGAATGGTGATCTAGACACCTTATGGAAGTAAAGACTCAAGACTAGCATTCCAACATCAAAACAATACACAATAAAAGGAGGAAACATCAACTACATCTCAAGACATAAACAATGCAATCACAAGATAATAGGAACTTAATCCACAACTCATTATGCACTAGACTCATCATTTCACATGATCATAGGAGGAACTGCCTTCTCCAACATAGAATGAGCTCAACACAACATTATAGAGACAATAATCCATATCATCACAAATATAGCAAAACACGTTCATTATTTTCACCTCGTGAAGTTAAATATGCAATTATCATACCAAAGTGCAAACCAACGTGAGGGACATATAAATCATGAAAGCTCAATATATGATAAACATGAATTCTCACAAGAACATGCACAACATAAGGAAACCATAAAGAAAACTCATAGCACATATGATTTCCAAAATACCAAACTTAAGAAACTAGCTACCTCAAGTAGGGATAGGAGTAGAAGGAAAAAGATGAGGATAGCGGGACTTTATGTCGACCTCGGCCTCCCATGTAGCACCCTCAACTAAGTGATTCCTCCATAAGACCTTAACGGAAACTACCTTTTTGTTCCTTAACTTCTTAACTTGCCAGTCCAAAATCTCAATTGGGACTTCTTCATAGGAAAGGTTCTCATCAACTCCTAAACCCTCTAAAGGAAGGATAGATACCAGATCACCAATGTACTTCTTAAGCATGGAACCATGAAACACCGGGTGAACCGGAGCCAACTCACTTGGCAAGTCCAATTCATATGCAACTTTCCCAACACGTTTTCAGATTTGATATGGACCGACTAAGTTTCCCCTTCTTGCCAAACCTCATCACACCTTTCATAGGTGAGATTTTCAAGTAGACCCAATCACCAACCTCAAATTCAAGATCCCTTCTTCTATGGTCGGCATAGGACTTTTGTTGACTTTTGGCCGTCTTTAACCTCTCTCTAATGAGTCGAACTTTTTCAATGGCATCATAGACTGTTCAGGACCAATTAGAGCAAACTCACCTACTTCAAACCAGCCCACCGATGATCTACACCTCCTACCATAAAGTGCTTCAAACGGAGCCATGGCAATGCTTGAGTGGTAGCTATTGTTGTAGGCAAATTCTATCAAGGGAATATGATTGTCCCAATTACCCTTGAATATAAATCACACACGCCCTCACCATGTCCTCTAAGGTTTGCATGGTGTGTTAGGCTTGACCATCCGTTTGAGGGTGGAAAGCGGTAATAAGTTTAACATTGGTACTAAGTCCTTGTTGAAATGCCTTCCTAAAATATGAAGTAAATTGAGCACCCTGGTCCGATATGATGGACAAAGGAAACCTATGCAACTTCACTACCTCATTGATATATAATTTGGCATAGTCGTCCGCCAAAAAAAGTAACCTTGACAGGAATGAAGGTGGCTGATTTAGTCATCCTATCAACAATGACCCAAATAGAATCATGTTGCCTTTGAGTACGAGGCAAACCCACAACAAAATCCATATTCACTTCCTCCCACTTCCAAGTTGGAATATTTATATCTTGGAGAAAGCCTCCGGATTTTAGGTGTTTGGCCTTAACTTGTTGACAATTCGGACATTTGGACACAAAACCTTCTATATCCTTTTCATACCATTCTACCAATAGACTTCCCGTAGGTCACGGTACATCTTGGTGGCTCCCAGATGAATAGAATATCGCGAACCATGAGCCTCTTCTAGAATTTTCTCTCTCAAACCATCAACATCCAGAACACACAATCTACCTTGGTACCTAACACCCCATCTCCCCGTTGGGAGAACCTTTATGGACTTGTTGAGAACTGATTCTTTCCATTCCATCAAACTAGGATCAAGGTGTTGCTTAGACTTCACATCAACTACAAAGGATGATTCGGAACTATGAAGAACCACAACTCCACCCTCGGTGGAATCCACTAGTTTGACACCTAACCAGGCCAACCTATGCATATCATGAACCAATTCCTTCTTCTCATCTTCTACATGAGCCACACTACCCATGGACAATCTACTTAGGGCATTCGCAACCACATTAGCTTTTTTGGGGTGTATAGGACACTCATGTCATAATCCTTCAAAAGCTCTAACCTCCTTCTTTGTCAGAGATTCAAATCTCTTTGGCTAAATACATATTGAAGACTCTTGTGGTCGGTAAACACATCTACATGGACCCCATATAAATAATGTCTCCATATTTTCAAAGAAAATACAACCGCCGCTATTTCAAGGTCTTGAGTTGGGTAGTTCTTCTCATGAACCTTGAGTTACCTTGAAGCATAAGCAATCACTTTACCATGTTGCATAAGGACACATCCCAAGCCCACTCGAAAAACGTCACAATATACCACAAACCCATTGGTACCCTCCAGTAAGGTAAACACCAGAGCGAAGGTAAGCCTATCTTTCAATTCTTGGAAGCTTCTCTCACAAGCCTCTGACCACTCAAATTTAGCCTTCTTTTGAGTTAGAGTTGTTAATAGAGAAGTGATAGAGGAAAAGCCCTCAACAAATCTCTTATAATAATCAACCAAACCCAAAAAACTTCGAATATTGGTAGGAGACAAAGGTCTAGGCCAACTCTTGACCACATCCGTCTTCTTAGGATCAACCTCAATACCCTTACCCGACATAATATGGCCAAGAAAAGTAACCGACCTTTGCCAAAACTCACACTTACTAAACTTAGCATATAATTGGTGGTCTTTAAGGACTTGAAATACTATCCTCAAATGATTCATATGATCACCCTCACTCCTTGAATAGATCAAACTATCATCTATAAAGACGATCACAAATGAATCAAGATATTGCCTTAATACACTATTCATTAGGTCCATGAATGCCACTGGGGTATTTGTTAGACCAAAAGACATGACTAGGAATTCGTAGTGACCATATCTTGTTCAAAAGGCCATCTTAGGAATGTCAACCTCTCCCACCCTAAGTTGGTGATAGCCCGACCTTAGGTCAATCTTTGAAAAGTAACTCGCCCCTTGGAGTTGGTCAAACAAATCATCAATTCTAGGGAGAGGGTACTTATTCTTTATAGTGACCTTGTTCAATTGGCAGTAATGAATACACATCCTAAGGGACCCATCTTTCTTTTTCACAAATAAAATCGGAGCACCCTATGGAGATATGCCCGATTGAATGAAACCCTTGTCTAGCAAATCTTTGAGTTGTGCGTTCAATTATTTTAATTCTGTCGGAGCCATCCAGTAAGGGGGAATTGATATGGGTTGAGTATCCGGCAAAAGATCAATACCGAAGTCTATTTCCCGTTCGAGAGTAATACCAGGCAAGTCATCGGGGAAGACTTCTGGATACTCTCTCATTACGGGGACCGACTCCAAAGAAGGAGTCTCAGACTCAATATCTATGACCCTTACAATATGATACACACCCCTTTGAGATCATTTTACAAGCTTTTAGAAATGAAATGAAACGACCTCTAGGGATAGAGTTTCCTTCCTTCCATTCCAAAACGGGCTCATTTGGAAATTGAAATTTTACTATCCGAGTTCTACAATCAATGGAAGCAAAACAAGCCTGAAGCCAATCCATCCCCAAGATGACATCAAAGTCCAACATATCTAATTCTATCAAATCAACCAAAGTGACTCTATGAGACAAGGAGATAGGACTCTCCTATACACCCTTTTAGCTACAATCGAATCACCTACCGGGGTTGACACAGAAAAATGTTCTTTTAACTCTTCAGGAGACACTAAAAGTTTCATAGCCACAAAAGGGGTAACAAAAGATAAAGTGGCACAGGGGTCTAATAATGCATAAACATTAATTGAAAATACTTGCAACATAGCGGAAACAACATCCGGGGACCCCTCTTTATCACTCCTAGATTGGAGAGCATAAAAACGATTCTTCTTGGGAGCATCAAGATTTTAACCACTTGGTGTAGCTTGATTACCCTCTTTTCCCTTGGCCGTAAAATTTGGAAAATCTTTCAATTGATGTCCACTTTTTCCACATCCATAGCACACACCCATACCGGCAAGACATTTCCCCTCATGCTTCTTACCATATTTTGCACATGTAGGCCTCTTCATGGAAGATCCACCCCTATTGGAGCATTGGAGGAACTTTGATTGGAGAACCTCTTCTTAAACCTTGGTCACTTTGACCTTCAAACTTATTCTTAGAAGAATTCCCATCCTCTGGCCTTGCCCTCTTCACCTCTCTACTCTTCTCCCTAAGCCTTGACTCCTCAACTTGTTGAGCATAAACCATCAACCTTGAGATATCCATGTTGTCATGGAGCATTGCCGCATGGCACTCTTCTTTAATAGTATCGGACACATCGGTGACAAAGTGACTCATCTCATCCCTTGGGTTGGAAACCAAAGAGGGGGCATATTTGGACAACTTAGTGAATTTCAAAGAGTATTCTTGGCCACTCATACCTCCTTGATGAAGGTTGATAAATTCCTCGACTTTCGCTTCCTTCTTTTCCCTTGGAAAGAACCTATCAAGGAACTCCTTCTTGAATACTTCCCAACTTATGAGACCCGCCCTTATAGGCATATTTTCCTTCCATTGAGTGTACCATACTTGGGCCACGTCTTTCAATTGGTACCCAGCCAACTCGGCTTTCTCAATAGAAGTGACCCCCCATAGCCTTTACTATCTTGTAGACCTCCTCCAAAAAATCTTGTGGGTCTTCATTAATTTTGGAACCCAAGTAGATAGGAGGGTTCCTCCTAGAAAAATCTCTCAATCATGAGGCCATGGTACTCACATTGGGCTCTACCTGGGGCCTAACTTCTCGGTTAGCTTGATCCGTTATGGCTTGAGCTTGAGTTCATGTCTCATTCATTATCTTGTCATATAAGGAAGAATAGCCATCACCGACATAGATTATGTGAGCTACATGGAATCCGGTGTCGTGTAACCCCATACTGAAAGAAGGTGTCCTACTTTCCTAAGGTAGAACAAACATGTTTAGCTTTAAGGTGAATCTACTAGCTAAAGTCCTATGTTGGAACATAGTCATGGGATAGTGAGATTGCTTCTAGAATCCCGCCCTATCTCATTGGCGGAGGGGCTTCAATCTCATGAGTTCACTTGGATGACCCAACCTATTGCATTGTCGGAAGGGCCTTTACCTCATTGTCCATATCCACTCGGTGCTAATTATTATTCCCCAAATTATATATAATTAGTCTTACATTGCATTTACATGTGTGAAGGAGTGCTCTACCCTTCTTTCAATACAATTAATTAAAATAGCTCATAGATTCATTAGAGGTGAGAACGACTTTCAACCTTAGAATCAACATTAACATGTGACTGGAACTTTCACATAACATTCATTGTGTTTTTCATGAGAAATAGCCTTTAAATCAAACAACCATGTTATCCCCATCCTAGACAAGTCATACATGAATATTTCTAAAGGGTAAGGGGAGAATTGACCTTTCAATAATACCTCAATTTACACAATGGTGACAAGATCTTTACCTTTTAAGTGAACCATGAGTTCACATACAACTTTCATCAATCATGAACAAACCCTCACAATTTACCCCCTTCAAGGGTGATGAACCAAGTCTCACAATCACACTTAGGAATACTACTTTAAGCATGAAAAAAACAAGATTCAATAACTAATTCAACACAGATACAAATTCATAGTGTTCATCTTGCATCAATAAACCCATCATAATTCATGAAATTGGGGTCATGGGGTAACACATGGTTCATGGGGAATTTTACAATAAAAATTACCATTAACATCAATTGATCCATAATATATGATAATTAACATAATGAAATCGTTTTTAGGAAGAACCCATGGCTAGAGTAGAAACCATAGTTTTTGAACAATATACCAATTTCGAAATTAGAGTTTGAAGGGCTTCACGGAGAATGAATCAAGGTCCCCATACCTTAATTGAAGCTTTGCCCACGATTTGGAGTTGAAATGATGGATTCTTGAACCCTAACCTTCAAGTTCTTGGTGTTCTTCAATGGAGGAACTTCTAGAGAGAGAAATATTCAGAGAAGAGAATTTTGGGGAAATATTTTGGTGTTGTAGTTTATGACTTGAAAATGGGTGAAATTGACTTTAAAACATATATAAACCATCCCCTAAAATACCCAATACACCCCCACTTAATTGGACTAAAATAGGAAAAGACTTGTTTAACCCTCACTTAAAACTCACGCCAAGGCACCAAGGCCACTCTCATGAGCTGTGGTGAGGACCACGACCCGTGCTCCTGCCATTGAAGGTGAGGCACTGGACTTCATTTTTGTGTCAAAAGTTCAATCGCCCAAGTCATTTTCGTGGGCCTCTTCACGACTCGTGAAGTGGACCACGACATGTGGTCATGCCTGTGGAGTTGGGGCAGTGACTTTACCATTTGGGGTGATTTGGCTATTTACCTAAGGCAACTTCACGAGAGCCTCCGATGGTCGTGGTGAAGACCACGGACCATGGTGATGGCCGTGAAGTTGAGGCAGTAGCTAGGGAATTTGTTGGCCAAACTTTAATAGCCAAGGCAAGACCACACCCACCTTTACGAGCCGTGGTGAGGAGTATGACTCGTGGTCCTTCTCGTGAAGGTTGGGGCAACAGCTAATGGCTAGGGGCAGTCTAGGCCTTTTGGCCTTGGCTTGGCCCCTTGTCCATGGCACTTGCCTCATGGCCTTGACCGCTATAACTCATATTTAAGACGTTCATTCTTATGTTTCGACTCTAGTTCAACCTACTATTTTCTGGAGTGTTACATAGAGCTCCAGATATTCTATCCATCCGGGTTCCACAAAGATATATCGTGACTTGAGAGTGGGTTATTGGTGGAGTAGCATGAAGAAGGGCATTGCAGGTTCGTTGCTAAGTGTCTGAATTGCAAACAAGTCAAGGTAGAGCAATAGAGGATCGGTGGTATGGCTCAAAAGATAGAACTTCCGTAATGGACGTGGGAGATGATCAATATGGACTTTATTACAGGTTTACCACGATCTCAAAGGTAGCGTGATTCAATTTGGGTGATTGTAGATCAAATGACTAAATCAACCCATTTATTACTGGTAAAGACTACCTATTCAACAAAAGATTATGCTAAGTTGTATATTCATGAGGTAGTCAGACTACATGGAGTTCCAGTAAGTCATTCAAGAAAGGTTTAGGTTCGAAGGTGAACTTGAGTACTACGTTTCATCCTCAGACTGATGGTCAAGCAGAGAGCACTATTCAGACGTTAGAAGATATGTTGAGGGCTTGTGTGATTGATTTCAAGGGGAATTGGGATGATCAACTACCTTTCATTGAGTTTGCTTATAATAATATTTATCACTCTGGAATCCAAATGGCTCCGTATAAGGCTCTTTATGGGAGAAAATGCAGATCTCCTATTGGATGGTTTGAGGTTGGTGAAGCTGGGTTGATAGGACCAGATTTGGTTCATGAAGCTATGGAGAAAGTGAAGGTTATTCAAGAGAGGTTGAAAACACTGCAGAGTCGTCAAAAATCCTATATAGATGTTTGGAGGAGAGACTTAGAGTTTGAAGTAGATGATTGGGTATACATGAAGGTCTCACCCATGAAGGGTGATATGAGATTTGGTAAAAGGGGAAGCTTAGTACCCGATATATTGGTCCTTACAAAATATCCAAGAGGATCGGTAACGTGGCTTATGAGTTAGAACTACGCAAGAGTTAGCAGCATTCCATCTAATATTTCATATTTCTATGTTGAAGAAGTGTATGGGCGATCCTTCACATATCATACCTACTGAAGATATTGGTATAAAGGATAGCTTATCTTATGAGGAGATTTTGGTTCAGATTTTAGATCGTCAAGCTCGCAAGTTGAGGACCAAAGAAGTAGCATCAATCAAAGTTTTGTGGAGAAATCAGTTTGTTGAGGAGGCTACATGGGAAGCTGAGGAGGACATGAAGAATAGGTACCCACATCTCTTCGAGTCCGGATAAATTCCAAATTAAGGTACTAATCCTTTTCTTGGCAATTTTTTTTAAGTTTGCTTGTTGTATTTATATTTTGCTTGTTGGGTGTTTGAGCCGGATGCTGGATGTTACACCCTTAGCCTACTAAGAGCAACCTCATTCAAGGACGAATGTTCCCAAGGGAGAGATACCCGCCATTTCAAAGAACTAGAATTAGAAAGAAACCATTTTTTTTTTTGGAAATAGTTAAATTTGAAAATTTTGACAAGTTATGCAAAGTATGAGTTTTGGGTCAACTTAAGTGACCATAACTTTCAGAACAGGATGAGTTAGGTGGTCTACAAGATATCAAATGAAATGTCTTTAAATTATCTTTCCAATGCCACCAAGTTCGCTAGTTTTCGAGTTCGTATGAGGGAGATATGCCCGTTTGAAGTCGGGCTGTCTGAATAAGGAAAGTCACCTGGATTTTAGAAGGGTATTTTGGTCTTTTCATTATCCAATTAATTAAATTCATTTTTGGTATTTTATTGGGGTCAAAACTGATTTAGTTCAGTTTACGCTTCACAACATTACACAAGGGTTGTGAGAGAAGAGAAAAGAGGAGAAAAGAGGAGAAAGAGCCAAAGTGTCGCGTTCTTGAGTATCGCTTGTGGATTTCGCCAAGGGTTAATCCCTACGAGGTATGTGAGATCACATAGCATTGGGTTCTTTCACCCACACACAAATCATGTTTAATTAGTGTATCTACGTTCTTGAAAGTAGCCTAATTGAGTTCTTGATGGATTTTGTTGAAGTTTCTATTGGGTTCTTGATTATTGAGTTTTTGGAGGAGTTCTTGAGATGATTTGATGAGATTTAAGGTTGTTCTTGAGTAGATTCTTGTATATTTTGGTTGGATATTTGAATCTAAGTGTTTGAGGAAGAAACCAATTGAATCTTGATGGTTTAGGGCAAAAAACGAACAAGAAAAATCGTTTCTGGCAAGGGGCTGGCGCACCGCGCCAGTTAGTGCACCAGAATAAGGCACCTGAAGTTTGGCCTCTGGGGCACCGCGCCACTCAGTGCTCCCCAAGTCAGTCTCTGAAGTTAGGGCTCTGGCGCCCTCTGCCACTTAGTACGCCAGAGTTCCCTCGAATCGTACCTATGTTTTCTAGTTGATTTCTACACTCTAAGGTACGTATAAACATCGAGAGATCATCTATAACATGAGATCATAACCCTTGAATCCATAAATAAAATTCAAAGAAATTTAAGAGCCAAGCCTAGAGAGTTCTTAGAGTTTTTTTCAAAAGTCTTTTACAAATGCTTTAAGACTTGAGCTTTGAGTTGAGTAAGAGTATAAAGTGAAGTGCATTTTCTTCAAAAGAGTATATGGGAACTTAGTATTCCCAAAGAGTAAATGTTTATACATTTAAACAAGAGACCAATTTCCAAGAGAGCCTTTGAGCTAGTTTTTGAGTAATTATCTCAAACCATAGAAAGAGTTATGTTTTTAAACATATGAGCTAGTACATTTTGGGAGAAGTACTAAGCACTGATTTGGGGATGTGCTTGAATTCATATAATTCAAAGTCTCCATAAATCGTGTGACCAGCATGGGTAGAAAAGGATCATCCTTTTTAGATGATTCCTTAGTGCTTTTTAGCATATACTAGTGGATCCACTTAGTAGTTAGGTTCTATACCTATGGCAAGGTATAGGACAACCCTGAAAGCATAAGAAAAATATTGTACCATCACATAGCTCATAGTGATGGTTGTCGATTAGAGAAACTCCCACCGAGCAATGCAGCACCCACTCTAACGCCTAAGTAGGAGAACCCTCATATCCCAATAGTTGAAACATGTGGAAAATTAACGATAGACTAAGATAAACAAAATTATAGAGTTTTCATGAATAAAAACTTTTAAATAATATAGAGTTAAAACTTGTAAAGTAACTAACACCCCCAAAAATCTAGTCTAAACAGGTACAAGAGCTACTAAGAGTACAACTGGATATAATAAATAAAAGACACAGCTCCAACCGTGTGGAAGGAAAGATAGAAGCTGCTGGAGAATTTCTTCGTCTTCACCTAATGAAACATCACCAACCTACATCCAGACTATGGCAAAAGACATAGCAAGAGTAGTATCAGTACAACCACACGTACTAGTAGGCATCATCGGTCAACCCAACTCCCACCGCATAACATAAGAAAGCAACTAGTAAGATCATGAGATAAAACCACTACGCTTCTCCACCTTTTCAGTCAACCTACTTACTAGGTCCTTGGTCATAGCTTAACCATTCTAACACATAGAAAAAGTCTCCAATTATGACTACAAGCATTCCAACTAACCGCTCACATCATACCCTTACTTCCTCTTCAGATTACCCAGTCATGGCCACATAGTATATGACATCAATCTTTATAACTACTAAACAAAATCCCTTTCTCCAAAGTGAAATCCACCTAAGCATTTACATCACATATACTACCCCTACTTCTCACCCTTGCAACATACAGACCGCCCTTGCTCTCAACTATTACGACCCTCGAACCCTTGGCTTCCCCGATTCATCCAACAACCATATAAGCAACAAGTTCACCCAACACAAAAGAACAATCAGATATAAGTCCTCATAACGACATGACCAATTCGGGGAATTACAATATCATTTACCATTACGAACCACATTCAATTTCACAATCCTCAAAGTACACAATTATGTCAAATCATTGGTCCTCTCATGGAACCCAAACCCAAACTGTTAGCATGTCGGAATGTGGTACACAACCCAAATATTATGCTGCAACATATCAATCAATCCCATATTTATGCTGGAATGTGGCAACCTATCTAAGTTAGTATGTTGGAATGTGACAACCGACCCACTATCACAATCACAATGTTTATTATCACAATCATACAACAAGAGGTGATTCATAGCATATACTTCATCGTTCATACTTATTCACATTAGATGTGATCAACAAGCTTCGTTCACATACTTGCACGTATTACAATGAAGCAAGAACAAACCTACAACACACAATCATAGAATCACAACCATCACCAATAAACTTCTCATCCACGTATATCATGTGTGCATTAATTCAACCATACCTAACCCTAGTTCATCATCTAAGGCTTATTCCTAGGATTTAACCATATTTCATTCAGTGCATGAGGGCCTACGCATAATCCTATCGTTAATTTACATATATTACGTAGGGAACATAGATTTATAACTACTCAATTCATAAAACCTAGCCTACCTGGGCGCCAAGCAGCTGCACGAAGTTTTTGTCTTTGATTCTTGTTTTCGGGATTCATGACGGTGATCTTGACTAGATATCCAAAATCCATCGACCTCCCTTATCCTAATCTTAGAGCAGCTTTTTGGGGAATTCTATTTATGACTAATTTAGGTATTTTAGGAAGAAGATGGAAATAGGATTTCACGTTATTTACATTGTGTCTCACCTATCCCGCTCTAGCACCAACTTACCCCGCCCTAGCAGTATCTAGCCTGCCCTGGCAGAACAGTGGCCCAAAATTTCCCAATTTTTCTTACTTTTCCTAATTAACGATGGTTCAAGTCGTTATAATAGATACCAATTTACCCCTCCTTTATCCCTAAATGATTAATACCCGGATAATCAGTCACCCTATTTTCGGAGTAGTTCCAAACTAAAGAATAGAGCCATCACAGAACCATGAAAAATGGTGACTTTTCAACTAGTCGATACAAGAAAGGTACTATACTCAAAGACTAGAAGAAAATTGAGACAGCACACGATAGAACAAAAGTTTTTAAACTAAAATTCTACTCGCTAGGGCGGCAGCCCTCCCGCTGAGGCGGTAGATCAGGAAATAGTATAAGGGGGGACGAGGATTGGTTTCCTCATTTCTCCCCTTTCTCCTTACAAAAACTCTCCCAAACCCTCTCAATTCCCTTGCTCTGAACGTTAAAATCCAGGTAATACTCACACTCCTTACTTTCTTTACTTCATTACATTTTTAATTACAAATGTATGATGATAACTGATTGATTTGGAATGGTTTTCTGGGTAGTTATTTGAAAATGAACTTAGGTTGTTAATTTGATAGAAAAACGTAGCAGGGCACTTCCCTTACGTTCCCAACATCTCCACCACGTTTTAGGCGTAAGGATTTCGTAAAAACACAGTTGAATTTGTACAAAAATGGCAGGGGGAAGTTGAAAGGTCTGCTTGACATAAACTCAAATTTGGGCATTGTTTAGGGGTTTATTTGCTAATATGATAGCATATTTAGATTCTAGGGTGGTTAATACACTCTGATCTGCTGGAATTCGATCGAAAATGGGGATTTTGAGATGAAGAGATGCCATCACTGCGTCTGTTGTTCATCCCAGATGAAGGCCATTGTGGCGGCCTTCATAATCTCGCCCTGGCGGGATTTTGGCAACTTTGACGGGATATGCCAGACTAGTGGCCTACATCCTTTAACTCAGAAGTTTCTCTCTTCTCCTTTTAGCCTTAAATTGTCTATTCCTCTCTTGTTCTAACTTATATCTAACTTATTTCAAGCTCTATAATGGCAGGTCTAAATGGGGAAAACTTACCTTTCATTCGGTTTCTCAATGACGTCAGTCGGGAAAGGCATGATGATAATAGAAACATAGGATTCTGCTGCAAGAGAGGTTTTGTCTTACTTAAGCTGGAAGAGAAGCCTCCTGCCTTTTATGCTCGTCTAATGGAGTTCAGATGGGCTCCACTGACTGAGGCTCCCCCAGATGCACGTTCCACTTGGGTGAGGAAGTTCTACGACATCTTACCTACTGTGCGATGGAAGGACCCTCACCCCATCATCTGTATATGGGGAGTTGAGATTCCCCTAAATGCCACCTCCATTAATGAGGCTCTTGAGGTGCTAGAGGCCTCGAACGCTGAGTACGAGGCCAAGCTTAGGGAGATGGATCTGGAATGGCTAAGAGACACGTTAGTGGAGCCTGCATGTCGGGACCAAGTCTATTGGGCCACTACGAATGGCATTACTAGAACAGATTGGTCAACTGATGCTAAGAGGTGGCTACACTTGGTGACTAGAAGGATCCGCCCGTTGGGCAACTGCATCGACGTGAACTTTCCTTGGGCCTTGGTGGTGGCGTGCTCTACACAGGGCATCGAGTTAAATGTGGGGGCGAAGATCATTTCGGAGTGGAAGATGTTCTACCGGGGTAACAAGAAGGCTTTCTTCCTACTAGGACTTATTACTGCGTTATGCAAGTGGGCGGGAGTGCCACATTTTGACGCCGATAAGGTACTTTCTATTGATTTTCCCTTCACTCTCTTTTTGTTAGAGCAGGTTCTACTTCCAGGAGTAAGGGGAGGAGAAAAGGCAGGGCTAGTAGTAGTAAGGCGGCCGCGAATTCGGACGATGAGGCCCCACTCTTAGGTGCAAGGGTCGAGGAGGATCTCAAGGCCGCCCGCAAGAGATTGGGGAGTTCCTTTGCTTACTTCACTCTGGTTCCACCCAGCATTGCCCTAGAGCTCGAGATGCTCCATCGTGAGTTATACCAGGAGCAGAGGAGGGTTTGGAGATGAAAGACCGTGAAGACCATATTCACTTGCGTTGCCCCCAGTCAGGAGATTCCCCGTGTTGAGAAAGAAAATTTCCAGCTCTTTACTTTTATGGACGAGGCGGTGACCTGCCTGGTACCTTCGGAGGATCTAGACTAAGACGTTGACACCACCCAGTCTGAGGGTTATTGATTTAGCTTTTGCCCGTCTTGGGCTTGTAATATTTTGGACAACTTTGTTTTTATCTTTTCGCATTCCTTATGTTTTGTAAGAACCTGGATGCTAGATTTCTTTCTTTTCCGTAGTAAATGGTTAATCACTAAGTTTTATAAACTATTTTCGATTGCTAAACACTGATAGAATTGCAGGGGTTAGCCCGGATACCATTTGGGGTCCTTATCGAGAAACTTGGAAAAGTAGAGAGGGCAGGCTGAGGTTCTGCATCGCCTCATCCCGCTCTGGCGGCTCACCTTGGCGGGAAAATCCCGCCCCAGCGGCCATAATAGAAACAAACCTAGGCTAAAATTATTTGGGGTTCTTTTCTTCTCTAGTTTTCCCCAAAGGTTCCCAGCCTCACCAAACAGTTTTAGGATAATTCTTCGAGCTAGGAAAAATCATTGTCTATCCCAGATTCATCCCATGATACACGAACAAAAACATTCTCGATATTTCATCACCACAACCCACACATCCCTAGGATACACCCAGACGTTCACTCGATCCTTAGTCAAGCGTAGGACACGTCCAGATTTAGTTTACGAATCACCTTATGACTCATCTAGATCCTTGCCTCGAACTTAGTTAGGAACTTTTTTTCTCAACGACTTTACAATACTCAAGTCGTTACAACTTGCATAAATTCAACAATTTAGCTAGCATATTACATATAACAATGTTTAGACACACAATTACAGTACACAAAATTATATCATCACATTCAAGCAACTTCGACTTCACATTCACAATTATTTCAAATGACAAGAAGCACACATTCACAATAACAAACTACACATCACCACAATTTCACCTTATTAGTTATTTCATCCCATGGACGACCATTTTTGGTCATCTATGCGATTATGCAACCCCTTGGCCAGATACCAATTGGAACCTTCTCAGTTCCAATTAACTTTGCCTGTGTCCCTTCAATAGTAACCACGACGTCTAGTCCACTTTGTTGAGATACCAATTGGAATAGGGAGATACCAATTGGACTCAACTCATACCACAAGTGAAACTTTGCATGAAAGGAGAGAATGAGTGGAATTATTTCCTAGAATGCTTCCTAGCTTCCCGAAGATTAGACGTGGACGTCAACACACCAATCCGCAGGAGTCTAGTCCACATTTTTCTCTTATACTGGGAGACCAGTAACCTGGGCTCTGATACCAATTTGTCATGACCCAACCCACCGGGCCGTGCGGGCACCCACTCTAACACCTAAGTAGGAAAACCCTCATATCCCAATAGTTGAAACATGTGGAAAATTAACAAAAGACGGAGATAAACAAAATCATAGAGTTTTCATAAATAAAAACTTTTAAACAATTTAGAGTTAAAACTTGTAAAGTAACGAACAACCCCAAGAATCTAGTCTAAACTGGTATAAGAGCTACTAAGAGTACAACTGGATATAATAAATAAAAGACACAGCTCCCACCGTGTGAAAGGAAAGATATAAGCTGTTGGAGAATTTCTTCGTCTTCACTTAATTAAACATCACCAACCTGCATCTAGACTATGTCAAAAGACATATCAAGAGTAGTATCAGTACAACCACACGTACTAGGTACTTAGTGATAGCCTAACCATTCTAACACATAGAAAAAGTTCCCAATTACAACTACAAGCATTCTAACTAACTGCTCACGTCACACCCTTACTTCCTAATCATATTACCCAATCATGGCCACATAGTACATTATGTCAAGCTTTCTAACCACTAAAAACAATCCCTTTCTCCAAAGTGAAATCCACCTAAGCATTTACATCACGTACATTACCCTTACTTCTTATCCTTGCAACATATGGGCGACCCTTGCTCTCAAGACCCTTGGCTTCCCCAATTCATCCAACAACCACATACGCAACAAGTTCACCCAACACAAAAGAAAATCAGATATAAGTCCTCATAACCACACGAACACTCCGTGGAATCACAATATCATTTATCATTACGAACCATGTTCGAGTTCACAATCTTCAAAGTACATAATTATGTCAAATCATTTGTCCTCTTATGGAACCCGAACCCAAACTGTTAGTATGCCGGAACGTGGTACTTGATATAAAGATTATGCTGGAACGTGGCAGCCGATTCCATATTTATGTCGGAATGTGGCAACTGATCCAAGTTAGTGTGACGGAACGCCATACTCGACCCACAATCACAATCATAATGTATATTATAGTTCTTCGTTAATACTTATTCACATTAGGTGTGATCAATAGGCTTCGTTCACATACATACACGTATTACAATGAAGTAAGAACAAATCTACAACACACAATCATAGAATCACAACCATCACTAATGAACTACTCATCCACGTATATTATGTGAGCATTAATTCAACCATATCTAACCGTAGTTCATCATCTAAAGCTTCTTCCTAGGATTTAACCATATTTCATTTGGTGTACGAGGACCTTCGCATAATCCTACCATTGATTTACATATATTATGCAGTGAACACAGATTTATACTACTTAATTCATAAAACCTAGCCTACCTCGGTGCTAAGAAACTGCACGGAGTTTGGTCTTTGATTCTTGTTTTTGAGATTCATAACAGTGATCTTAACCAAAAATCCACAATCCATCGACCTATTCATGCTAGAAATCTCTCCCTCCCTCTTTTCTAAGCTTGGAGTAGCTTTCTGGGGGTTTCGAGGGTGTTTTATGATTAATTTAGGTATTTTATGAAGAAAAAGGAAATAGGATTTCACGTTATTTACATTCTGTCTCGCCTATCCCGATCTGGCACCAACTTACCCCGCCTTGGTGCCGCCGCCCTAGCGTCTTCTGGCCTACCCTGGTGGGATAGTGGCCTAGAATTTCTCAATTTTTTTTGCTTTTCCTAATTAATGTTGGTTCGGATAGTGACAGGAGATATTGGTTTATTGTGTGTAGGTTGTATATTTTTTTTCTTACACCAATATCAAATTTTGAGGCCTAACTAATAAATTTATTGTGAGAAGAGCAAGATCATATAAAATTCTATTTCAAAATTCCTCAAAGTAAAAATAAATAAATAATAAAGTTCTTTAAAACTCTTTTACTCTTTATGTGCTTATTTTTACCAAGTATCGTTATTACTTTATTATTTTATATCTATTTTGATTAGTTAAGCCTTAAGAATAGACATACTCTCACCCCTTTTGAATATCTTTACTTGTACACTACAATGAAATGGCATTGTCTGCAGTTCAATTACGATGACCGGAAGAATTAATGTGTGAAGCATAGCTCAAGTGTAATCATCACCCCAAGCAAGGCTAGGTATGTTTTGGGAAATGATGAAAAATAGATAGGCTATAGCTGACTTCTTGTATGAAGCGCACATATGGCTTTATAAAAATAAAGCAACTCGTTATCCCCTCTTATTCTAATTTTATATGTCATCCTTTTAAAAGTCTCAAAGACTGGACAACTTTTATTATTGTGTTAAATTATCAACATAGTTTCATTTAATTAAAAAAAATCAAGTAAACATTTTTAATTTTTATATGACTTATAAAATATCAAAATATTTTATATAGTACTCTTGAATAATCTCTTTAAGAACTCTTATCGTCTTGTCTTAAGACGTTTAAGAAGGTTGATTATAAAAAATAGAATAGAGGTAGTAACATCGCATTGGGCCCAATTTTAGCCTTGTCATATCTGATCTCATCTCTCTCTCTCTCTCTCAACTTTAACTTTATGTATTATTGCTTTATTTAAATTTCTATGTTGCACGATACATTTTAAGAATTTAGCTTGGAAGCAACAAGGTTAGTTTCTAAATTCATTATCTTCTATTTTTCATCTTTGTTTCTCCTTTTATTTGTGTAACTTTAAGTATTGTATTGGAAGCAATCAGGTTAGCCGCTTTCCTCTTTTATTGTCAATATTACAAGTGTTTATTTCTTGCTTGGTGGCCTGAAAGCATATTTTATTAAATTGAATTCGTGAATTTAGTGACTTTACTAGTTGTATGTATCATTGATTGTAATCCTTGTCTATAGTCGCATGCTACATGCGTTCATCTTGTTATTTAAATGTTACGTATCTTTAGAATTACGAGAATTACGATATCTTTATAATATGATAATTTTTTCCCTCGTGATAAATGTATATATTAGTTCAAAGTTAGCTATTTGTTAGTACAATAATTTCTTTCCTCTAATGGAATCTCATATTTCTTTTTTTTTTAAAAATATATTAAATTATTTTACTTATAAATTGTTTATTTAATTAATCTATTTTTAGCATGTTAATAAGTATAATTTCTCTTATATGATTATTTGACTATTTCAAACCATTTTAATTAAAATTGATAATTTGGTCCTTACTTTATCACTTAGTCTTTCTTTAACTTAATAAATAAGCAACCTTATTTTTTGCATGTTTAACCCCCACATAAATTGTATGCGATACGACCGGGACCCATATTTGTGGACCTCAAGGGATGCTTAAAACCTTTCCCTCGAGGTAACTTGAACCCCTACCCGATCTATGGTTTCGCAGACTTTTAAAATTAATAAGATTTAGTTAGGTTAGATAGGTGCCCTAACGCGCCTTAATTTGTTAGGTGACTACTCTTCTTTAAAAATCAAATCTAAAAGAGTTGTTAGGTCGTGCACGAAACCCGTTTTGAGAAAAAAATGGGGTGCGACATACCTTTTGTTTTATGCATTCGATATTAACATTACAATTTTGTCATGTTTTTAAACTCATGCTAGGTTTTTGTCTATTCTTGGAGTCCATAAGGGTCACTACTGGCATCAGAGTAAATGTTAGTACCATTTCTTTCTTTTTTGCTCTCATCTATGAATCAATTGATGTTCATATTCATACTTTTGTTGTTTTACTGAGTTAAAAGGTTGAGAGTAGTTTTTGACTCGTCTAAAGAATCATGTCTTTTATAGATAACCATGTGTAATATCACATTAGGTCCGGAGACTCCATTGCTAGAATTCAGACTATTGGAGATGGTCCATTAATTCTACTATCCAAAGGAGGCCTCCAAATGTTACATCACTTGATTGGAATGTGAGTTTTCTAGTGCTAGTTTTGGGCTAACTTCCGTTGATCCATACTTTTCTCGTGGACTTTCTGAAATTACTTTTTCTTGTACAGATCGAGGGTACCCTACTTGCGACAAGTTTTTATGATGGCCAAGCCAGAATCTGGAAATGACTGGTAAGGAGCTTGAAGGAAAAACTTGTTTGAAGATTGAATGTATAAATTGCCACCACTTTTCATGTCTTGTTTTCTCTTACTGAATTTACATCCAAGGTAATTGGTTAGTACTCTTAACAAACATAAAGGGCCAATCATCTCTTTGAAGTGGAGAAAGAAAGGTTATTATCTCCTTAGGGGTAATATTGATACAACTGCCGTTGTTTGGAATGTGAAGTCTGTAGAATCAAAACAACAATTTGATTTTCATTCAGGTGTTCTATTGCCCTTGTTATGTCTTAATTATTCTTTATATTTACCTCATATCTACGCAAGAATAGATTTTGTTTTTTTTTTTTTGCTTATATTCTCACTGTTGTTATCCAACCTCACACAGGTCCATTGCTTGATGTTGCTTGGTGAAATAATGATTCTTTCGTGACCAGCTCTGCTGATAACATGATATATGTTTGTAAAGTTTGAGAGAATAAACCAGTCAAAACATTCTCAAGGAATCAGGTGTGAATCTTAGCATGTCATGCTTGATTGGAACATTGATGTGAATAGTCTTAAAGTGTTGCTTACTTTGCCATTACATAATGAAATCAATGCTATCAAGTGGGACCCCTCAGGTTCCTTGCTGGCTTCATGCTGTGGTGATATCACAATTAAGATATGGAGCATGAAACAGGATGTCTGCTTGCATGATTTCAGAGAACATCGCAAAGTATCTATTTTTGTTCTTTATATTTCTTTATTGATTCATTTAATCAAATCAGACATCAAATGCTGACTAATATGTTTTTGTTATAAGATATATACCATAAAATAGAGTCCAACTGGTGCTAGTAAAATCAATCCCAATAAATAGTCTGTGCTGGAAAGGTATTCTATTTATTGCTACCAGTCATGTTTACATTATTCTTTCACATATGGTGGTAGCAAAATGTTCTCGATTATATGTATATTACACATGAGTGTTGTAGATTATGATTGAGATTATTTTTCATAGCTAATCCATAGAGGTTCTATATTTTGCCAGACATAGTTTTCACTGTTTATGAGAAAATACTCCCACCATTCCATTTTATATGACACTATTTTAATTATCCTTTCAAGTACATGTTTTTTTTTTTCACTTTAGGCTTCTAGTTGTACCATATAACAATTTTAGGGGTAGTGAAGGATGGTGCCTGCTAGTTAGTAGTTACATTGTTCTAGGCAAATTTTTTTCAACGTTTCACTTCTTTAGATAGAAGAGTAGCAGGGCGCTTGAAGTTTTAAAGAGAGGCTCAAAATCCCCATCGAACTTTCAAGCCCCAAGAGTTGAGTTTCAAATTTCGGAATGATTGTGATCTGTCCCGTAATTGTGTAATCCCCTTGCAAGTAAAAATGATCCAGAGAGATACAATTTCACTTTAACCATCCAGCAAATAGATTTCTGGTGTGCGCTGATTTAATGTATTGCACCTTTAGTTCCTTGAGCTTATTGGTTTTGTTTTATTGTATGTCTGTGTAGTGCTCCATTTGACTCTATCGTGAAGTTATGGGATGTTGAACTAGGGTGTCTTCTTCACAGCTTGAACGGTCACAAGTAATGGATGTTTACACATTATGTCTACTTGGAACGGACACAGGAGATATTAAGGCACTCTTAATAAAATTGCACTTGTTAATAGTCAAATGATAGGCTCAAGTGTTATGGGTTTTGCTTACTCGTACTCAATTGAACTATCAATACCTATATACTTATTCCTTTTATTTGGGTGGGGATGTGAGGAGGAATTAGGGGATAGAGTGGAGTGAGAATGAGTATCTTTCTTTTAGATCATCAAATCTATGTATCGTTCTTGTTGAATGTTTTTGTTTTTTACTAATTCAGTAGGTTCTCTTCCATTTTGAATTTTGGGAACCTATTTTCTGTTGCATTTAGTTCAAACGGTGAGTACTTGGTGTTGACACCTAATTTTGGCCTAACATTGTCAAAATTCATTCCTTTAAAGTTTTTATTCATTAAATAGTTCAAAACATATTATTTGTAATTTTAAATAAATTTATCAATAGTTATTCTTATTTTTCAAAATATAAGGATTTATTTTTAGTTTATTTTTAATTTTAGTTAATTTTGATCACATTTTTGTAATCAAAGTCGGTTGAATATGTTGAGAATATTGTCACTATTTGATTAAATCATAATTCTATATTAAATGGCATTTTTGTTTAACATGACATTGATTATATTTTGTTAATTTATTTTAGTATTTTGAACCCAGTCTAAGAACATATATTAATACACAGATATTTTGTTAACCAATGGCTTTTGGCCGCGATTTTGAGCCCACAATCTAAGCCCATTGTGTTATATAATTTTAATTTATTTTCTATATGAGTATTATTTAACCACAAAAAGTAGTGGGGTGAATTATTTTTTTAGACATGTGGTGCAAAATTCGTAAAGGAGTAATAATTCAATCAAATGAAGATCTTGTCAGCTTTTAAAAAGCTAACATTTGAGGTGATAGGTTGGAGGTTTTTGACTTATGGTAAAAAAGTCTTTAAATTTTGTTTAAAAGGATGTGAAATCATTTGGCTAAAGACCTCATGTCACGGACATAGATTCTCGCTAAAGCTCTGTGCGACACTTGACAGCTTACTCACTAATATTTCATGATCTTGTAAGCTCAAGTAATCCCTTTGAACTAAGATAGAGAATGCAAGAAAGACTTAGAAAGACTTGTAAAGTTTCGGATGAAGGCTTTCTTATTTCTTGGAGAATGCTTTACAACTTAAGTGATGGTTGCTTCAAGCTTGGATGCCTTACAAATGAGAGACCCTTCTATTTATACTACTTCCTAGGGGCCTAAGTGTAAATAATATTTACTTTACAGGTCCCTACTTATTTACACTTTAGTCCATGCTCTAAAATTCTCTACTAGTCTAGAGAATTCTAAGGCTTTCTATGATATCTTCTAAGTTATTCTAGAGACTTGTAAGGAAAGGTCAAGGGAATTCTAGAGTCATCCACTAACCTCTCCACAACTATAGATTCTTCTTTTCCTATTCCGGTGAAAAATTTGAAGGGTAAGGTGGTGGGTCATGACACTCTTCCCCACCTATTGATGCAACGACCGCATCGTATCACCGCTGCATAGGCAACTGAGTCTTGTCTTCTCGTATGCGCGACCAATAGTCTGTTGACTTGATCAAGTCCCTCGTGCAACTCCTTTAACTTCTTCCTTGTTCCTTCTATTTCGGTCTTATGACCTACCTCCTCCCTATAATTATTAGGCAAGCGCCTTGGTGGCTCCTTTGGCATCACGACTTTGTTCTCTTCTAGAACCTTCTTTGTGTATGGTCGCAAGGACCCTTTAGCACCATTGCCTTTTTTCAAACTCTCAATGGTGGCTATGAATGTTGACTCCTTCCTCTTAAGGTCTCTCATGAGCTGCATGCCCATTAGTCGGACTTGTCCTTCCGTCTTTGGTACCTTAAATAGGGGCCCCATACATGATCCATCTTTCTCCATTACTAGAAGTCGTTGGAGGTAAGGATTGATCACCACGTGACACTGCTCAAAGAAATATTGCCCAAGAATTATGTTGAAGAGATCTAAAGAAGCAATAGTGAAGTTGGTTTTACCTTGCCACTCGCCTAGCGTGATGTTTACTCCATGCGCGACTCCACACACGGGAGTCGATGGTGCATTGACCATCCTGATTTGGGTGTTACTTGGACTGTAACTCAGCACCAACCTTGTTGTTGCCGTCTTGGTCATAATGTTAGCCTCTATACTCGTGTCAACTAGAGCACAAGTGGGTCTTCCATAGATCGTGATGTCAACATACGGCGCATCATATTTTCTCAGCTTCCCTAGCTTTTTCGTGATGGCTCCGCATAGTCCTATCAAGCCCAACTGTGTCATCTCTACACCTTATCCTTCCGCTCCTACAGGATAGCACCAAGGCTCTTCAGTTCAGGGCACCTTGCATAGCCATGCAGTCCACCACATATGTAGCAACCGTTTCTCTTTGTTGGTTCTATCTTTCTCTCAACATCGCTTTGATGTCCAAACTTCTTGCCATCAAACTTATAGGTATCATGATTCTTGGGATATGGTCGATGTTCCTCAATTTTTCCACAATCTCCCCTATCATGGTCATGACTACCTCGCACCTCTTCTCCTATGGCTCTGTCAGGCTTCTCATGCCTAAAGTCTGTCAAGCTTCGGCCTGCGTGATAGCTTCATCAATGGTCCTGACCTGTCAACGTTCTAACTCCGTCTTGGCCCAATTTTGTAGCCCATCCATGAAGTGGAACAATATATCTTCATCCATGATGCTGGGAATCTGAAGCATGAGGGTGGTGAACTCCTTTACATATGAGCGTATGCTACCCGTCTACTTCAACTCACTAAACTTGCACTTCACCTCATAGATGACGTATTTAGGGAAGAAAGCCTTCTTGAACTCCACTCGGAATTTCTCCTAAGTGTTGATGAAGCAAAGTCCCTTCCCTATTTTCAACTCTTTACGCCTCCACCATAGCATGGCCATCTATGAGAGATACAAAACCACAGTGTTGATCATACTCTCATCACTCTTCACCTTGTTTCACTTGAAGTAATTCTCCAAATTCCATAAGAAGTTCTACACCTCTTGTACGTCACGGACGCCTTTGAACATAGGTGATTTGGGAGCCTTAACCTTGGCCTCCCTATCTCATTCGAATAATGATGATCCTTCAAATTCCACGCCATCCTTAAGTGCTTTCATCTTGGCCTTCATGGTCTCAATTGTGCTCAATGCCTCCATGAGCCGACACTCTAAGAAAGTAATAGCCTCCATCTCTAACTCAGCATGCTGGCTGCCCTCCAAAACCTCACAGATATGGTCGTTCTCTTCAAGGGTGAAGTCCTCTAGAGTCTTGAACTTATCATCGACCTTGTTCAAGCACCTGCTACGATCTCCACGGCCTGCCTCACCATTTCAACCCTTGTGATCCACTCATCTCAAGGTGTGACATCAATGGGCTCCTCGCCAAGGTCATCATCACTTGCTTCGGTGGTTCAAGGAGGGTGAGATGTTAGCACCTCACTTGGTGTAGGGTCGAGCAGCATTTCCTCGCTACTCTTAATGTGTTGCTTTTCCTTGCCACTCTTCTTTCCACCATACAGTCAGATGTTGGTGGTGCTAGTAGCGTTAAAGTCTCCTTCATTAGCCATTCCCTTAGTACAAACCTTTGCTCTGATGCCACGTTGTCACTAACTTAGAGTCTCTCTAAAGCTTTGTGCATCACTTGACAACTTACTCACTAATCTTTCAAGATCTTGTAAGCTCATGTAAGCCCTTTGAACTAAGATTGCTAAGAGAATGCAAGAGAGACTTGGAAAGTTTTGGAAGAAGGCTTTGTTATTGCTTGGAGAATGCTTTACAACTTGAGTGATGCTTGTTTGAAACTTGGATGCCCTACAAATGCGAGGCCCTTCTATTTATACTACTTCCTAGGGGCCTAAGAGTAAATAATATTTACTTTACAAGTCCCTACTTATTTACACTTTAGTCCATGTTCCAGAATTTTCTACTAGTGTAGAGAATTCTAAGGCTTTCTATGATATCTTCTAGGTTATTCTAGAGTTTTATAAGGAAAGGTCAAGGGAATTCTAGAATCTTCCACTAACCTCTCCACAACTCTAGATTATTCCTCCCCTCTTCCGGTGCAAAATTTTAAGGGTAAGGTGGCGGGTCATGACACTAAGGACTAAGATATGTTTTAAGGGGACAAAGAGAGGGAGTTTATTAATTTTTGGGCAAATGATTGGGTTGTATAGTATTATAAAAGGGGGATGAGTCTCTCATCTTTAAAACACACTTACACACTACCTCACAGACATTTCTTTTCTTCTTTCTATACTTTCGTATGTTCTCTTTTCGCAAAAAGACTAGCAAGACTAATCTCATTTTCCTCTTTGCATATTTATTCATACATTTTTGTTTACACTTCATATATTTACCTTTATTTATTCATACATTGACTTTACATTTCTCATGCATTTCTTTTATATACATTTATACATTGTTTTACTTTTATTTAAATACATTGTGTTTATATTTATTTATCTCTTGTTTATTACATTCATTCATACATTTGTTTTATATTTATTAATATATATTGTCCTTATATTTATTTATTTACTTTTTACATTTTACATTATATATATATATAGTCTATTTTTTTTTCACATTTTTGCATACATTTATTCATATATTTTTCTATACATTTTGCTTACATCTTCTTAACAATTTAACACACATATTTTATTTTAAACCATTTAAATATTTGTATTATATTATATTATATTTTTTTTTACATATCTCGTATACACATTTGTTTACATAACATGTGGACACTTTTCATTAAAGAGGGATACACATTTTTGACCAAAAAATTCCTTACATTTTATATATTGTTTCTACTTTTTAATACATTATGTTTGCACTTGTGTATATATTATTTATTATATTTATCCTTTATAATAATATTTACATTGTTACTATATATCCTTTAGTTTCCTTACAAATTTATGTGTACATTTTCTTTATATCTACAAGCATTTTCTTTTATTTTTCGTACCAACATCTTTATAACACCTCACATAGCTCGTTATCTACATATTTTTGTTAAATATTGTTATATACTTTTTAAAACATTTGCAAGCATTATACTTTTGGCCAATGAAAAAATCTCTCAGTGGATTTTCGAGGCCTCCCCATTTTAAGAAATGGAAATTTAGTTTAAGTTTATATATGTTGTATGTTAGATTTAGCCAATGAAAAAATGTCTCCGTCGATTTTCGATGCCTCCCCATTTTAAGAGAGGGAAATTTAGTTCAAGTTTATATATAATGCATGTTAGATTTCGCCAATGAAAAATTCTCTACGTCGATTTTCTAGGCCTTCCATTTTAAGAGATGGAAATTTAGTTTAAGTGTATATATGTCGTATGTTAGATTTGGCCAATTAAAAAAAATTTCTACGTCAATTTTCGAGGCCTCTCAATTTTAAGAGACGAAAATTTAGTTTAAGTTTATATATGTTGTATGTTAGATTTGGCCAATGAAGAAATTACCGTCGATTTCTAAGGCCTCCCATGTATGTAAGACTGGTTTTATATTTTTAGTTATTATTTCTTCCATTTATTTTAGTTAATATTTATTTATCACTAACACTTTTACTAAGTGTGTTTACAGGTACACAGGGTTGCTTCCCAATTCGAAGGACATTTGAATAAGATTTTCATTTATTGTTAACGTTAGGCAAGCATTAGGTTATTTCTCACATAATTGCTTTATTTTATCCTTTGTGTATATTGCATGTTTTTTTAATTGTATATTATTTTGTCTCCTCCTTAATTTGTAAACAATGAATGCAGTCGGGACCCAGAGTTGTGGATTTTGAAGGGTGCTAATACCTGCCTTTCGAGATCACTTGAACCCTTACCTAGATATTATTAGTTTCATAGACTAATTTTGTTAATTAATTAATTGGTTTCCTATTATTCCTAAAATTAGGTGGCGAATCCTTAAATCTCTTTCTTAGAATTCTTTCAAATTTAATTTAATTGAATTAATTGATTATTTTTTTGAGTTACCATGATGTTTCACCTTATTTGCAAAAGTAGGGATATAAACTCTTGGCTAGTGGGTCATTGGACAAATGCATGAGTATACAACACTTGGAGAGCAAGAAACTAGAAATTATTTAGAGGAACAAGGGTTGAATACAGAGGATACAACTTCACAATTAAAGAGTGGATTACTTGAACGACACTCAGAATCCATAAATTTGGAATTAGAGATGAAGGGGGCTTACCATCAAAGTAACTCCTTCTTGTCTCTTAATAGAGATCATCAAAGAATATCGAGGAGAGAGGTGATAAGACAAGACATGTGTCACCTATGACCTATAAACTGCAACTAGAGGTAGCAAAATCAGCTCAAAAATCATAATCCATTTAGATTTGAGCAGGTTAATAACATGTTTATTTCATTAACTAAACTGATATGCAACCCAAATGGTAAAGAATGCCTATCATGCATACTGCTGAAACTTAATGCCTTTCTCTTTCTCTCAATTAGCTATCCTCCTGTAGTTTAACACATTCAACAACTATACAGGTTTCAAGATCATCTAAACATTTTATTTGTATTTTTGTGCTACACATGTAAATTGTAATCAAGCAATTCTCCCTCAGCATCAAACTAGAAGAGTCCTCCAAGGATGGAGGGAACATAAAGTAACTTTTACCTGGTAAAAACATGAAATGTAAATTCAACAGCAGAAGCCTCACAACCCTAGTTAAGTATATGACGCATTCTTTCTTTAGTATCTGCGCACTTGGAGCTAGAAGTTTTATCAGATCAAATGTATATTCAATAATTGGATTCATGTGAATCAAGACACCAACACTAATAGATTGCACTGGATATTGCTAAGAGATCCTCTATTGTCATTCTCTTGTGTGCCACAAATTTCCATGGATCAGAGAAACTGATAAAGCGGTGACTTGGTGAATTTGATACCCTAACCATTGGGTGGTCCTGTGAGCACATCCTCTTTTAATACCGTGTCGCAAACACTACATATATCTTGGTAAGGATTATGGACACTAACTTGGATGTCGTATCTGTTTGGGCCAAAAATTTCAGTCAACATAGCATACAAGTTTAATAAACACAGCTCATGCAAATAACTACTAAGCCAGCCACCAATTCTAGCTCCAAGGAAACAACAATGAATGAATAGTTTAAAGTACAATGCACAATAAGAATATAATGGATAAGCTTTACAGAAAAAAATACAAGAGAAAACATGAGAGTGAGACAATAACTTGCCCTAGATAAGTCTTGGTTATATATTCAGAGAGTGGCTTAAAAAGTTGGTCTTCATCAGGGGTTGGTATGTTGCAGTATCTCTTAATGGAAAAATGGCTAGAGGTGAATAGAATAATGCATCTCAATTTACCCAACTTGACAGACAAATGCAGACAATGTAAACAATTGATATGATAAATCTTACTTTTATTTTCATCTCTTATGTACAAGAGAAGTCAACAGAAGCTACAATGGGAACTATTGTACATGCTTGCAGATCAATATGCTAAAGGGGTGGAAATTGTAGGTGCAACAAAGAGCAATATTTTATGTTAATTCTTCTATAATTGACTTTTAGATCAAACTCATGAACAATTAGCTAATCTTTAGAAAGAGAACTATCACTTCCGTTGAATGATTTAAATGTAATCTCAAGCTATATCAATACAAACTCACAAACATCATATGACTCTAGCTTATGTACATATAGGAGGGACTTATTTGCTAACTAACTAACTAACTCTGACAAGCTCTTACTGTTAATTTAACTAACTAATTAACACTAATCGACATAACAAACTAATTTGCACTAATCAAAAACTGTACACTTCACTAACTGCTCAACATTCTCCCTCAAGCTAGGTGTATGGAAAACATTCTTCATTCCTAGCTTGGTAAACAAATTTTCATGTTGTATGCAAGTAAGTCCTTTGGTAAGTAAATTTGCAGGCTGCTTTGTGGTTATCAAGTATGTAGGCTAAACCATTCCTAGTTGAATCTTCTCCCTGATGATATTTGACAGTCAATTTCTATGTGCTTGGTTCGTTCATGGAAGACAAGATTAGCAGCTCTATGTATAGCTGACTTATAATCACTATACACAGTACATGCAACTTCAACTATACTCCCAGCTCTTTGAAGAGGCCAATGAACCACACTATCTATGCTATTGTTGAAGCTAAGCTTCTATACTCAACTTTAGCTGAACTCCTTGAGATTATATCATGCTTCTTGGATTTCCATGAGATTGAGAGCTTTCATATCTAATCATGTAACCTGTTATGGACTTTTTGTTGTTTGGATATGATGCCTAGTCTGCATTACAATATGCAGTTAACTGGTCATTAACATCAATATTCATTAGTATCTCCAATCCTAGTTCCCTCTTAACATATCTCACCACCCACATAGTTGTATCTATGTGAGATATTTTGGGGCTATCCATGAATTGAATTAGGAGTTGTGTTGCAAAGGCAATATCAGTTCTTGCTATTGTCAATTAATGCAACCTTCCCACTAGCTTTTGGTACACAGTAGGATCACTCAGCAACTTGTCATTTTCATTAGTTGGAGGAAAGTGCAAGTCAAATTCTATAGTTGTAAGCTTCTGATTTAGTTCAATAGGTGCTCCAACAGTCTTGGAGCTAGATAGTCCCATATCTTAAATCAGTTCAAGAGAATACTTTCTTTGATGCGTAAGGATTCCACTGTCATTCCTGGCAAGTACAATTCCTAAAAAATATCTCAAATCACCTAAATCTTTGATCTTAAAATTGTCCTGAAAAGTTTTATTTTTGTCTACTCTCAAGCTGTGATCATTTCTAGTGATCAGTAGGTCATCAACATAGACTATCACCATTACTTAACTCTTTCCTTGATGTTTTGTGAACTTCATAGTGGCTTTGTTGAAATCCAGAATCAACTAAAGTTGTGGTTATCTTGATATTCCGTTACCTGCTTGCCTGCTGGCCTGCTTAAGTCCATAAACTGTCTTAGTGAGCTTGCACACTATCCTTATCACACCTTGATGGACAAAACCAGATGCAACTGCATGTATACTTCTTCATTTAAGTCTCCTTGAATAAAGGAATTGAAACTATTCATCTAATGTCTTTTCCACTTATGTGAAGCAACTAATGCAATAACAACCTTGACAGTCCCCATCTTCACAACTGGTGAGAATGTCTCCGAATAGTCCAATCCCTCTTTTTGATTGTAACCCTTGGCTACCAGCTTGTCCTTGAATCTATCCACATCTCCATTATCCTTGTATTTTATTTTATAGACCCATTTGCATCCTATGATTTTCTTTAGGTAATTGTGTAAGCTTCCAAGTATTATTATCTTCCAATGCATGAATCTCCTTCAGCATAGCCTCAATCCATCTGGGATCCTGTATAGCTTCATGATAGGAAGAAGGCTCCTTTTCCAGGGACAATTTAGTAACAAAACTTCTATATGTTGGGGTAATGCTATGGTAGTCTACCACATAAACAATGGAATATAGGCAAGCACCAGCTGACTTTTTCTTTGGTAAAACATAATCAATATGCTAGAGTGGAGGTTTAATATGTCTGTTGGGCTTTCTAATAACATCAGGGAGTTGGGGTAAGATAATAAATGAAACTTGATCTTGAGTGGTAGCTACATGGGAAAGAATAACTTCATTGATTGAATCAGGACATGATTCATCAGTAATATGACTTGAATTATTAGTAGGACTTGAATTATGATCAACATCAATAACATATGGTTTAGCTCACAATCTTCTACATGTGAGATACTAGGGAACACTGAGTCAGTGGTGTCTCCAAGACTTGCTCCTTGAAATGGAAACTCCTTCTCATAGAAAGCAACATCCCTTCTAACAATGATGACCCTTCTCTCTATATCCAATAATTTTTAGAACTTCTGACTAACAACATACCCAAGCAAGATATCCTTCCTAGATTTTGGTGCAAACTTATCATCCTTTTTCAAGTTTGTAGCAAATGCAAGACATCCTATGACTCTAAGATGTGTCAAAGAAGGTTGCCTGTTATATATTAACTCATAGGGTGACTGATTTCCTAAGTATCTTTAAGGCACCCTATTGATGAAATAAGTAGCAATTTCTATACATTCTCCCCAAAATCTATTTTGAATGCAAGCTTGAAACTTAATTGCTCTTGACCTGTTCTTTCTTTCCACAATTTCATTTTTTTTGTGGAGTGTAGGGGAAAGACCTCTCATGAATAATACCATGCAAAATAAACAAATCATGACAATTAAAACTCATAAATTCTCCACCATTATCTCATCTAAACACTGTTACACATTTCCCAAATTGATTTTTCATCATTGTTGGAAGTTGTTTAAGAATAAATATTACATCAGACTTCAAGGCAATCAAGAAGGTCCATGTCCATCTAGACTTGTCATCAACCAAGGTAAGAAAATACCTCATTCCAGTGTGAGCAGCTATCTTTTATAGACCCTAGACATTGATATGTACTAAATCAAAAACATCATCTACCATAGTACTACTTATAGGAAAAGAGACTCTTATCTGTCTAGATTGAGGACACACACTACATTGGTCAATAGCAAAGCTTGCATGAACATGTAACTCTTTTATTTTCCTAAGTACTCCCACAGGAACATGGCCTATTCTTTGATGCCAAATTTTTGGATCTCCATCTTCTTTCCTAATTGTTGTCAGTGTTTAGATGTTGTTTCTGTGTCCATTAGTTGTCCACTGCTACACATATAGACCATCCTCTACTTCACCAATCACCTTGACATTCCCAGACAAGAGATACCAAAAAACAAAATGTCTGTGAATGAATGAAACACAACATTTTAACTCTTTAGTCAATTTTTTCATAGATAAAAGGTTAAACTTAAATGCTGGTATACATAAGACTTCTCTAATCACATCATTTTCATTAAGTTGAAGGCTCCCAATATGTGAAATTGTGGTTGAGTCACTTGTAGGAAGTTGCGCTTTTCCTACACCACCTACTTTAGTCTTAACATGTAAATAATTTAAGTTTCTTATCAAGTGGTCTGTGGGCCCTGTGTCTATTATCCATTTTAAAGAAGGGTGAAAATTACTTGCCATGATGACATTGCTTGGAGGATCCAAAACACTCTAGTTTCTCTTCAAGGTATCAATCATTTGATGAAGTTGCTCCAGTGAGGAACTGTGTATTAGTTGTAGGTGCTCTCGAGTAGTCTGAGTATTGTGCTTCTGCTCTCCTATAGCAGTATGTACCTTCCTTAGCATTAGATATCAGAACTTCCTTCCTACACATCACGATTCTGCAACCTTTGTTGTTGATAGTACTTATCTCCTCCACCAAGCATTGCATTGGCATTTCCCTTTCCTTTAAAATTGTGAAGGTAAACAATTAGCAAGAAACAATCCTCCTCGATAAGTCCAATGGCATGATAATGATCACATTTTTTCAACTTATTGCAGTCCACTCGAACATGGCCCTTCATGTTAAAAAAATCATAGAAAAGAGAGTGGTAATTCTTCCTTGGATATTAAGTAGGCTTGGGATGGAACTGGTGAGACTTGATAGACCTGGAAAGAATACAATGCTAATGAATCCATCCCTTCTCCAATATCCTATGCAATCCTTTCCTGGCTCTTATCCCAAACCACTAAACCATAAGCTTTTGGTTCAGTTTGGGAAAATTATGCATTATGAGAATTTGACCCCTAGCCTGTGATTGGTATCATTTAAATCCATGAGCAATTGAAATAACCTCTTATAGTGCATCTGTTCGACAAACTCATTATCCTTAGAACAATCACAGCTAGGTGTTGAAAGAATTGAGTTGTATTCATCCCACAAATTCTTCAACTTCATAAAATAGGCAGAAGTAGTCAAAAATCCCTGAGTAAGAGTAAATATGTTATTGTGCAATTGATAAAGTTGACATCTATTTATTTATCAAAACACCCCTTAAGATCAAGCCATACCTGATTATCACTAGTGGAGTATAAGATTCCACAAAGAAATTCCTAACTGACATTGCATGTGAGCCAAAATATGACAATTTCATTGCATCGATCCCAAACCTTCCTCAAATTTCCTTCAAAATCCATTCACACAAAAGATCCGTCAATGAATCCTATCTTGTTCCTTCCTAGTAATGAGATCTCCATAGCTTGACTCCACAGAGTATATTTCTTCATTCCTGTCAATTAGATCCCTATGGACAGTGCACCTGGTACATTTGAAGAACTTAGATATAGCGGATGATTGTGATCAATCACCACTGCGCTGCTATTGGTACCTTCTCCTTGAAGCCTGACCCCTGATCCTCCTAGTCCCTCCTCGATCACCATGTGAGATTTCTTCAAACAGAATCCTAAAACTAATCCTCAAATCGACTAAGAAGAACTCCTAGATCTGTCATCCAAGCTCCGATGCCATGTTTATTCTTGTAGAATTGAGTGAATTTGTAGATCAAACAGATGAACAATTAGCTAATCTTTAGAAAGAGAATTATCACTTCCATTTTTAGCTGTAATATAAAGCTATATCAATAGAAAGCACACACATATCTAATAACTCTAGCTTTTGTACATATAGAAGGGACTTAGTCGCTAACTAACTAACTAACTCTGACAAATTGTTACAATTAATTTAACTAACTACTTAGCAGTAATTGACATAACTAACTAATTAGCAGTAATCGACAACTATACACTTCACTAACTTGTAACATCCCGCCTTAGAAAGAGCTAAATATAGAAATAACTAATTTGGAAAGAGCCAATTTGAGTTTTGTTCAAGTTAAGTCTAACTTATGAGTTTTGGGTCAACTTGAAATGGCCATAACTTTCAGTACATGATGAGTTAGGTGGCCCATAAGATATCAAATTAAAAGACTTTGAATCCTCTTTCCAACGCAATCGAGTTTGCTGAGTTTCGAGTTCGAATAGGGAGATATGACTGGTTGATGTTAGCATGTCCAATAAATAAAAGTTACTTGAATTAGTGAGGGCTATTTTGGTCTTTTCCTTATACCATCAGGTTTAAAAGAATTTAGTAATATTTTTGGGGTCAAATATGATTTGGTTTAGATTTCATGATCCCAAAATACGCTTAGGATTTTGAGAGGAGTTCAATAAGAGGAGAAAAGGAGAAAAGTTCAAGAAGTTCGTCAAGATTCGGGGGATTTGTCTAGGGATTTCGCCAAATCAAGGTACATAAGTTTTCATAGTGCTAGGTTCATTCACCCACATGCCAATCATGATTTACATATTCGAATCTATCCATAAAGATTGAGTATATTTGAGTTCTTGATGAGTTCTTAGGAGTTTCTTGAAATTTCATTCTACATCTAGATTGTTGGGTTTTTGATGAATTATTGAGATTAATGTTAGTGATTTGAGGGTTGTTTTGAGTAGATTATTGTGTACTTATGTTGGGTATTCGAATCTAAGTGAGTGGGGAAGAAACCATTCTAATCTAGGCAAATAAGGGTTAGAAAATGAGAAAGAAAATTCGTCGGGGAAATTTGGGCAGTGACTAGCGTGCCTCCCAAACCAGTGCATCCAAGATCAGGTTCTGTACTTCATGGGCTGGGGCTTTGTGCCACTAAGTGCGCCACGGTCACCTGCCCCCACCCCTTCTCCGCGTTTGGCCCGTATGAGTTCCTTTAAAGTGTTCCTTTAATCCCTATTGATTCTAACTACTCTAAACTACTTATAAACATCGAGAGATCATTCATAACATGAATCATAACCTTGAATTCATAATTTAAATTCAAGGTAGTGTTAAAAGTTACGTCTTGAGAGTTCTTCTGAGTTTTTTTTAGAAGTCTTTTACAATCTGTTATAACGTGTTTGAGTTTGAGGATGAGGAGAGTTGATTTCATTTTTTTCAAAATGATATATGGGAACTAAGTATTCCCAAGAGCAATTTTTTTTACATTTAAGATGAGAGGAAACACCGATTTCAGAAAGAGTTCATGAGCTGTTTTGAGTACTATCTCTTTTTAGAGAAATTTTGTGAGTAATAATCTCAAAGTTGAGGATGAGAAAATGTTTTTTAAAAACATATGAGCTAAGTTATATTTTGGGAGTAGTATTGAGCACCAATATGGGGGAGAGTTCAAACAACTCACAGCCCCTATAAACCATGTACCCAACGTGGGTAGAAAGGGTCATACTTTTTAGATGATTCCTTATTGCTTTTTAAGCATAGACTAGTGGATCCACTTATTTGAGGAGTTCTATACCCCAACAAGATATAGGATAGTTCAGGCAGCGTGGGTGAGACGCTCTATCATCACATAGCTCATAATGATGGTTTTCGGTTAGACAATCTCCCAAACAGAGTTTATTTTTGTATGTTTACATACAAACTGAGTTATATTGTATTTTCCTATACTTTGAGTTGCTATCTATTGTTTTAAAAGATTTTCTTTATATCACATTATTGTTATTTCTTTTATATTGAAATGAGTTGAGATTGAGTTTAGATGAGGTAAGTTGTTTCTTCAGTCCACTTCAAGCTTATGCCATGTTTTAGATTTCCCCTTGCATGCTCATACATTCCATGTACTGACGCCATTTGTCCTGCATCTTTTATGATGCAGATACAGGTAACCATGATCATTAACCAACACTACATTGATCTAGTTGAGTTCCAGAGTTGTTTGGTGAGCCTACTTGCTTTTGGAGGATCCCTTATTTATCTTGTTTATTTTAGTTCTGTTAGGATGATCGAGGGTCTTGTCCCGACATCCCTCATATTATTAGAGGCTTCATAGATAGATAGATAGATAGATAGATAGATATATAGACAGTAGTAGTTCATGACTCTTTTTCATTCCCAGTGTTTAATGTTTAAAGACTTGAGTCACCTCTTTTGGCCAGTAAATGTTTTATTTCTAAAATATTCTGAGTTTATCTTTTTAGACAGTTGAGTAAAGTTTAATTTTGAGTTCATATGTTGTTGAGTTAGTCTTCCACTTAGAGTTGAGCCAGACCAATGGTTCACTTGGGGTCAACAATGGTTCTCGAGTGTCGGTCACGTCTAGGGTGTAGGCTCGGGCCATGACATGCTCAATATTTTATGCCTTACCTAAATGATTAAATAAAAAAAGTGGAAAAATACCAGGCTTCTTGACATAAGTACCTGATTAGGTCCATCCTCAATAACAACCTACTTTCACCTAATAGGCATAAATGTTCCACCCACAACAATAGTCAAAGTCTATAAGCTACTCTCCTTTTCTTTTTTCTTTTTAATAGCTTGCGCTGTCCAGCCCAAATTGTGTGTACCTTGACTATTCCACGGATACTAGGTATTCTTAAAGAAGCATGTTATGTCAAAATTATGGAAAATAATACATGCCATGCTAATGATCTGGATATAGTACATGATTTAAGCTTCCTAGAAAATGTTCTTCATTTATTAGAAAGAAGAAGAAAAATAAAGTTACCTCAGAAGATGATCATGATAAGACATCTTCAAGCAACACACGTGTTTCTTAAGGTAATAGCCCACAATTGCACTACAAATTGGCTCTCCGCTGTAAAGAATTTGCTAAATTCTCTCTCGGACTTCACTCAAAGGCATGGCATCTTGTATATTTTCTTCTATTATACTAGTAATTTCATACCTGGCACACAATGATGAAGAAGTATGAAAAGGAGAGATACCAAAAGCATCAACTTACACAATAAATAGATATGCTTATTTGCCAGCAGATACCTATATCGGAGATAGAACATAAGTCTGAAAAATAATCTTCTCATCTTCGTCAACTAGGCATATCATTGCACAAAGTTCTTGTGACCAATCACCTCCAACCATTACACAATCTATGGCGACTACTTCTTCACCTCTTATGTTGTCCATTTCGTATTCTGATCGATGCATCTCCACTGTCTCCTGCAATAATTATACATACACATTCCAACAACTAAAAATGCATCTGGAGTATCCTAACTGTAACTAATTCTTGTGAATGCATCGAGGAAAGAAAATTCATCAACTCACAATAGGTTGAGGAGTGGTAAGATGCCACTTTTCCTTATGGTCGTTAAGAGAGTCCACGCTACTACTGATTTTCAGACACAAATTACAACCTCTTTTAGCAAAGATGCTTGAAAAATTCACTTTGGCCAATGAACGTAAATGTTTAAAGTGAAAAGAAACTGAGATCATTTACACGAAAAGAACACTCATTAGCTAAGCACACCAACTTACCAATAATGTGCTCTCTTAGTGATTCAAATGATTTGCAATGTTTGTTACACACACCACACTTAGGATCATGAACAGAATGATGAGATGTTCGTATATGTTCAATAATATGCTCTTTCTTCTAGTACTGCTTGTAACAAGCTGGACATTTGTGCCTGAACATTACATAAGCAAATGAAATCGAAATTCTACAACCCACATGTAAAACACCTTAGTTTATTTGTTGCAAGATTGTGTTTTTACTCCTCACAAACAAATGACAAATTCAGAGTATACGGGCCAGTTTGGGAACAAGTTAACCCAGATTAGTTATTCCACCCTCAATGTAAAATAAAAATAACACTACAATCTCGGGATATGTTATCTTATCTTCAATTCTCAACCAAACATGGGATAAACTCATCCTAAATTAATCCCGGATTAGCTATCCCTTATCCCTCTTACCAAACTAGTAATACATCAAATTTTTTAGTGGGAATTGGGTTATTGATTCCTTTTCTAAAAATAAAACCTTCAAAATCCCAACTTTTAACCATCTAAGTCATTTTATAAGTGTGTGAAAAATCCCCAACTAAGAAATTGGAAAAAAAAAAACAAAAACCCTGGAAGGAAAAAGCTCCACATTACCTTGTAGTGGAGAGGGGTTGCAGAGGAACTTTTGGTCCTATTATACTTGGAAAGATAAAATCTCAAAAAAAAAAAAATTGATAAAATGTTTATTGGGTCAAAATTTCTTCTCTAAAACAATCAATATTACAAAAATTAATCATCCGGTCACACCTATTAGAGGTGAAGTGCTTTTCTTTCCTGATCTCTACATGCATCACCATTTATATACAAGGTTGCATCCATAATTAGTAATATTACATTTGATTTTTGACTAATTAGCCAAAGATGCGTATTAATATGATTTTGTATCTTGAGAAAAAAATAACAGCATTATCATAATATTGCACTCGAAAAATGAAACTATGAAGAGTTTCGAAAATTAAATTGAAAATCTAATTTATATATATTTGCTTTAAAAAATTGGACAATTCATCATTGAAGAGTTTTGAAGCTTGAATTTTAAAATTTGACTAGTTATAAATGTGAATCATTTTGAGTGAATGATATATCAAAAGACTCCAAAATCAAGAGGAGCTCATATCTAAATTACACAATATTGATGCATTACATATACATTCGATCATCATTGTTGAAAATAATTTTTGTTACCTAAATAGTTATGTTAGAAGCCCTAAAATTTTGTCTTCATAATTTCTAAATTTTTGAATCGGCTAGAAATAGGATCAGCGACCAACCAAGCATCACAGGGAGTACTCCCAATTCGAGGGCTATCAATAAATCACTCTAGCCCGAACTATATCCAACAAGAATCGACAAGTAGCTTCCATCGAAGAATTAGAGACACCTAAACCATCATAAATAAGCGATTTATGGATATATGGTTCCAAGAGCGGTTTTTTACTGCTTAGCTAAGGCCCAAACTATCAGACTCATGTCTGCGACATCAGTTTACATGGAGCTAAGCCATCCGAAGTGACATTGGGGAGATTACAAGGCCTAACGGCTCTAAAAGGATGCAAGTCTATGGCAATCACTACCCTAAGCCTAGATTAAGGCCAAACATACTCCAACAATATTCATAAATCACAAATAAGGCACACCACAAGGTAAGGATGATCAACAAATGCAATAGACATGCTTCAACCGCCCAAAATACCCGAAAAGTTGCCTAAGGCATGGATTCTAGGAATTTAACATGATTAACCACAAATTTAACCTCAAATTCATATAAATCAACATACAATTACTTAATCATGCTCAGTCTAAGGAGAGGAAGTCGTAGCCTACTTGTAGAGCCACCGTATGCACTCCAAATCACGTTGTTGGAGCTTTTCCCTTTTGTACGACCTCGAAAATCTTCCACACTATCAAAAATAGAATCATAACGTCACTACAGTCGTTTTGACACCAAAATTGCATTTTTCGAAGATGGACCCAAAATCGGGTCTAAAAGGGATTGTGGGACCCGCATCGGGAATCCAAAAATCAACTTCGTGAAAATGTTCAGTTTAGCTCCCTGGACATGTGACTCAAAATTGAACACAATTCGAGGCTCAGAACAGCCCGGAATCAGCTCATGCATTTAAATCACCATTAAAGCTAAAGAAGGAGAGAGGCTAAAACTCAAAAATTACCTCAAAAGGAGCCCCCCTAATAGTCCCCGAGCACTCCAATGCATAGCCACACAAATTTCGAGCAATCCAGCCTTTGAATCACCCAAAATGGAGCTATAATGAGAGAGAAATCACATTTAGAACATGAGGGCTGAATGTTGATTTTTGGCTTTAAATAATGGCAGATTTGGTCGATCAAAGGAATTCTGTCGCTAAAAAGGACATTCTCTAGTCACTAAAAGTCTACACTAGATATCAGATTTTTTCTATTTCTTTTTCAAAGTCTCCGAACTGATCCTCAGAAATCATTCGGACCCGATAAAAATAAACCAGATATTCTACTCCACTAAATTCGACATACCGAACTCAATGGAATCATTGGATTTCCATAAAAAGATTGTTATGACAGAAAAACCCCCTCGAGACCCATTAGGCCTAAAAATCAACTTTTCACCTAAACACCCAAAAATAAAAAAGAAGATCTCAAGACCCAAACGAAAGGTCCTATCAAACCAAATTCAACATTCTGGAGCTAATAACACTGATGGAATTCTCATACAACAACTAATTCTCCGAATGTTGAACAAAGGTGAAACTTAGGCCAAAGCTTAAAAGCTAAAATGCCTAATGGCACAAACTCACGCTAAAAGCCTCAGGATTCAAGCCGTTAATCCCACTAGCCTAAAATGACCATTCGGAGCTGATGGAACTGTCATAATTCAAGAGGTTGTTTACCTGATGTTTTTGACTAAAGTCAACTATTCAAGTTTCAAAAGCTTCGAAATAGAGGAACATACATAAAACTAAAACGAACAACCATGAGACCGAACAGTCAGTTTCAGCTAGTCATAAATGACTTGTGGTCGCTATAGGAATGCTCTAAATGATGAAAGAAAGGCATTAAGGGAAAAATGACATAGAGGGTCATTAGAATATCTACTACTAAAAAGGACTTTCATCTGCAAAAATAAGATTCAAGAAGTACCTAAAGGCTCAAATAAGTGGAGAAACTGCTCCCGCATCTCCTGTTTAGTCTCCCAGGTAGCCCCCTTGACTGAAGGGTGCCTCAATGGACCTTAACAACAGGAATGGCTCTGGATCACAACTGCCTCACATCTCTAGCTAAGATGACAACTGGCTCCTCAATATAAGTCAGACGATCATCCAACTAAACCACATCGTACTAGAGAACCTGAGACTCATCTGGTACATACCGACGCAACATTGAAACATGGAAAACTGAATGAATAGCTGAGAGTGTTGGAGGCAAGGCTAACTCATAGACAACATCACCAACTGTTCTCAAAATCTCAAAAAGGCCTAATATATCTAGGGCTAAGCTTGCCCTGCCTCCCAAAACTCATCACGCCCCTCATGGGCTATACTCGAAGGAATACTTTGTCACCAAAGGGAAATTTCAATAGCCGACGCCTATGATCCGCATAACTCCGATGTCTACTTTGAGCCGTCTTGATTCTATCTTGAATCACCCTCACATGATCTAAGGCCTCCTGAAGCAAGTTTATACCACACTGCCTAGGCTCTGTAGACTCAAACCAACCAACTGTATAGCGACAACGCCTACTATATAAGGCCTCAAATGGGGCCATGTGAATACTAGAGTCATAGTTATTGTTGTACGCAAACTCAGCCCAAGGCGAATGGTCCCACTTACCTCCGAAATCCATAACACAAGCCCACAACATATCCTCAAGAACCTAAATAGTGCTCTCCGACTAACCATCAATTTATGGGTGAAATATTGTGCTAAAGTCGATATGGGTGCCCAACTCCTCCTAAAAAGCCCTCCAAAAAAATGGAAGAGAACTGTGAACCCCGGTCTGATATGATAGAAACATGCACACCATGAAAATGAACCACCTCTCTAATGTAGATACGAGCCAATCTCTTGGCACTGAAATAAGTATGAATGGGAAGAAAATGTGTTGCCTTGGTCAAGAGATCCACGATGACCAAATGTTGTCAACACCTCTAGAAGTATGAGGCAAACCTACAAAAAATTCTATAGGGATACACTCCCACTTCCACTACAGAATGGGTAATCACTGAAACTTACCACTAGGCCTCAAGTGCTTGGCCTTCACCTGTTGGCCACTCAAACAGCGAGACACATAGTCTGAGATGTCTCTCTTCATACCGCTCCACTAATAATGTTGCATTAAGTCACAATACATCTTAGTTGTTCCCGGATGGATAGAATATCTAGAATCATGAGCCTCGCTAAGGATCGGCTGAATCCAACCCCAACTCTTGGAACACACAACCAGCCATCAAACCTCAAAATCCCATCTAAATCTAAGGTAGCCTACCCAACATCACCTACCACTACCTTATATCTGATTTCTACCAATGACTCATCCTCAAACTTATGACCACAGATCTAATCTAGAAAAGATGACTGAACTCCCACATAGGCTAATACACGTCTTGAATATAAAATATCAAGTCGAATTATTTAATTGGATAAGGACTGGATTTCCAAGGCCAAAGTCGCTCCGAAAAAGAAAAGAAGGCAAGGCTTCCCATACTCACCCGCATTTCGGCTTTAGGCGTCTGTTACTACATTCGCCTTGCCTGGATGGTAGAGAATAGAGTGATCATAGTCCTTCAGGAGCTCAATCCAATGACGATGCCTCGAATTAAGGTCCTTATGGCTCATAATGTATTGAAGGCTCCTATGACTAGTGTAGTTCTCACAATGAACTCTGTATATATGGTGCCTCTAGATTTTAAGCACAAAAATTACCGCCGCCAACTCAAGTCATGGGTGGGGTAGTTGTGTTCATGCACCTTAAGTTGCCATGACACATAAGCTATGACCCGACCTAGCTGCATCAATATAGAACCCAAACGAACGCCGGATGAGTCACAATATACTGTGAAGCTCTCGCCCTCAACTAGAAGAGTCAAAATGAAAGTAGTGGTAAGCACATCCTTGAGCCCCCGAAAGCTCAACTCACACTCCTCCGACCATACAAAATGGATATCCTGGCGAGTTATCAAGTTTAAGGTGATGCAATAGTGGAGATGCCCTCAACAAAGCGTCTCTAGTAACTCTCTAACCCGATGAAGCTACGAACCTTAGTAATAGAAGTGGACCTAGGAGCCTCTGCCTCGTGAATCAACTCAGCCACCTGTCCCACCTCCATGAGAACCTCCTCCTGTACCCTAGTGACCACCCCAATGATCCTGGCCTCCTCCTCTAATTGGAGGTGTTGTTGCTGGTGTAGGTCTAGCTACTCGTGGAGCTGGTGCGACTGACCTAGGAAGAGGGCACTCTTTGGACCAATGATCGAGCTCCCTACAGTCATAAGAACCTTATGGCAGTCTGCTCATAACTAGAGGCTAACCACCCCGCCATAAAGAATCCAACTAAACACCACCTCAGCCCTAACTCGAACCGGCAATAGAGGTACCCTGACTGTGCTGGTCACCCTTTGTAGCATGTAGCGATGCCTGGAATGGGTGACTGAACTAACCCTGCTGGAATGGGCTTTGTGTAACCCGCACTAGGAAACCCAAAATCAACTCCGTGAAAAGGTTCAGTTTACCTCCCTGGACATGTGACCCAAAATTGAGCATAATTTGGGGCTCGAAAAAGCCCGGAATCAGCTCATGCATTTAAATCACCATTAAAGCTAAAGAAGGAGAGAGGACAACAGCTAAAACTCAAAAATTACCTCAAAAATAGGTCTCCCTAATAGTCCCCGAGCACTCCAATGCGTAGCCACACAAATTTCGAGCAACCCAACCTTTTAATCACCCAAAATGGAGCTAAAATGAGAGAGAAATTGTGTTTATAAAATGAGGGTTGAATGCTCATTTTCGGCTTTAAATAATGGCAGATTTGTTCGTTAAAAGGATATCTGGTTGCTAAAACAAGTCACTTTCTGGTCACTAAAAGTCTGCACTAGATATTGGATTTTGTCTATTTTTTTCAAAGTCTCTGAACGGGTCCGCTGGATATTTTGACTAAAGTAAACTATTCAAGTTTCAAAAGCTCCAAAACAGGGAACGGATATAAAATCCAAACAAACATCCAGGAGAACGAACAGTCAGTGCCAACAAGTGATAAATGACTTGGGTCACTACAGGAACGCTCTAAATGACGAATAGAAGGTATTAAGGCAAGAATGACCTAGAGGGTCATTACACAGATACAATGAAATTTGATTATCACACCAGAGTTTTGTTGTTGTAGAATGACTCAATCCAATTTCTATCAATATGTGATGATCCACGTGATCTCACATATGGACTGCAGCCATAGATCTACACTTGAATTTTGCACTAGATCGAGATACAACACCTTGTTTCTTACTTCTATATGACACCAAATTACCATCAACAAAGACACAATAGCCAGTAGTAGATCATATATTGGTTTTACATCCATCCGAATCAACATCAACAAAACACACAATGTGAGTATGTTGTGGTTACCTGTCACGACCTAAACCCCACCGGGCCGTGCGGGCACCTACTCTAACACCTTAGTAGGAGAACCCTAAATTCCCAAACAGCAAAAAACATGCGGAAGATTAAGGAAACTAAGATAGAAACAAATTCATGGAGATTTTCATAAAATAAGAGTTTAAAACAATTCGAGTTAAGACTTTGTAAAAGTAATTAACACCCCAGGGATCTAGTCTAAATAGTTACAAGAGCTTCTAAAATTACAAGATATGAATGCAATAACAAAAGACACAACTCCCACCACATGGAAGGAAACATGGAAGTTGTTGGAGATTATCTTCGTCTTCACCTATGAGACACCACTGAACCTACATCTAGACTGCCCAAAATGCATAGCAAGAGTAGTATCAGTACAAAACCACACGTACTGGTAGGCATCATCGGTCAACCCAATACCCACCCCATAATATAAGCAATCGACCAGAAAAAACATGCAAGAAGACTATTCGTTTGCTCCACCTTTATATTTTCCTGCCCTTACCATTTTCTGCCGAAAGTTATAGTGTGCTTTAGGGGTTAGGGCGCAGATAGGGCGATCAAGGGATACTTTCGGCGAGTCGTCGAGTTCACTCGGCGAGCTCAGGCTTCTCGTTGAAAGTTATAGAATCAAATCCAAGTAAAACACAAAATTAAGGGCGATAAATGAGGAGTTTGCTGAACCACGGAGTGATTCAACAAGCTCGACACAGCTCGCCAAACTACCCAACTTGCAAATTTTTAACCTCGTTTCCCAAAATCAAACCCGCAGCCCATGAAAATAAAATCAAACCACACACTTATGCAATTAGGCTTAGATCCATACGACCCATACCACTGGGGGACTAGACTTCCCCCGGTATGGCCTAAATTGGCCATTTGATGACTTTTTCCCTTAAGAATGACGTCAAATGCTCCATCATTGGGCAAAGTACGTCATTTAGCACAATTGGGGTTACTCAGACTTCACTCGACTAGACCCAACAACAATTTACCACAACCCAACAAATTTTAATCAATTTTAAGGCACAAAACTCAGGAAATCAACAACTTAGGAAATTTATCACAATCACAAAACTATGATAGGCACAACTAGAACACAATTAAAATTTCAGAGAGGCCCATAACACATCAAGAAGATTTAAAAAATTGCATTTGAATTTAACAGCTAGTTAAGAGTTCGGGATTCGAAAAACCAACTCTTAGGCCAAAATATGAATTTATAAAGCGAGGCGGCATTGTATTCCAACTCCGAGTACTAGATCAACGAGCAATAAGTGATAAAAATGCATAAATAAAGAAAATATAGAGTGAGGGTGTGATTGTATGAGGAAAAACAAGGGAATATGAAAGAGTTTGAAAATTTAAACCTTTGGCCTTTTAAAATCGTTCAGTTCACAACCTTTCGGCGATATTAGTAGTCCGCGCCGAACAACTTACCTTGCCAAGTTTTATAAGACCTCCAATTAATTTGGCGGTCCAAATGGTGGACAAAGTCGGGCTCGCTGACCTATTTGGCGAGTCGCCGACTCTTCCATGGGCCCGTCGAATTTAACAGACTCCAAGTTGATATTATCTTGAGTCGAATGATGGTCCAAGTCAGGCTCGCCCACCTCTTCGGTGAGTCGCCGACTGGACTCTTGACTCGCCAACATTCATATTTCAAGCTTATTCCACACTTCAATCTACACAATTAACATCCGTTATTCAAAATCGAAACACAAAACAGTAAAAACTTGGGTTGCCTCCCAAGAAGTGTCTTAATTAACATCATGGGACAATGTAAGTACCCACTCAAGCTTCATTCATGGTGTTTGCCATAGTATCACTAGGAAACTCCACTCCCCTTGTTGTCTTGGGTTTAAATGAGAAGAAATTTGACACATTTGGGTCTCCAACTACTTGATAGAGATGGAATGAGAGGTCACCGTCTAGTTGAGATTCGATACATCTTTCTTTATTTCCTTCAAAACTTTATCGGACCCTTCAACCTTGTTGAGAATACGTGAGAGCATATCCTCAGTCCGGCCACCGTCAGAATCTTTGGGCTTTTGACGCTCATGGGGAGGAACATACATATCCTTCTACCCTTCTCTTTCTTTCGGAGCGGTGTTACGATCATGCCACTCGCTATGATGATCTCTCCATCCCTCATCTCTATTCAACCTTGGGTAGTTTGCACGATAACCTCCTCCTTTGTTTGCTAAGAAGTTCATTTCCTCATTGAACAATGCTTCAAATTTGGCCTCTTTGGGGTTTGCACCACCAACACTGACAGCATTAACACTCTTAGTAACAGTACCCATGACATTCTTGGGCAAGATATCCAACTCAGTCATCATCTTTGCCATGTTTTGGTCCCTATCTTGATCATCTTCAATTTGTTCCTTTGTCAATTAGTAAGGAAGAGGAGAGACCTTATCTTCACGGGTGTACCATGCCCTCTTAATCTTGGTCATGCCATCAAGGAGTTGGGCTGCTATCACATAAGGCTATTGTATCAAACCTACCGGAGAAAGTTGATCAGCCACTCCCTTGTTCACCGAATCCATGCTTCTGTAGAAGTATTGTAGCAGAATATTATCGGGCAATCCATGAGCCAGGCATTGCAGCACCAACTTCTTAAACCTTAGCCAAGTCTCATGGATTGGCTCACCCTCCAAACGCTTGAAGCTTTGAATGTTGTCCCGAAGAGTCACCATCTTCGAAGCCATGAAAAATCGCACTTGAAATTCAGTAATAAGCTCTTCCCACGAAGTGATAGAATCTCTTGGCAACTCAGCAAACCACTTGCAAGCATCTCCCATTAACAAAAATGAACAACCTCAGCTGGACTGATTCTTGAGGTATGTTCTTAAGGAGAATGGTCCGCAAACATCAACAAAGTTCCTTATATGCTCATGGGGATCCTCATGAGCCATCCCACCAAACAACCCTTTCAATTGTAAGAGCTGCAACATAGTGCTTGTAATGTGGAACAAAGTGTTCCCTTCAGCTAGAGGCAAACGAATGGCACAAACTCCACCCACTAGATTTGGGTAATTAGAATTCAGGTCGTTGACATCATTAAGATTCCCAATGTCATCTTGGTGGCCCACTTGGCTACCATTGCTACCGTTAACACTCATTTCCTCCATTCAACAAGCAACACAAAAACCAAAACTAAAAGTAAGTAGATTCAACTATGACTAAAAAGAATACAATTCAACTTCACCAAAAGAATTTCAAACAACACCACTCCCCGACAGTGGTGCCATTTTGATTTAACATTAAAAGCACACCTCATCCAATTCTAGGTGTTCAACGATCATATATCAGTATAAAACCCAATTAAATGAGTTGAGGTTGAATCCCACAGGGAGCGGTACGCATTTCAGATTCAATTGGGAAGTATAAATATGGTCAAATAAGTCATAAGAATAGAAATTATCAAATAAAGACATAATCAAATAAGGGGGTGACACGAATGTCACATGGGGGTTTTGGTTTTGATGATCAACTAAAAATAGTAGTCACAAACAATAAGAATTAAAAATAATATGAGAAGGATTCTTGGGATGTGATCGATTATAAGCAAATATAGACATATGGGTAATTGCAATTATTAGTAAATAGCTACATATTAGTGAGTAGGCTAGGCAATAAGGGAGATGATTTTCTCTCGAACAATTTACCCTGAATCAAGTGATTTCTCTCGAACATCAACAAGCATGCAAAATAAGGGCAGCTCACACCTTAATCCATTCACTCTCTCGAGATAAATGTGTGGAAAAGGGTTTAGGATTCTCTCTCTCGAGCTGAACCCAGGTCAACCCAATACCCACAAACTATTAACCAAAAACCTTAGCTCTAAAACCTCTCTCTCGAGAAAGCCAAGAACACAAAGATAGAACTGCATTTGCAACTACAATTCTTAAATTAAACCACAATTGATTATTAAACTCAATTTTAAATAGCATTTAAACTAACAATTAGCAGTACCCATTAGTTGAATCAAGACATACTCACATGATCACACCCCAAGAATTGGGGTTTTAGCTAGACATTATAAAAAGGTAAAAACCATTTCCAAATTTATTATACATCAACTAGGTAAGAATGATTTCTTCCTTTACAATGCTCCAATTTGATGAATCTCAAAGACCCGCTTCCAATTTCTCGAAAGTGAATTTCTTCAATCTTTCAAAGCTAAAGAAAACTATCTCTTAGACTCAAAATATGTCTCTCAATATAATAATAGGTTCAAAGATACTAAACTAAATGTTCAAAATCCTATTTATAGTAGCCAAAAAGAAGCTATGAAAGATCATTTAGCAAAGTAAATCGGGCTAGCCGAACCACTCAGTGAGCTACCCTTTGGTCTCTTCCATTGCCCTTCTGCCTTGGCATTCAACATTCTCAATGTTTATAACATTGGGCGATCTATCTTGGATTCGTGGAATCACTCAGTGATTTGCCAACTGCTTTTTCCTCACCGATTTGGTTTTTTCCTTCAGAGCTTGGCACACTGGAACTTTAGGCGGTCTAATGAGCCACTCAGCGACATGCCGAGTGCTATTGGTGATCCTCAGGCTCGCCTATCTTCACTTCTTCAGCCTGTTTTGCTCCTATATGCCTGTTAGTATCCTTGCTTGGTTCCTCAATCCATATTCCTGAAAGTCAAGGATTTTACATCAGTTATTGGCACAAAATAAGCATTTGGGGACACTAAATCTATGTAAACAAAGCCCTAGATGAGTCCAAATCTAGGACTCATCAGAGACAGGGCTGAGATTTTGTCAGGCCCTGTCCCGCTCTGGCGGGAGAAATCCCACGCTGGCGGTATCGCCCTAGCGGGAATAATCCTAACCTAGCGACACAGATGGAACAATACCCAGGCCAATAATTTTTTTAGGGCTTTCCTCGTCTTCGAAATTCTTCCATTGATCCCCTGGCTATAACTAGGCATTTAGGATAACTCCCTTAACTAGGATGATCATTGTCTATCCCGAGCAATTTTCACAGTTCACAGTCCAGAACCTATTCTTATTAATTCAACACTGCAAACACGCACATGCCCTAGATATGCGGAGACCTTATATGGTTATAGTTGGTCGCAACACGTGTCTAGATTTTTGTTTATGAATAACATCATAGATTATCTAGACCCTTGCACTGAACTTAGTCATGACCTTTCTTTCCAACAACAAGTTCACAAAACTCAAGCAATTACTACTTGCACAGTTTCGAATATTTAGTCTAGCATTTTGCACATATCAAAGTTCAGACAAGCAATTATTGTGCACATAATCATATCATAGCATCCAAACAGATATACCTTTTCACATCAACAATTATTTCATATAATACAATGCACAAATTTCACAGTCTTAAGCTACGATTCATAGACAAGTCAAAATTATTTGTTAATTTGTCCCATAGATGACCATTGCTGATCATCCATGCATTTATTCAGCCTCTATGGCTAGATACCAATTGGAACCTTCTCGATTCCAATTAACTTGCTTATGTCCCTTCAGCCGTGACTGTGGCGTCCGGTTCACTTTGTTTAGATACCAGTTGGAATTGGGAGATACCAATTGGAATCAACTTATACGACAAGCAACAACTTGCATAAAAGGACTGAAGAGATAGATAAACTTCTTAGAATGCTACCTAGCTTCCTGAAGATTAGATGTGGACGTCAACACACCAATCCACTGGAATCTAGTCCACATTTGCTCTTGTACTGGGAGACCGATAACCTGGGCTCTGATACCAATTTGTCACGAGCCAACCCACCGGGCCGTGCGGGTACCTACTCTAACACCTAAGTAGGAGAACCCTAAATTCCCAAATTGTGAAAAACATATAGAAGATTAAGGAAACTAAGATAGAAACAAATTCATGGAGATTTTCATAAAATAAGAGTTTAACACAATTCGATTTAAGACTTTGTAAAGTAATTAACACCCTAAGGATCTAGTCTAAATAGGTACAAGAGCTTCTAAGATTACATGATACGAATGCAATAAAAAAAGACAGCTTCTACCACATGGAAGGAAACATGGAAGCTGTTGGAGATTATCTTCTTCTTCTTCACCTATGAGACATCACCGAACCTGCATCGATACTATGCCCAAAAGGAATAGCAAGACTAGTAGTAGTACAAAACCACACATACTGGTAGGCATCATCGTTCAACCTGATACCTATCACATAATATGAGAAATCGACCAACAAAGACATGCAATAAGACTATTCCTTTCCTCCACCTTTATATTTTCCCGCCCTTACCATTTTTGGATGCTTAAATCATACTAGTACACTTGACTTTAACCCCTTACTCACTCCGTTCTTGATCATAACTTAACCATTCTGTCTCTCGAATGAGATCTCGAATATAAGTACTACCAACCCGGCCAACCACTCACGACACGCCCTTATGTCTTCCACATCACCAATGAACCCCTTGCCTCCATAGTTGTAACACCCCGTATCCGAAAATAGACCAACTAGAAGATTTCCAGAAGTTACAGGTGCCACCCACGGTCCGTCCTGGTGGTCCGTGGTTCACCACCTGCAATCGTTCCTAGAAAAGGCCCAAAAATTATTCTAAGTCTAGACCTATGCCAGGATCTACAAAGTTTATAAGGCATGACCCATGGCTGGATCCATGGACCGTAGGTCAGGCCACGGACCGTGGTCCTGGTTCGTGGATCGAAGCCCCAGAACGTAGTCCCAGAACCCCGTCGACCGTTGACCAGCACTGACCATGGGTCATTCCACGGACCGTTGGTGGCCCCGACAATATTTAAGTTAAGGTTGTTTGGGTTTTTCCCTATGCGTTGGACCCCTAAACTACGTCGTTTAACCCCTATACTATGTGGTTTTGGTTAATTTTAGCGTAGTAAACTAATTAAAACTTACCCTAATCAATTATTCATCAAAATCAAGTGATACTTAGAGTAAATTAGAGAGAGAAGTCGACCAAGCCCTAGTTCAAGAACGCAATAGGATTTAATCAGTTTCAGTCCTGAAATCAAAAGATTTCTCCATGGAATTCATCACCATGTATGTGGGATTTCACCAGCGGGTTCCTTTCACCCATTAAGTCCCTAGATTTCAGTCAGAATCTTGATTTCCTTAATATTATTTAGACTGAGGGTTTCTTGAATGTTAGAAATTGTTGGGTTTTAACTGTTAGAATGATCCAAATCAGATTATCATGATTTTTGTATCGTTTTGTGTAGATTCCATCATAAATTTAGAACCCTAGTTATGAAGTTCTTTTAGTTAATGAATTATGCAAGCTAGGTCAAATATTTCAGATATGCATGCCTCAGATTTGAATGTTTCATTATCAACACATTAATGTTGCATTTTCAATTAGCATGTAAGTTTTTGAGGTATCTAGTATTATAGAAATTTAGTGTTAAATTGTTAATTACATAATCAATTTGGAGATGCTTAATACCGAGTGGACTAGGGTTAGTCACCCTCAAGTCGAAGAACTACGTGCCTCGTAGGTTGTAAGACCCTCTGGGGGAATCATTTTAGTGATCACACTAGGCATGCCTCTGTACCTTTGGTAGGGTATATTGGGATTTCTCGATAGGGCATATACATCAGACTCCACATTTAGCTCATGTGGTTTTATGTAGGTTATTAGTAGCTCCCCTAGAGTTAGATTCTATTGCATTAACCACGTTATCAGTCAAAGTTCAGTATTCAAACTCAGCATGTTATAAACTTGGTCATTGCATTAAGTTATTTCATGTTCAGTATTCTCAGTTTAGCATTATGCTTATTTCTTATCATTGCTCAGATATGCTTTGAGTCACTTATATTTATTGTTCAAGTTTACTCTATCATTCATGCTCAGTACATTTCAAGTACTAACACATACTCTATGCTACATCTTCTTATGATATAGGTTCAGGTTGTCAGCTTCCAGATCATACATAGATCGGTTCCCGATCTTTAGCTTAGTAACATTAGTGGTGAGTCCTCATTCTCCGAGGATGACAAACATGTTTCCTTTGCTTTTAGTTTTAGTTTCAGTTTTTGCTAGATTTAGCTGGGGGCATGTCCCAGCACTTCTAGGCAGTTATAGGCAATTTTTAGACATAGTTAGTTTCAGCTTTAGCATTCGAGTTTGACTTTTCAGTTATTGTTAACCTCTGAGTTTTCATATATTTAGATAGTTTATGGGTATTTCCCATCATTTCAGTTTACATGATGATTTAGCTTCTGCAGAATATTTCTTTACTTCAGTTTACTTTAGTATGCTTATAATAAGCCAGTAGGGTTAGCTTGGGGTCACTCGTGTTCCCAGGTCCTGTGTCTGCGTCCTGGGTAACTTTGGAGCGTGACAATATTACATTCTATTAAGGCCTATTAATGTTTAAATACTAATCCCCTACCCGGGTACTCTATTTGAGATTACGACATAACACCACCCAAATTCTCAGCGACAATACTCATTACCACCTCTTTAAGATAGCACAGAGTGACACCTAGACCCTCAGTCTCCACTTACCATATCACATTCTAATTTGGGCCTAACCATTCACAATTCATTCCTTGCGAGATATACCCAATTAACTTACAACATCGCAACCCACACACACACACACACACACACACACACACATATATAACATCTTCAACAATACGCATATATGACAAGTCAATGGTCCTCTCATGGAACCTATACCCAATCCGTTAGTATGTCGGTACGTGACACCTGATCCAATGTATGTAAGTGTGTTGGTAGGTGACACCCAATCCAATGCATGTTAGTGGGTCAATACGTGACACCGATCCAATGCATATTAGTGTGTTGGTACGTGACACCCGATCCAATCTATCTTAGTGTGTCGGTACGTGACACCTGATCCAATGAATGTTAGTATGTCGGTATGTGACACCCTATCCAATCTATGTTAGTTTGTCAGTATGTGACACCCGATCCATCAGCACAATCACCATCACAAACATATCCATCATGAACATACTTTTAATCACACAATCAAGTATTAGGTTCATGGTATGCAATTGTACATATTCAATTCATTAGGTTCGTTTCAACTTTTTATGCATCTCATACACGCATGCATACCATATAGAAATCCATTATATTCATTACACAAATAGGAAACCAAACCATCACCTAACCCTAGTTCATCGATTAGGGCTTTCTTCTACGGTATACGGATGCAACACCTAGGATACATGTTCAATCATCTCTTTTCAGTGTATAAAAGCCTACGCATGAATTCTACCATCAATTACCATTATACTACACATTGAATAATAGATTTATAACTACTCAATTAAATAAACCTAGCCTACCTAGGCGCCAAGCATTCGTAGAGGGATTGCAGCTCAAAAGTTTATCTCCTCTATAGCCTAGCTTACTCACTAATATCTAGCTATTTTCTAATAGTTGCAATTACCAATTTGTCTATATTAGCCAATAATCAAATCCCATCCCAAGAACCCGTGTCATTATTGGTATTTCGTATTATTTGCCACTATTTGTAGTTGATAATTCTAAACCAAAACCTCCCCTTTGACATTCGTGTCACCCACTGATTTGAATGATGTCTTTATTCGATAACTTTTATTCCTATGACTGATTTGATCATGTTCATACTTCCTTATTGAATCTTAAACATGTACCACTCCCTATGGGATTCGCCCCAACTCATTAGTTAGGTTTTATATTGACTAGCAATCGTTGAGACTTATAATTGGATGAAGTGTCTTTGAAACATTAAATCAAATGGCACCACTGCCAGGGAGTGGTGTTGTTTAAGATTATTTTGGTGTAGTCGTAGTTGAATCTACTTACTTTTAGTTTTGATTTTTTTTTGTGTTGCTATTTAAAATAGAGGAAATGAGTGTCAATGGAAGCAATGGTAGCCAAGTGGGCCACAAAGATGACATCGATAATCTCAATGATGTCAATGAGCTGAATGACAATGACCCAAATCTAATGGGTGGAGTTGGTGCCATTTGCTTTCCTCCGGCTGATGGGAATGTTGTGTTCCACATTACAAGCACCATGTTGCAGCTCTTGCAAATGAAAGAGTTGTTTGGTGGGTTGGCTCATGAGGATACCCATGAGCATAGAAGGAACTTTGTTGATGTTTTGCGAGCCATTCTCCTTCAAGAACATATCCCAAGAGGCGGTCCGGCTAAGCTTGTTCCCATTTTTTCTAATGGGAGAAGTGTGTAAGTGGTTGGCTGAGTTGCCAAGAGATTTATCACTTTGTGGGAAGAGCTTGTCACCGCATTCCAAGTGTGATTTTTCCTTCCTTCGAAGATGATGACACTTAGGGCCAACATCCAAAGCTTCAAGGGTTTGGAGGGTGAGCCAATCCATGAGACTTGGCTAAGATTTAAGAAGTTGATGTTGCAATGCCAAACGCATGGATTGCCCGACCATGTTTTGCTGCAATAGTTTTACCAAAACCTTGATTCGGTGAATAAGGGAGTTCCTGATCAACTTTCTCTAGGAGGTTTAATAAAACAAACTTACATTATACCAGCCCAACTCTTGGATGGTATGACCAAAATTAACCGGACATGGTACACTCATGAAGATCAAGTCTCCCCTCTCACGTTTAAATTGACAAAGGAGCAGCTTGAGAAAGATCAAGAAAGGGACCAAAACATGGCAAATATGATGACCCAACTTGACATTTTGGCCAAAAATATCATGGGAGTTAGTGTTAGGAGTATTAATGTTATGGGTTTGGGATGTGTAAACCCTAATGAGGCCAAGTTTGAAGCGTTGTACAATGAGGAAGTGAACTTCCTTCCCTACCAAGGAGGACGTTATCATGCCAACTACCCAAGGTCGGGTGGTAATCAAGGATGAAACAAATATGGGGGTTCGAGAGATCATGATAGAGAGTGGCAAGATCGAAATGCCACTTGGAAGGAAAGAGATGGGGAGAATGATAGGTATTTTCCTCCCCACGAGCGTCAACAACCCAAAGATTATGAGGGTGGCTGGTCTGAGGATATGATCTTTCGTATTCTCAACAAGGTTGAATGGTCTGACAAAATTTTGAAGGAGATGAAGAAAGATATATCGACCCTTAACTAGATGGTGACCTCTCATTCCATCTCTATCAAACAGTTGGAGACCCAAATGGGTCAAATTTCTTCCCATTTGAAGCCAAGACAACAAGGGGGTTACCTAGTGATTCTATGGCAAACCCCAAGAATGAAGTTTGAGCGAGGACTTGCATCATGCCACGATGTTAACTAAGGCACTACTTGGGAAGAAACCCAAGATTTTATTGCTTTATTTAAATCTTGGAATAACGTGTGTTGATTGTGCAGGTTGAAGTGTAGAATGTGTTTGAAAAGTGCAGGTTGGTGAGCAAAATGTCCAGTCAGCGACTAGCCGAAGAGGTCGGCAAGCCCGACTTGGACTGTCGTTGGGTTCAGGAAAATATCAGGTTAGAGTCTGTAAAACTCGATAGGCCCATGGACAAGTCAGCGAGCCCGACTTTCTCAGCCATTTAGACCCCCATATTAACCAGAGGTCTTGTGAAACTCAGTGAGGTAAGTAACCACTCAGTGCTTCACCGAATGGTTCGGTGAGGTTGACTAATTTCACCGACTGGACGGTCTTTAAAAGGCCAAAGGTTTAAAATTTTAACCTTTTCACATTCTTTCACTTTTTAACTTCATACAATCACACCCGCACTCTATATTTCCTACATTTTTGCACTTGACCACTTTTTAGTCATGATTTTATGTTCACAATTGAAATTCTTTGCCGCCTAGCATTATAAAGCGTATTTCGACATAAAAGGTTGGTTTTTCGAACCCTAAACTCATAATTAGCGGTTAAACTCAAATGCATTGTTATAAATTGTGTTGATGTGTGTTGAGCCTCTCTGAAATCATGTTTGTATGTTAAGTTGCCTATTTTAGTTTTGATTTCCTGCCTAAATTGTCTTAATTGTTGATTCCTCGATTTTTGTGCTTTAAATTTGATCGTAATCTTGTGGGTTATGCTTAATTATTGTGAAGTCTAGTTGGGTGAGGTCTGAGTAACCCAAATTGTGCTAAATGACGTGCTTTTCCTAATGATGGAGCATTTGACGTCATTCTTAAGGGCTAAAGTCGTCAAATGGCCAAATTTTGCTAAACCGGGGGAAGTATGAGTACCCCAGTGGCATGGGTATAATGGGCTTGAGCCTAATTGAGTATGTGTTGTTTGATTTTGTTTTTGGGTGCTGCGGGTTTGATTTTGGAAGTTGGGGTTGAAAATAGGCACGTTGGGCAGTTTGGAGAGTTGTGTCGAGCTCGCTGAACCACTCGGTGGTTCGCTGAAATCCTCCTTGATCACCTTTAATTTCATGGAAATGTTAGTTTGTTTTTGTAACTTTCGGTGAGAAGCCTGAGATTGCCGAGTGCACTCGGCGACTCACTGAAAGTCTCCTTTGATCGCCCTTTTTGTGCCCCTATCCCCTAAAATACACTTTATCTTTCGGCGGGCTAGTTTGTGCTCACCGAATGATGTTGGTGTTCCACTGAAAGGTCCTTTTCATCACCAACAAGCCATTTTTCTGGGAAATTTTTAAGCCAGTCCTTTCGGCGTGCCTGATCTGGCTCACCTAATGACTCGGCGACTCGCAGATCGGTTCGGTGAGTCTGTCTGCTACCTATTTTCTGCATTTTTCTTAAATCATTCTAACTGATTTTGGTATATTTTGCAGATATGGTTAGAACCAACCTGGATATGCCTCCCCGTAAAAGAGCAGGGGGCATAGTGATTAATGAAGGGAAAGCTACCTCTTTCTAAAAAACAAAAAGGAAGAAGGCACCTCCAAAGGAAGGCAAAGGCAAGGGCAAGGCGCCTACATCTGAGATACCGGAGTGCAAATCTGGCAGTGATGGGGATTCCTTTGATTCCAAAACTGCATTCTCTGAGCCTGAGGATGACCAACCTCTGCATTCCTCGCGTGATAAGATTTGTTCCAGAGCTCACCAGGATTCATCTTGGATCCGAAAGTCCGCACCTCTGGGTGCAGATACAGTGCCATGTCCGACACAGACTGTGTTCAAGCACCATCAGTTCAGGGTCCCCCTCCTCGGCTACTCAATAGGCTAAATGCTGAGGTGTTGAGGACAATTCTCAAGGAGAAGCTACCATAGATGACCTAGATGGGAGGTATCCTAATATGTGGGACACTCTCCAGTTCCATAGATTCGAGCTGTTCACCAGGCCCCGAGGCCCATATATTCCTACATGGGTCTGGGAATTTTACTCAGTATACAGTGACATGGTACCAAAGGGGAAGAAGAAGGCTAGTGCCTTCAAGCCAGTGAAGTACATCATGGTTCGGGGGAAAGAAGTGGGGTGCAGCAGAGATCATATCAATGTTGTGTTTCATAGAGCGACTGGGTTTGAGCACGAGTATGAAGGTTTAGCTATAACTCAGTCCCTGGATGATCTCAAGGGCTGGATTGCTCCCCTGATTTCTGACACCACCCCTAGGTGGATTGAGGCAAGAGCTCCTATCAATAAGAATGACTTGAACATTGTCGCTCGGTATTGGTTCGGGCTCATCAGCAGTTTCATCATGCCTTTGCAGAATGAATCCATCCTCCACCACCCAAAGGATGCTTGTCTTGGATCCATCATAGCCCAGAAGACACTAGACATGGGACTCATTATTGAGCAAGAGATGGCCATAAGGGCCAAACAACGCCAACATCCCTTCATTTCCCGATCTTGATTACAGAGTTGTGACGGCGTGCTGGAGTCCCTCATGACGAGAAGAGTGATATCGAGGTCACTCCTACATCATCCATAGACATCCGGTGCATAGAGGCTGAGTATAGTCGTGAGGAGGCAGATAGGAGAAGAGCAACTCTGGTGATGCATCCCTGGAGGTTGATGTTGAGACGATACCTGCAGAGGCAACTTTGCCTACTCCGGCATCCGAACCTTTAGGTACACATGCTTCCACTTCCTCCCAGGCTCCTAGTGTTTCTATTGCTTCCCAGCCCACTAGGATTACTTAGGCCATGATCTTGAAGATGGGGCATTAGCCCATTCTGCCGATGTGCGGGCTACCCGGTTGGAGGCTGAGGTACCTTGGATGATGGAAAGGGCCATTCTAGCTGCATTGACATCCCTCTGAAAATCAATTGACACTCTCAGGGTGAGAGTAGAGACTTGTGAGAGTCGACAAGGGGCTACTTCAGAGGTGATGTCTTTGAAAGCCGAGATTGCTGATTTGAGAAAGGATGTGGACTACTTAAAGTTGACAGACTTCACTTCACTTTTGGAGGCAGTTGATGATATGGATCCCCTAGTAAGTTTTGAGATTCCTCCGGTCACCACCAGAGATGTGCCTATGGATGATGTTGCAGCAGATGAATTGGAGGCATATAAAGATAAGGAGCAACTAGAGGTGCAAAAGAAACCATTTATGGAGAGATGCCAGACCTAGAGGAGACAATTGTATAGTCGGTCATTCAGACATCACTGACAGAGACGTCCATGGTAGGCCCTAGTAGAGCCAGTGCTGTTGATGTGACCTCGAGCATTGATGCCCTAACAGATAGAGAGACTGTGTAGACAGGACCTTTCTTTACCTCCCTCTTTGTCCTTTTTATTGACTTCTTATTATTTTGTGCATTTGAGGACAACTTTTCGCGATGCAGTGTTAGATCGCCCAAAGTTACAGACCTTGAGAATGTTGAATGCCAAGGCAGAAGGGCGATGGAAGTGACCAAAGGGCAGCTCATCGAGTGGTTCGGCCATCCTGACTTACTTTGTCGAGTGACTATTCGTAACACATTTTTGGCAACTATAAATACATTTTTGAACATTTACTTTAGTATCTGAGTTCATATATTTTTAGTCTTTTATTATGTTTTGAGCTCTGGAGACAGTTTTTCTCTAGTTTTTCCTAAGCTTTGAAGGATTGAAGTTTTTCATTTTTGAGAAATTGGAAGTGGGTCTTTGAGATTCTTCAAATTGGAGCATTGTAAGGACGAATCAACACTTACCAAGTTGATGGATAATCAATTTAGTAACTGTTTTACCTTTTTATGATGTCTAGCTAAAACTCCAATTCTTGGGGTGTGATTATGGGCTAATTTAGCTTATGGGTATTGCTAATTGTTAGTTTAAATTCTATTTAGAAGTGAGTTCAATCATTAATTGTGGTTTAATTTAAGAATTATAGCTACAAATGTAGTTCTACCCTTGTGTTTTTTGCTTGCTTGAGAGAGAGATTTTAAAACTAAACTTATTGATTGATGGTTTGTGGATATTAAGTTGACCTGGGTTCAGCTCAATAAAGTGAATCCTAAACCCAATCCCACACATTCAACTCGAGAGAGTGAATGGACTAAGGTGTGGGTTGTTCTTAATTTGGATGCTTGTTGATGTTCGAGAGAAATCAACTTGATTCGGGGTAAATTGTTCGAGAGAAAGTTTATTTCCTCTATTGCCTAGCTTACTCACTAATATCTAGCAATTTTCTAATAGTTGCAATTACCCATTTGTCTATATTAGCCTATAATTGAATCACATCCCAAGAACCCATCTCATTATTGTTATTTCATATTGTTTGCCACTGTTTGTAGTTGATAATTCAAAACCAAATCCCCCCATTTGACATTCATGTCACCCCCTTATTTGAATGATGTCTTTATTCGATAATTTCTATTCATATGACTGATTTGATCCTGTTCATACATCCCTATTTAGTCATAAACATGTACCGCTCCCTGTGAGATTCGACCCCGACTCATTTAGTTGGGTTTTATACTGACTAGCAATCGTTGACACTTAGAATTGGATGAAGTGTCTTTGAAACATTAAATTAACTTCAACAAATTATTAGAAGATTAGTTTTCTTTTAGTCATTATCCTAATAACTAGTTATGTTGTTCCTATTTTATAGGCATGTTAGCAGTCTTCTAGAAGTCCATGTTCTATTTTATTTGTACTGCTCCTTTATTTATTTAATCAGCTTGAAGTTCAATAAACATTGTTCTTCTATTTTTCAATTCATCTTGCTATTTATGTTTTTTATTAACGTTGGCATCAGAGCTCTACTTCTTAAGGGACTTGTGAGGTTCTTTTCTTAGTGTTTTTATTATCCAAATCTATTTCTGCAAGATACCATTAAAAGAATGGAGAATATAGGCTATTTTTCTAGTTTGGCTCCACCAGTTTTCGACGAAGAAAACTACCAAGGATGTGTAGTAAAAATGGAAGTTTATTTGGATGCATGAAATTTATGGTCATGTTTGAGAGAATCCAAGTGTTGGAGAAATCCTGATACGAAATACTGAAAGTGTCAAAAACTTGGTCATGCTAAGATTACCTTCAAAGAGAAGGGTTTACAGTAACAAAATGAAGCATGAATTGCAGACCAAGAACAAGAAGAGAAATTGCTTGTGGCTACCAGTTACGCAAGCAAAAGTTCGAGTGAAAGTTAGCCCATTGATAGTGGTTGTACGAACCATATGACCAGTGATTAAAAGCCTTTTAGAGAGCTTGACATATCAGCTAAATCAAAAATTAGGATAAAAAATGGAGAATACCTCCAAGTGAAAGTAAAGGGGACCATAGCAATTGAAAGTTAAAAGGTACAAAACTAATTTATGAAGTTTTATTTGTTCCTGAAACTGATCAAAATTTGGTAAGTGTTAAAGAACTGCTAGAAAATGGATTCAAAATACTATTTGAAGATAAAGTATGCATGATCATTGATCCTAGTGGTAATGAAATATTCAGAATTAAAATGCAAGGAAAAAGTTTTTCTTTGAATCCATTGGACGAGGAACACATAGCTTTTCCAAGCCAACTCGTTACAGCGGAAACGTGGCAAAAAAAGTTCGGGCATTTTTATCACAAAGCTTTGTTTTTTATGCAAAGGAGAAAAATGGTAAATGGTTTACCAAACTTGGAGGAGAACCCCTCAAGTTCTAAGGATTGCTTTTTTGGCACGAACACTAGACTTCTATTTCAAAATTCCACTCGGAGAGCCACAAAGAAGTTGCAACTCATTCACATCGATCTTTGTGGTTCACAAAGAACTTCATCACTCAATGGCAGAAGGTAGTATATTATCTTCACTAATGATCTAACAAGAATGTGTTGGATTTATTTTATGAAGTTTAAATATGAAGTTTCTGGAATTTTAATGAAGTTGAAAGCTTGGATAGAAAATTAGAGTGGCAGCAATATTCAGGTCATTAGGTCAGATAATGGAACTGAATATACCTCGGATATGTTATAATGTTATTGTGAAGAAGTTTGACTTGAGCACCTACTTACTGTCCCTTATTCTCCATAGCAAAATGGAGTGAGTCAGAGAAAAAATAGAACAATCATGGAGATATTGAGATGCTTGTTGCATGAGAAGAATCTATCAAAGAAGTTTTAGGACGAAGCAAAATGGAGTGAGTGAGAGAAAAAATAGAACAATCATGAAGATGTTGAGATGCTTGTTGCATGAGAAGAATCTAAAAAAGAAGTTTTGGGATGAAGTAGTAAACATTGCTATTTTCTTGCTGAATAGACTGCCTATGCAGGTAATGGAAAGAAAGACTCCATTCAAGGTATGGTATGGTGTCAAAACGTTTTTGAGAAACCTCAAGATACTTGGATGTCTGTGTTTTTCTTATGTTCCACAAGGTAAGAGAGACAAGTTAGATAAGAAGGTAGATTCGGGAATCTTGGCTATAGCTTATTTTCTAAAGCTTATAGGATCTTTCAACCTCAATCAGGAAAGATTATGGTAAGTAGATATGTTCAATTCCTTGAAGATGAGAAATGAGACTGGAATGAAGAGTCTCGAGTTAAAACAACAACAATTCACAACTTCATTATGATGAATTGGTGGATTGTCAGCCTACTAGGGGAACAAGGTCACTCTCTGATATCTATCAGAGATGCAATGCTGTTATTTTTAAACATACAGGATATGAGGAAGCAAAAATGGATCAAAATGGACAAATGCAATTAAGGAAGAGTTGACCATGATACAAAAGAACCAAATTTGGGAGCTCGTGGAAAGACCCCAAGATAGAAAAGTGATTGGAGTTGAATGGATTTTTTAAACAAAGTTAAATCCATATATTCGATAAACAAGGACAAAGCTAGATTGGTGGTGAAAGGCTATGCACAAGTTTAAGGAGTAGATTTTTCTAATACTTTTGACAAGTAGCCAGATTGGATACAATTCAAATGTTTTTGGCTATTGCGGCACTGAAAAATTGGAATATTTTCAAATGGACATGAAGTTTACTTTCTTGAATGGCCTACTACGGGAAGAAATATATGTTGAGCAGCCTGAAGGGTTCAGTGTGCCACGACATGAAGATATGGTTTATTTTTCAAAGAAAGCTCTATACGGTCTAAAGCATTCTCCTAAAGCTTGGTACATTGGAATGGATAACCTTTTCCTAGACTTAGGCTTTGAAAAAATCTTAAGTGAATCGACTCTTTATGTCAAGAAAGTTGTCTCTAACATTATTATTATTTCTCTCTATGTCGATGATTTACTTGTGACAAGAAATAATACAGGCTAATTGAAGAATTCAAGGAGGAGATGATGAAAGTCTTTGAGATGACTTATATTTTGAAATGGAGATCAAGCCAACTCAGAATGAAGTCTTTGTTTGTCAAAAGAAACATATGAAGGATATTTTAAAAAGATTTAGAATGAAAGAATGCAAGAGTGTGAGTACTCTAATGAATCTAAAAGAAAGCTGAAATAGGATGATAGAGTTGAACTAGTTGATGAAGGAGTGTATCGAAGCTTAATTTGATGCTTGATGTATCTCAGAACAACAAGGCCTCACATCTTTTTTCATGTGAGTGGTTTATCCAGGTTCTAAATTGTGCAAGTAAGTTGCACATGATGACTACCAAAAGAGTGGTTAGGTATCTTAAAGGAACTCTAACCTATAGCATTAGATTTAGCAAAAGTCAGAATTTCAAACTCCGTTGATATTTTGATAGTAATTGGGGGGGGGGAAGGGAGGGTTAACTGGTGATATGAAAAGCACATATGGTTATTGCTTCACCTTTTTTATCAGGGTGTTTCTCATGGTGGTCAAAAAAGTAGGAAATAGTAGCACAATTAACAGCTGAAGCAGAATTCATCGCAACAGCAGCTACTGTTAATCAAACACTATGGCTTAGGAAAATTTTGATCGATTTGTAGCTGGAGAAAAAAGAAAGCACTGAGATCCTTGAGGATAATCAAGCTGCCATATCCATATCAAAAGATCCCGTATTTCATGGAAGGACAAAGTACTTCAACATCAAGTTTTATTTCTTGAGAGAAGTGCAAAAAAATGGTGAAGTGGTTTTACTTTATTGAAAATCAGCGAATCAAGTGGCAGACATTTTTACAAAGTCATTCCATGTTAGAATATTCTAATTTCTTAGAGAAAAGTTGGAAGTTTGCAGCTCGTGAATCCATGTTCTATTTCAGTTGTACTGCTCCTTTACTTATTTAATCAGCTTGAAGTTCAATAAACACTGTTCTTCCGATTTTCAATTCATCTTGATGTTTCTATTTTTTATTAACAATGTAGCTCCACAAGCACAACATTATACCATATAGTGTGGCTTAAGGCTTCCTTAATTGTCTTGGGAAAACGACAAAGTCTAGAGAAACAATCAAAGATCTATACATAGAGGATAAATGGCCTTAGAAAACAAAATTAACAATGGAATATGTTGATTTGTAATTATGTGTACCTTTGTGAATAGCAATAGGGAGGCTAAGATCTTCTAGAGGATCCGACGGATGATGATCTGATTACAAAGGGACTCGTGCATGACATGTATCATTGGCCTCTCACCTCCTCGAGTAAACTTGTACAACTAGTGGTCTTGCTACCAGTTATAGGGATGATGCCATGGTTTATTTTAACAATTGTTCTATTACATTCAAAGATATATTGCAACAGTCATAACTGCTGCAACAAATAATATATTTCCATGATTGTATCATTGTTGCTAGATAACCATTGCAGTGGGTCAAATTTCTGGTAGTGAGTAGACCATTATGGTACATAGAAATCATAATTTCTAAATAGCGGAATCGATTTTATCTTTAATTTTAATAACCAAGTTGAGAAATAATGGAGGCCCATTTTTTTGGATGACAACCGAGATGTGGCACCACAACATGTGTTGCAATCACAATGGAGCTCGCATCTCAAACGAATTCTTCGGATAATCTATTTCTTATTGTGGCAGGGTGTTGCGGTTGCATCTCTTGATGTAGCATTGCATCTTGACCGCATCAATGAGATAGACCTTTTGTCAAAATAGGCTTGTTTATGCGTGCTAGTTGCGACCACATACACTAACTTGCGGCCATGTGTCCTTTTGTAGGGTCGACGTCACATCTCAAGTATTTCAATTATATTTTCATTTGTTTTGAACTAGCCAAATAAAATGTCTGCTTGCTAACTATTGTTAAGGTATACCTCCACTTAGAATCTTCATTACCAAGCGTGTAGAAGAGAGTGACTCCTGTAATACGTGGCAACGCTAAAAGGAGGAGAAATATCAAAGAGACTGAAGAGCGAGAGGGTAATACCTCTGTAAGTCTCACTCCTCCTACACCAGTAGACACCCAATAGCAAAGGGAAGATGCTATAGGATTACCCACAAATGAGATGCAGGCGTCATACTTGTTCAAGATGAGCCTTATTGCCGAGTGGTGACTTAGCACCTGAGAGCTATTTGATTCTAGAGTAGTTCAATAGTTGGGGGTGGCAAACATTCATAGAAGAGCCCGACATATTTAGTACGACCCTAGTACGAGAATTATATGCCTATATAAGGGCGGAGATAGGTGTAGACACAAGATTTTTTTATCCTTCATTAGTTTCAAGCAATTTTTTAAATTTAAATATCTATTTTCAAATCTAATCTTTATTTTAATTTTTATTTCATTTTAACGTAGATCTTACTTGAGAAAATTGAAAATCACAAAGAGTAGTCTTTTTTTTCTTAGATAATGCTTTTACTTATATTTTTTATTTGCAAGGAAAAGAAAAGATACCAAAATATGTTTTTTTAGAAAATATTCTTATATGTAATATTTAGGTGCTATTTTATACTTGAATATTTTCAAATTAAAAGTCATAAAGATCAAACTGAATAAAATGTTACCACATGTTAAATTTCATCTCAATCTTTATCACAAGCATATTCCATTTAGGAAGGAGAATATTCCACTCGTGCTCTCCAAATGTTTTAATCTTATTTTTAATTCATAGAAGGATATTTTAAGAAAATTAGACCTAAAAAGAAATAGACCATACTACCCCTAAACCTAGTCTATAAAATCACCTAAAAAAAGTGCTGCCACAACAACTAGACAAAAAGGAAAAAAATATTAGCAAAAAGAGGAAAAAGAGATCCCCAAGTTCAGTTGATCTCAAAATCAGATGTAGGTATTCACTCACTTCTAATCATGTCTGATCGTAATTTTACTTAAAGTTTTATGAATAATCAAGTGAGATGGTTATTTGATTTTGTTGGTTATGGGTTTCTCAGTTGCATGACCAAGTTGTGATTTTTTTAAAATTTTATAATCACTATAGAATGTTTCCATTTACATCACCAAGTGTGTTGACCTTTCATTTTATTTATTCCTTTACTTTTTCTTTACTAGACCTAATCAATAGCATAACAAAAATTATAGATTAATTCAAGAGTCGTTGCAAAAATTAAAGAAAAGAGTGATAAAGGACACAATCAATTGTCTTGATTTAATATAATAATTCATCTCTGATATTTTAAGCTCTAAGCAAGAGAGTGCATAATTTATCCTCTTAACCGATGATTTTGTGATTCTACAGTATTCTCTAGCCTATTTTAATTGGTATCAATCTATTCTTTTTGTCATGTTAGATAGAAACTTAAAGTGCTGAAGTCTTAATTATAAATTCTATTTCAAATTCCTTATATTAGTGCTTTTTTTCTGTAAAGGTTGGAGCATTGCCCATTTATTTATTAATAAAAATCAATCCAAAAAATAGGCCCAACAAATGTGACTCAAAAAGAAGCAAGAAAGTAGTTAGAGTAATGAAAAAACTAGGCTGAATCGAGAAGCTTCAGTCCTCATCTTCACGTCTTCCTCTCGGATTCCAGTGAGGCATTTGTAGCAGTAACAATGATGTAAGGTTGAGGAACTTGAGGGACATCCATTAGAGAACTTAATCTCTTACAAGTTCCATGGATTCATTCTTTTTAAAGACATCTTTAGCTCCAAAATGAACATCGATCACCATTGAAATGTAAGGCTCCAACCTAAGCTTAATCACCTGATCAGTTTCCTATGATGAATACTATCCCATGTCCTTTTCTTGTGCAGATTGAGCTCCAAAGAGACTGATACCACTGCCTCAATCCATGAATTAGGGAAGAATATCCATCATCAAAGGGATTAGGCATAGGTGGCCAGGTATTAGGCATTCATATGAGCCAAGGGAACTTGTAAGTAGCTATCAAATAAATATTAGTGTTTTTTCTTTTGTTTTATTTATTATCTATTTTTATGTTCAGGTTTGACAAGAAAAAGAGAGTGAGCAATTTGTTGGATTTATTTTCATATATTCTGCACATACACAGGAGATATGGAGATATTCTTTTTCCTTTTCTAATTTTGTCATGTAAATATTCTTTTGATATTTTTTTCTTTTCCATTTGATCTTGAGAATATTTTATTCTTTTAGGGTTTACCATTAGATGTCATCTTACTTGTATAAATACAAACTAATTGTATAGATTTATTCATGGAGAAATACAAGAAGAAATTTTTCTATATTGTTGTTCATTTATTCTTTCATGGTATCAGAGCAATGTTAATTTTAATTTTTTAGTCTTCCGCTTTCATTTTTCTTCTCTATCTTCAAAAACGGTTGAAATTGAATCATCCAATACTCAAATCAAAGAAATGAGTGATAGAGTTCCTGCAATTAATGCAGTGGATTCATCACACGCTTTCTACATTCACCCTTCTGATTATCTCGGCATGAACTTTGTCTCCACTATTTTTGACGGTAGGGGTTATAGTGGCTAATAGGACCCTAGTTAAATTTAGGTGTGTCGTTTAGAGTTTGAGTATAGTTTAGGGGGATACTCATGTCTTATCCCAACAAATTTAAATATTTTAACTCAAAAAAGTAGTTTGTATTGATTTTCCTGGTAATAAAGAAGTGTGACTAAAATAATTTTATGTGTGATTGATTCCATGCTTAAAAAATTAAAATTATATTTGTGACGATTTCTTATACTTTTTAAGACGAGTTTTGGGGTATTACCAAAGGTCAAGGAGTTGACTGACATTTACGATTTATCAATTATAATAATAGTACAAAAATTTATTTACTGAATTTATTACACATAATTAAACTTGCACTTATATTATATGTGCCTCCTAAAACCCTTTACATTTGTCTGATGTCGCATTGAAAAAATATTATCAGACTAAAAATAGAGTTTTTTGCATGCCTAAAGAGAGAGTTTCTGAAATATTTATGTTTGAAGAGTTTGAAAGGTGGTGCTCTCTATTTGTGCAATTCTACTAAAAGGAGAAAGATGAGGGGAGGAGAAAATAATGTAAAACGTCCAGTTTTCAGCCAAGATTTTAGGTACAATTATAAATATCATATTTTTTGTTATTTTCTTTGTGGATTAACGATAAAGTGATTTTTAAATGATGGCGATGAAATAGATCAGAGAATATTTGGTATGTTTTAGAAAAAATCAATATGGAAAAGGAAAAACAAAATGTGAGAGAGAATTTCACTAGATGAAATTAAAAAAGATGGCTTATGCACCATTTATGAGTGATTAGATGTTGTCTTTAGATCTGAACCAAATGATTAAATTATGAAAAAAATTACATAAACACACAACTTAAGATATCATAATCTTTAAAATTTCCTTTCAATTAAAAAAAATATAAAAATCTCCTCTCGGATATATCTTTCCCATTAAATAATGGACCATTTGCAATGTATCAGAAAATCAAGGAATGTATCTGAGAGAAATAAAAAATTCAAATTATTTGTAATTGGGGAAACTTTCCGGATATGATGTAATAGCTCTCAAATGTATATATAATTATTTTCATTTCTTTCTTTGTAAAATATTTATTTCTCTCTCACTTTAAACTTTTTTTCTCTTTCATCAATTTCTTATCTTTACATTTTTAGTTATTTTTAAAAAAATTACGTGTATTATTTAAAAATAATAAAAAAAAATTTTAAGTTTCTTTTGATTTTAACGTTTTATTTTCTTAATCTAGCTTTCTTCATTCATTTTGATAATCGTCCGATATTAACTTATTTTTAACACAAGACATTTGGAATCAAATCAAAAGGAAATACAAAAAGAATTAATGGAATAAATAAAATCCAAAGAAAAAAGAAGAAGAGAAAATACAATGAATGAAGGTAAAATAGAAAAAAAAAGGAAAGTAAGCAAATACCCCATAAAAGAAAAATAATTATAAACATATAACCCTTTTTACATTCATACCCCACTGAAAAATTACACTATATACCCCTAACTAATTTCGGTTAAGTGATACTATATCAGTATGTATGTATGTATATATATATATATATATATATATGATTTTGTTTTGTGCACAATAATTAAGCTAGTGAATTACCGTTATAAATCAAAGAATCAATTGCAGACTAAGAAAAAAAACAATTCAAATTACACTAAAATAAAACTGCTTATTACCACCACCCCTTTTCAATTTCCATGTGAACCCAAAATATTTCTCACAAAAAACAAAATAAATTAAAAGCTTATGTAATAACCAAAACAATGAGCATAATCATAAATAAAATATAAAATAAGTTTCACATACAAAAAAAAAGTACATATAGTCATTAGTGAAAAAAAATTATGCAATTTAACAATAATACAAATCATTCACCTTGCTCACAAGTAAAATATAAAATAGATTCCACAATAATTTAATTTATTCCTGAGAGAAGAATAAACATAATTATTTTACCTTCTTTTATTTATTTTGCTTCAATCATGCAATGGTAGAAAATTTGTGGTGATAATGTCTTGTAAAATTTAATAACAAAGAACAATATAAAGAGGACGACAAGAAGAATATAAGACAAGAGTAACAATATAAGATAACTTTCTTTCTTTCAAGTGTTTTCCGAATCTTCAAGTATCTACAATATGAACTCCTATGCCTATATTTATAGTTTAATATAGAGTCATACAAAATGTTAGCCATAAACATCACATTAATCATGAATATAATAGAGGAGATTATGGAGGTGTAAGGTTATAAAGATAATGGTCATAAAGGTGGAGGTTATCTTCATAATGGAGGAAAGTAATGGAGATAATGGGTGAGAGTAACTTATTTGTGTAGTGGGCATTCACACTATAATATTTTATAATAGAAACTAAGTATTCCTAAGAGTAAATGTTTTTACATTTAAAATGAGAGGAAATATCGATTTCCAAATGAGTTTATGAGGAGTTTTTGAGTATAATATCTTTTAAGAGAACCTTTTGAGTAATAATCTCAAAGCTTGAGGATGATGAATTTTTTTTAAACATATGAGTTGAGTTATATTTTGGGAGTAGTATTGAGCATCAATATGGGGACGAGTTCATACAACTCAAAGTCCTCATAAACCATGTAGCCAACGTGGGTAGAAAGGGTCATACTTTTTAGATGATTCCTTATTGCTTTTCAAACATAGCATAGTGGATCCACTTAGTTGAGGATGTATTATACTCCGACAAGGTATACGATAGTTTTGGCAGCGTGGGCAAAACGTTGTATTATCACATAGCTAGTTTTGGCAGCGTGGGCAAGACGTTGCATCATCACATAGCTCATAGTGATGGTTGTCGGTTAGAGAATCTCGCACAATGAGTTATTTTGTATCTTTACATACAAATTGAGTTGTTATTATAATTTTAAATACATTGAGTTGTTATCTACTATTTTAAATGCTTCATATAAACTGCCTCTTTATTGTTGTTTTTATACTGTATTCAGTTGAGTATCCATGAGTTGAAGTTGAGTTTAGTAGAGTGTAGGTGAGCATGTTTCATTCTTTCCAAGTTCAAGCTTTTATGTTATGTTCAATATTCCCCCTCACATGCTTGTACATTCAATGTACTGATGCCATTTATTCTGCATCATTTCATGATGCATATATAGGATATTATGGTCATCAACAGGCGCTTCGTTGATACAATAGCAATTCGAGTTAGCTTTGGTGAGCCTCCTTGCTTCTGGACGATTCCATCTACTTTATTTTTTTTAGGATGTCATGGGTTTTTTCCCGACATACATCTTTGTCATTTAGAGGCTTCATAGATAGACAATAGTATTTCATGAGTCTTTTTCATTTCCATTGTTGATGTTTGAGACTTGAGTTGCCTTCTTTGGGCTAGATGAATGATCTTATACGTTTCTAAGTTTATTATTTTGAGACATTTGAGTTAATTTTATTTTTTTTAAATTCATCTAATGTTCAGTAAGTCTTCCACTGAGAGTTGAGCAAGGCGAATGGTTCGCTTGAGGCCAGCAATGGTTCTCGAATGCCGGCCACATCTAGGGTGTAGGCTCGGGGCGTGACAATTTCCACAGAGAAGGCAACATTCTTAAAATTCTTCGATCTACTGAAGTAGGTAAATGTTATTATACATCATATTGATATGTAAAAGATATTGTAGTCAAGAAGAGGAAACTAACAGAGTATGCGACAACAACATTGACAGAGCAGTGCTCATCTAAGATTCACAATAGATTGCCAAAAAAAGTTAAGGACCAGGAAGTTTCATTATTGAGATCTCCATCATTGAGATTTCAATTAAGAAACAGATGATGGCTAAAAATACTTTATGAGGCATTAATCTGAACGAATTAAGTTTCACATGTATATTAAAAGACTAGTTTCTAGACACGTGTTTTGCGCGTGCGTCCCAGGTAATTTTTTATAGATCAATAAAGTAATTAAAATTACAGAACTACAACATTCAAAAATTCATAGAAAATCAAACTAAAGAAGTCTAATAATTAGAAAAAACAAACAAAAAAAAAAACAACAAAAAAATACAACATACACATCTCTCTTAAGACTTTGATCATAACTATATAGATGGAAGAAGAAATACAAAATTAGTACATAATATTTTGGGTTCTTATCAACATCTTCTTCCACTATGAAGCAAAATTCAAGAATCTTCACCAAGTCAAACTAAACACATCAATCAAATAGTAAATAATAATATTCATTTCATGTTACCTTATAACTATAAGCTCTTAAACACAAAACAAAATAAATTTACTTGATGTCGTAATTTACTATTCTTTTGTACACCTTTTTATAGTGCAAGCAAGATAAGAAAGATGAGTAATAGATAATTATTAATACTAATTATAGGTAGAAGCCAAAGGATAAAACAAGTGAGGTTGAAATAGAAAATACAGTAACACAATTAATGTATTTAAGAATTTTTATAGTTAGCATATCTAAATAATTGAATGTTATGAATATGAAAAGAATGAGAGTTATATTAAGAAAAAAAATCACATAGATAATTAAATATGAGTCATGAAGATGAATTTAAAATAAATAAAGGAGAAAAATAATAAATAAATAAGAGAAAAAAATTAGTTCGTATGATATTAAATGCAATGAAAATAAATACAAAAAAAAGATTAAAAACAAATGTAATTAATTAATTTTTAAAAAATATTAAAAAATGTAATTAATTAAGTTTTAGAAGAATAAAAATATCTAATATCTTTCTATGGATATTTTCGTTTTTCTTCATTTGACTTGACCCTTTTTCACTTTTAATATTTAATCATAACATGCTATGATTATTATTTTAATATTTAATTAGTTAGATATTTTATAAAATACTAAATTAAGTGTAGGGGAAAAATGATATTTCATTTTTATACTTTTGTGGCTTCCCACTTTCAGTATAACTAGTTTTGATGCACGTGCATTTCACGTGAATATCAAACCATGTACTACACTATTTTTAAAAATAATATCAATATCATTAAACAAAAAATTTAAATAAGTAATTATAAATTGAAGGATAATGTATAAGTTCCTACGAATATTGGATGTAAACTTTCTTTTGATTACTACTAAAAGTTGTCAAATCAATGTTCGAAAAACACCTATAACTATTTATAATATAAAGCTACATATAGAGAAGGTTATCTGACACTTCTCTATGGCCTCCAATTAAATTTTTCTTTTTTTCTTTTTTTAATTTTTTTTCTCATTTTAAAATTAATTGTAACATGCTAAATTTAAAAAAAATAATTCTTAAAATCTCTTAGTTACACCTCTTAAATATACTTTCTCCTCCTCCCCTATAGTGCAATACTTAGTTATTATTGTGCTGATGGAGTTCGGAGTGTTAAATTAATTTAACATTCATGTTGGGGAGTATTCAAATTCCATTGAACTTTGAGATTCTCAACGTATATAAATCACACTTGAGTTTTTAAGAAAAGAAGGATAGAAAACAGAAAAATAAAATAAAAATTGTAGCTTAAAAATATGAGGAAACTCCTCCATTTAAAGTTAACAAAGGGTAGTATGAGCATGCTTATGGTGCCTTACCATAAAAGTCACAACCCTTCAGAAAAGTCACAACCTTTCGAAAATGTCAAAACTCATCAAAAAAGTCACAACTTTTTGGAAAAGTCGTAAGCATTCAATGTGAAGAGACTTTCTTTTGATGTAATATAATATAAATAAATAAATATAACATAAAATATAAAATATATACTAAATTTTTTGTTTTTATAAGAACAATAGAAAACTTTAAAAAATTGTACTTTAAAAAAGTGAGGAAACCCCTCCTTTTATAGTCAACAAAAGGTAGTGTATGAATAAAAAATGCTTATTGTGCTTTACAAAAAAAAAGTCACAACCCTATAGAAAAGTCGCAACCATCCTAAAAGGGCAAAACTCATCAGAAAAGTCGCAACTCTTTGTAAGAGTAACAATCATTCGGAAAAGTCACAACTCTTTAGAAAAGTTGCAACCCTTTAGAGAAGTTACAATCATTCGAAAATGTCACAACTAATCGGAAAAGTTATAGCTCTTTGGTAATGGCACAACCCTTCAATGGGAAAAGGTGTCTGCTTTTAATATAATATAAATACAATATAATATGATATGATATAATACAATATAAAATATAGACGATATACTATTTGGTGTTTTAAATTGATGGTGGGGCATTATAATAATTTAAATTTAAGTTAAATAAGTTCATACTTTTAAGGTAGCATAGAAGATAGATAAAAATATGGATATATATTTGTCTAATTTTATTTTAATATTAATTTTTTTCAAAATACATAGAAGACTTTTAATTTAAGGATATGTAGAATTTATAAAAATGTCTTTTGACGTTGTGGTCTTAAACATCCCCCCCCCCCCCCCTCACCCAAAGAAGAACATTCTATATTAAACTAAATAAAAATAAAAGTACAACAAATAAATTGGAAAATGGAGGAGTACTTACTAAATCTAGTTTGGACTATTGAGACAAGGTTTTCATCAAATCTTTTTGCTCCAATAGTTTGAGGTCTTTAACAGCTTGAACACCAAGTTGTCGTTTGTGCAACATACAATCATTGAAATTCTTGTGAGTAGAAGTTGCTGCAAAAGTATATTTATGGCAATGAAAATGAGTACATATTAATTATCTAGATAGTCTTCTCATTTGAAGTTGAGTTATTTCATTCTCCTTGTTGCATCAATTTTTGTTGATCTGTCTAATTTACCCACAAAAATATTATAATTGCATAATTGAACAATTCTCATAATTTTTCTTGCTTTAAGAAGAGGAAGAATAGAAAATTTACAAAATTCGTAGATTAAAAATGTGAGAAAACCCCTCTATTTATAGACAACAAATGATCGTATGAAAATGTGTTTATCGTGCCTTATCAGAGAAGTCACAACCCTTCAGAAAAATCACAATCATTCCAAAATGTCATAACTTATCGAAAAAGTCACAGCTCTTTAAAAAAAGTCACAACCCTTCGGAGAAGTCACTATTCATCAATGTAAAAAGGTGTCATCTTTTAAATATAATATAGAACAAATAAATAAATATAATATAATATAAATATATAGAATATATACTAAATTGGGTGTTTGATCTTGGGGTATTTTAGTAATTTAAAATTCAAGTTAGGGAGTTCATGCTTTTAAGGTGTACTAGTTTTTCGACACGTGCGTTGCACGTGATTATTAATTCAGAATATATATGTTATAGTAAATAGTATTGTTTACTTAAGTGAAGACTTGAAGAATAAGTTTTGCATAAAATAATATTGCAAATTATTTTGTGAATGGTGAATGTGGATCATTATATATATCTCTTATTCACACGAACATATGAAGATGGTCAATGAAAACTTTATTAGTTAAATGCAATAATGCATATATTTATTTTAATTTGATAAGGTTCAATCATGTTATTAGTCATATCTTTGTAATATAACCTTACAGACGATAGTATTGTGTATTTTTCTTGTCATCCAACCAGATGGGCTTTGCATGTGTATTCCATGTTAAACTGTTTAGATGTCATATGAATATGCGAATAGAACAACTACATATTAATTTTTAGAACTAATTTTTGTATATTAATTTTTTTTATAAGTAATAACATAATATATGTCGTTCTTGTTGTTGGCTCTCATATTTGACTTCTCGATTGACTGTTACATAAATCAAAGACAGTTATCTGATTGTCAATGGATAACTGAGAAAGATTTCTTTTGTTTTTTACCGGTAAAACTAAAACGTAAAATTTAAAAATATATTCTATCTATGAAATCATATATATATAATCACATGTTTATCTTACCCACAACAAAAATGTAGTTCATATAGTTGTGAATGATTTTCAATTTATTCAACCAAACATGATTCATCCAAGGAAAAATAACAACCTCTTGTTATCACATATATAGGAGCGGTGTAATATTATGAAAAATTATTGGTCAAAAGTTAATGTAAGAAAAGATAAAAGAAAGAAATAATTAATGTAATAACTTTGAGAATTCATAATATTATAACTAAAGAATGTTAAAGTGTGTGAATAACGTTTGCAATAATTAGTAATAACTAATAGAATTTATAATGTTATAACTAAAGAACTAATGTGCAATAGTTGTATTTCGGAAAAAAATTATACTTACATAAATAAATAGGACTTCAAATTAATGTTACTTTTTTTGTAGTTATTAGATTTTAATTTAGTGTATGGACAAAATGAAAATGTTTATTCTATATTACTGAATATAAAATTTATTTTGTGAATGATACATTTTAAATAATTCATTTATATTCACATATTTTCACATTTGTTGTGAGTTTTTTTTTTTTCAAAAAGAACTCGGAACAATTTAAAATAATATATTTTGAAGTTAGAAGATCTTGTTAACTTGATAATACATTCGTGACATATATAATACTTTAATTTAAATAAAATATATATGGCGTTATTACAAGTTATATGAGCTTTTCTTCATCTAAAATATTGAAATATTAAGAAATAGTAAATAAGTAAAACAAAAGGACAATGTTTATATAGTAATAATTATTTTGAAGCAAACTTCCTAACATTCTGAATCACATAAGTAATATTGATAAATAAAGTCATTTTTTTTATCTTGAACATCAAAAAAATAAATTGTGACAATTCTCTAGGCCTTGAGAAGTTTAATAATTTTGGAAAAAGATGTTCAGAAGCATATATTTACATCACAAGATAAATTGTTAACAAAAAGAAATAAATTTAGACTACATTATGTTAACTTCATATATTGGAACATTACATATAATGTATTTATTAAGCAAAAAAATAATTATTATGTCATCAAAATTATTTACCTCAAGTACTCGAGGTTATGGAATATACCATCTTAGGATAGAACGATTTGTTTCATCAGAATAGTGGTACCTCATACTGCTAAACTTTGAACTCACTCAACGATAATAAATCACACGAAATATTTTAAAATGCAAGAAGAAGAAGAGTAGAAGATTAAAAAAAATTGGTGGAAAATGAGAGGAAGCCCCTCTATTTACAGTCAACAAATGGCAATATGAACAAGTGTTTTTTGTGTCTTCTATGAAAAGTCATGACCTTTCCAAGAAATCACAACCCTTTGGAAAAGTCACAACTTATTGAAAAAGTCACAACTCTTTGGAAAGTCACAACTTATTGAAAAAGTTACAACTCTTTGGAAAAGTCACAACTCATAAAAAAAGTACAACCCTTCGAAAAAAGTCACAACTTATCGGAAAAGTCACAACTCATTGAAAAAGTAGCAACCTAAGTTAGTGATATTATAGTAATTTAACATTCAAGGTAGGAGTTCATGCTTTTAAGGTAATATAGATATAAATATAATAATAATAATAATAATATATAATATAATATAATATAATTTGAACGACCTAATCCCATCGTTAGGGAAAAGCAAATTGGGAAATAATTGGGGCCATAAATCCCGTCGTTAGCGAAAATCCAATGGGGAAAGAATTGGGGCCAGAAAACCTTTTGGTTGTAACTTGAAATTTCCTAACCTAGTCCAGATTTGAATAAAATCGGAGTCAGTGAGGTTTAGGTAAATATGGGAATGAATGAGAGTCCTAATTATGAATTTGATTACTTGAATGGATAACTAAGATGTTAAGGAACCCGTACGACTTTACGAAATTAAATTCGGCTGAGTAGAACTCCCGAAACTAATCTTAGCATGACCGGGAACTTTCTGAGTTTCATTGGTTGAAGGTGTGTTGTGAAATAGGGGTTTGGAACTCTTAATTTAGCTCTCTGTCTCCGTTCAATCCACCGAGGTGGGATTATTCCCGTCAAGGTGGAGCCGCTGTAGCAGGATGAGGTCCGCTGTGCCGGGACAATTCGACTTAAGTTGGAAATAAACACCAAAAATATGGTTATTCTGTAACATTCAATCTTGAGAGCTAAGGAACGATCCAGGGATATTTGTTGAAGGTTTTCCACCTATTCTAGCACCAAAGGTAAGGTTCTTACTCCTCGAATTCATTTTCAATCCGTAGAACGTAGTTTCTTGGGTAATTATCATTAGGGAAAGTTTTGATCTGAAGTTAATAGTGGAAAAAGCCCAATCTGGGTATGGGGATCAAGGGTTTGACCTAAGGTTGATATTATTGATTATGATCCAGCTAATTAGGTCTTGTTTATTGATACTCACATTATATAAATTGTTTGTAGATCAAGAACAATCGAAAAGAATCACGAAAGGGAAGAATCAAGTTTCTTAAGGTATTCAAGCTTTGTTCGAGGTAGGTGATGGTTGTGATTTCATGTTGGTGTGATGTATGCTAGTAATTACTTTATTATAATGCATGTATGTATGAGAATGCTGCATTATTGATCACAGTAATTATAAATGAATGATTGAATAATTGTATGCCATGAATCATGACTTGATTGTATGATTATGAGAATGTACATTGTGATTGTGATTGTGGCTTATTGAATGGATCGGGTGTTACATTCCAACATACTAACTTGGATCGGGTGCCATGTTCCAGTGCATATATAGGATCGGGTGTCACATCCGGTAAACTAACTTGGATCGGGTACCACGTACCGGTACACTAACAGTTTGGGTATGGTTTTGATGAGAGGACCATTGACTTGACATGACTGTACTTGAGATTTGTGAAATTGTACGTTGTCATAAGTAATAATTAATATTGTATATGTTCGGTGTATGCATGTTTGTATTGTTGTAATGACTTATATAGGTTCACCTAATTCGATAGCCGCGTGATCTTACCAGTACACTATGGTTGTGTATTGATAGTGCACTTGCTCTTTCATTGTTGAGTACAGGGCATCTTCAGGAGGCTACTAACATACCTCATCTAAAAGTTCAGTGATCAATCAAATTCAAGGGTGATCCAGTTCTTCTGGACTACCATTAATTCTCTTTTTGTTTATGTCCACATCTTTGGACTTAGACTAGTACTTTATGTTTCTTATGTTTAATTCGGTTTTACCAATTTTCTTTCGACTTATGATCCTTGTTAGAGTTTTGGTACATTGACTTTCAGGTTCTAGGCATTATTTTCAAAATCGTTTGATTAGACTTTTGGAGTTTATTGGACTCTATTTTTCCTTTAGCATTTAAATATGCTTTTATATCTTTAAATGCATTAGTTGTTGCATAATTTGTTTAGTTTGGGTTGTAGTTAATGGTTCTCCCACCAGAGGGTTAGTGTGGATGTCAATCACAACGGTCTGGGTTGTGACAAAGTTGGTATCAGAGCCCTAGGTTTGTTGATCTCATTATACCAAAGCGAGTCTAGTAGAGTCTTGCAAAACGGTACGAAGACATCTGTACTTTTCTTCGAGAGGATATAGGACTTTAGGAAAAACTCATTTCTTTCTACTCCTTCGTGCTATGACTTGAATCCTATTGGTATCTGGGTGATACAAATTGGTATCTTTCCTCATTCACTTTTTGGTCCGAGCTAGAGCAACAAAAGTTGTAACACCATCACTAGCAAGAGAGGTTGTGTATAGACTATTGAGAGTTGAATAGGGTCACCATTCGAAACAAATATCCACTGTCTCAGATAGATGATCTTTTGACCAATTGAAGGGTGCATCAGTTTTCTCTAAGATTGATCTAAGGTCCGACAATCATCAGTTAAAGATTAGGCCTGAGGATATACAAAAAACAACATTTAGGACCTTCTATTGGCACTATGAGTTTCTAGTTTTGTCATTTGGGTTGACAAATACGCCTCCAACTTTCGTGAGTTTGAGGAATGGTGTGTCAAACCATTTCTTGATTCATTTGTTGTAGTACTTACTGATGAGATTTTGGTTTATTCGAAAAGTAAGGAAGAACATGCCGACCATCTTCATATTATTTTGGGTGTTATTGGGAAACAAAAGTGATATGCGAAATTTTCTAAGTGTGGATTTTGGTTGACTTCGGTTGCCTTTTTGGGGCATGTAGTTTCAAGGGAAGGGGTAATTGTAGATCCCCAAAGGACTGAAGAAGTCAGGAATTGGGTCCGACCAAGTTCTCTAACTAAAATTAAGAGTTTTGTTGGGCTCGCTAGCTACTATCATCGCTTGTGAAGGGATTAAGGCCAGATTTGCAGATTCAAGTTATAGGTGACAACATTCTATAAGTTTTTGTAAGGGATGGCTAGATAAGGAACACCATTACTTTGGAAAATGCATTTAGTATTGTTGTCATAACATGTATGGGTTGTTTAGCAAATGATGACATTAAGTTATGTCAATTAAGGTTAGAAGTTATACTATGATTTCATGGATTGATTGTATATCAAGAAGAGGTCAGCATACGACTGCTCCAATAGCAGCGTTGTTTACTTGGTTAATTTATTAAGTGTGTTACAATTGTGGAGAACCTGGGCATATGAGAAGGAAATCAGCAAGGCTATGGAGGCCGAAGAAATGGTAATATGGGTAGAGGAGCAGTGCAGCTAGGCAAGGAGGTTGCCCGTCAAGATGACAGGGCTTAGTTTTATGTCTTTCCTGGCAAGATCGAGGTTGAGAGTTTAATGCATTGATCACAAGTACTATTATTATTTGTGACCGGTTGACTAATATGTTGTTTGATCTGGGCTCTACTTATTCTTATGTGTACATGTAATTTGCCTTAGAATTTGATATGATTGTGATATACTTGATGGCCCCATCCACATTTCTACCCCAGTTGAAGAGTCAGTCATAGTCACCCATGTATATCATGTTGTCATGTTGTGTTATGGATTTTGAGATTTGGGTTGATTTGGTTGTGCTGATATGACTGGCTTGATATAATCTTAGGCATGACTTGGTTGTCCCCCTATTATGTTGTGCTTAATGGTAATGCTAAGTCGGTAACTCTAGAGATCCAGGGTAGGAAAAGGTTAGAGTGGGAAGGGGTACAAGCCTAAGTCAGCTAAAGTCATATCTTTAGTGTGGGGTAGGAAACTGGTGGGGCGGGATTGTTTAGCGTAATTGGCTCATATTCGGGATGTTGAGGTTGAGTCTCCCTCTATTGAGTCTATTTCTTGTGGTGTTAAAATTTACAGAACTGTTTCCTACTTATTTTCCTAGTATGCCTCCGGATAGAGATATAGATTTCTGCATTAACTTGGAAACTGGCACTCATCCAATTTCCATCCCTCCGTATTGTATGGCTCCGGCAGAATTAAGAGAGTTTAAGGCTCAAATCCAAAAGCTTCTTGATAAAGGTTTCATCCGTCCTAGTGCTTCCCCGTGGGGTGCTCCTGTCTTGTTTGTTAAGAACAATGAGGGTAGTATGAGTACTGGTGATTTTATCTTAAGCTATAAATGAGTTGATTGATACTGGAAGGACAAGCTTATGGATAAAAAACGTCCTATTGAGTATGCTTGGGTGAAGGCAATTGAATATTTTAGTAAGAAAGTGCGCATAAAATTGGGTTAGTCCTTTGAATTTGATGGGTATAGCTGAGTTTGAGCTGTCGTATTGATGAAAAGGTTGACTTGGTAGTGATAGTTAGGGCTGACTGAGCATAATGGTAATAAGAGTTTGTGATGGAATGCAATTATATAATAAGATTATTGGTTAAGTGAATTTTGTATAGTGATTACGACTTGCAAGTATCTACGGTTGTAGTTTTCTAATATTTGGTGAGTAACGTGGTAGTATAGACAATATTCAGAGATGGTGGGACACCACTCGAATATAATTTAAAGAGCTAAAGTCATAATGAAGAAAAACTAGTGGGATGTAGTACAACTTTTAGAGAGAGGCGAGAGCAAGAATATTTTATTTTGATTGCAAAGGCTAAAGAAATATCTTCAAGGGGTAGATAATTGGGACGTATGATTTCATTTGTTTTGTTGTGGCTATGGTAAGAGTGTCACGAGTCCATCAGATTGGTTAAAAACTATTGGAAAAGACTTGAGAAATAAGTGTACAAACATTAGCTCGAGTGTGCTGATAAGTGCTTTTGTTTTTGCTTAATTTTAGTAATGAGTACGATTGAATCTTTAGCGATATGACCGATGGATAGGCGATCAATGATAAGAGACAAACCATGAATTCATAAAAACCTTCAAGGTATAAGCTAATATTGATAGATAAAGGGTTTGTGTTATACGGTTGAATTTACAAGTCATATTTTTTTCATTGTAAGTTTACATTCGTGGTGACATATGTTGTCAAGGTATGAGTTGGCAAGGAGAGAAATTATCAATTGTATCAGGCATTGAGCATTTGAAAAGACTTACACCTGGGTTGAGTCGTAAGGTTTATTATGGTTGATTGTTAAGTACCCAAGATGGGTTTTCATTTAAAAGTGTTGCTTTATAGTAAGGTAAATAGTCAGAGTGCTCATGATAGTTGTTAATATTGAGAAGGTGGACTTCAGTGAAAGGATGTGAAGAATATCTGGAGTCAAGTGAATGGAAATGGCTGGTATCGCCTCTTCAGAGGAAAACCTTTAGCGTTATTCGATAAATTATTAGGTGACCATCTATTCCATTTTTGTACATGGTTGTGAGTATGATGCACTAGGTATGCTCACGCGTGTTTTCACTTTTGAGGGTGGATCCCTAGTGGTAGATCAGGTGTATCGATCCTGCGATGTTTTCTTGGTTGAGTGAGATGATTTGGGAAGACGTAGTTATTTTAGATGACTTATGTGGTGTTGTCTTGGAGTTGTTAAAGTATTTCAGTGGTTTTACATGTACCACCTTGCTTATGAGAGTTTATAGAAGAGCTACCATGCGTATCTATGGTTTTCCGACAATCTTAATCTTCATCTAGTCGTCAAGGTCATGTATCGATTATGTGTGGTTGAATATGGGGATGATTGGGTCCAATTCTACTATTCTTAAGAGGTAATCTACAATTACTAAATCTAGCATTTCGATAGTGTTGTTGGAGGGTTTGTATGCTTGGACATATCCCTCGATAAGTATGTGATTTCTAAAGATCAAATTTTTATAACTTAAGCTCATGGGAATTTGGGTTATGAGATGGAGATGTTGATAAAAACTATGATTGTTTGGGTATTATGAGTGTGTTGGTTGGTTCAGGTTCATCTCTAATTGTGGTGAGTTTTGATTTAGGATTTTATCATGGTTATGTGAGAAAGGATTCGTCCTCATGTTTGTGTCAAAGTCCTTGATAACATGTTGTAGACATGTGTATGATCAACTTTGGTGGTTATTGGGAATAACTTTGTTGTTAGTTAAGTGTACATAAAACAATAATTATCACTCGAGTATTATGATGACTTCATTGAGACATTGTATGGGAGGATGTGCAGGTATTCAATTGGTTGGTTTGGGGATGAAGATTATACCATAAAGTGAGACTCAGTTTTGTTAAACAAGACCTTCTGTATGAGGAAGAGCCGGTTGAAATTCTTGATCGCGATGTTCGGATGCTAAGGACATGCGAGACAAGTATCCCCAGTTGTTCAGTGATTCAGGTACTACTCTACCCTTACTTTAGCCAGTCCATCTTAGTTGATCACTCGGGGATGAGTGATGGTTAAATTGGTATCTATTGTAATGACCTGATCCCGTCGTTAGAGAAAAGTCAATGGGGAAAGAATTGGGGCCAGAAAACAATTTTTGGTAGTAACTTGGAAATTCCTAACCTAGTCAAGATTTGGTCGAAATCAGAGTTAGTGTGGTCTAGGGAAATCTGCCAACGAATGAGAGACCTAATTATGAATTTAATCATATCAGTGGATAGCTAAGACGTTAAGGAACTCATATGACTTAACGGAATCGAATTCGGGTGAGTAGAACTCCCTAAGCTGATCTTAGTGTGAACGGGTACTTTCTAAGCTTCTTGAGTTGAAGGTGTGTTATGAAATGGGGGTTTGGAACTCTTAATTTAGCTCTGCGTATCCATGCAAGATGCCCAGGCGTGATTATTCCTGCTAGGGCGGGTCTGCTGTAGCGGTATGAGGTCTGCTGTGGTGGGATAGTTGCGACTTAAGTCGGAAATAAATTCCAAAAACGTTGTTATTCTGCAACATTCGATCTTGAGAGCTAAGAAACGACCCATGAATATTTCTTGAAGGTATTCCACCTATTCTAGCACCAAAGGTAAGGTTCTTACTCCCCAAATCATTTTTCGATCTATAGAACATAGTTTCTTGGGTAATTATCATTGGGGGAAGGTTTTGATCTGAAGTTAATGGTGGAAAAAGCCCTAATCTGGGTATGGTGATCAAGGGTTTGACCTAGGATTGATATTATTGATTATGATTCGGGTAATTAGGTTTAGTTTATTAATCCTTGTGTTAAATTGATTGTCTGTAGACCAAGAACAATTGGAAAGAATCCGGAAAGGGAATAATCAAGTTTATTAGGGGATTCAAGCTTTGTTCGAGGTAGGTGATGGTTGTGATTTCATGTTCGTAATTACTTCAATATAATCCATGGATGTATGCGAATGTTGCATTATTGATCACACTAATCCTAAATGAGGATGATTGAATAATTGTATGTCATGAATCATGACTTGATTGTATGATTATGAGAATGTACATTGTGATTATTATTGTGTCTTATTGAATTGATCGGGTTTTACGTTACAACACACTAACTTCGATCGGGTTCCACGTTTCGACGCGTATATGGGATCGGGTGTCACATCCGGCACACTAACTTAGATCAGGTACCATATACCGATACACTAAAGTTTGGGTATGAGTTTCATGGGAGGACCATTGACTTGACATGACTGTATATCTTGAGATTTGTGAAATTGAATGTTGTTGTAAGTGATAATTGATATTGTATATGTTCGGTGTATGCATGTTTATTATTATTGTAATGACTAATATATGTTCACCTATTGGGATAACGGCATGATTTTACCAGTATAATGTGGTTGTGTACTATTACTGCACTTGCTCTATCTTTGCTAAGTATAGGGTATCTTCAGGCAGCTACTGACAGACCTCGTCTAGAAGATCAGTGATCAATCAAATTCAAGGGTGAGCCAGTTCTTCCGGGCTGCCATGAGTTCTCTCTTTGTTTATGTCCACATCTTTGGACTTAGACTAGTACTTTATGTTTTCTTATGATTAATTGGGTTGTAACCATTTCCTTTAGACTTATGATCCTTGTTACAGTTTTGTACATTGACTTTCGGATTCTAGGTGTTATTTCCGCAATCGTTTGATTAGACTTTTGGAATTTATAGGAACTCTATTTTTCCTTAGCATTTAAACATGTTTCTGTATCTTTAAATGTTTTATGCCTTAGTTGTTGGTTAAGTTGTTTAGTTTAGGTTGTAGTAATGGTTCTCCCACCGAAGGGTTAGTGTGCTAATCAGGATGGTTTGGGTCATGACAAATATATATATTATAATATATTATGTCGGATATCTAACTTCGCTTTTATATCTACCATGAAAGATCTAGACTTTATATAAATATAAATAAATTTATAAATGGCTTCTTGACTTGGTTCTGAGATGGTTGTACAGTCAGATTCAATACAGCAAGTTATTGGCTTTGTCTTAGTGACTCCGTCTAGCCAGCCGTAGTTCTAAGCCCGTTAATGAGTTGAAAAGGGCGCTTTATACTCGGTTAGAACTGCTAGACACATGGGCTAAATAACAATACATATTGAATCTAGACAAACCTTTTGCTCGGGTAAAAGGATTAGATCCGTCCATATAGTCATCAAACTATATAAAAATTCGATTCGGATTTACTCCTTTAATTTGAATGTTAACAAGCTAGATTAAAGATGACTGTGCGGACTACTGCCCGTCTTCGGAGATCCTATTCAGTTGGTATTAGAGCCTAGGAACTTTCATGGTACATATAAAATTGATGTGAAGTATACGACATAGATATGATCTTTGTCTTCATGGATCTTGGAGAAACAAGTACTAAGAGTACTAGATTGGAAGAGGTAGATATACCTCAAAACCTTGATTTGTTAAACAAATGGACTATTCCAAAAATTAATATTAGAACCATTTATGACTATGGGTTGTTTGATAAGATCTCTAATAAACAGTTGATTAAAAGTGCTGAACAATCTTTGGTGTTAAATTCATTAGAACAGACTATTCGTTTGTTAAATAAACAAGATATCGACTTGTATAAACTTCAGTATAACTTCTTGCATATTGGTATGATACAAATTTCTTTTAAGCCTTTGACTCTTAAAGGGTTACCTGAGACATTTTTAGCTGCTTTGTATGATGCTAGAAATTTAAATATTAGACAATCTTTGATTGATTCGATTGAATCTAATGTGGCATATGGTCCAGTCTATTTTAATACTCAGCCGAATTTGCAGTTATCTTTAACTGATGCTAATATTCTTGATGCTTTAACTTTGAATGTTAAAACGCATGGTTATAATTATGCGCCTGGTTCGGAATTAATTTGCTTATCTTATAGAATCTATTTCAAATTACTTTCTACGTTAAATTCGAGATGTAAGTTATATGATACATTTGTTGAAACTATTTTAGTAGAAACTAATATTTCTAGATCTAAGGTTACTACTAGACGACCTGTAAAATGGGAAGAAATTTATTTTCCAACTACTTGGACTTTGGAATCAGTTATTCCTTCAAACCAAATGGCAGATGCAGTCACTAATTCTGAGTATTCTCATATCACTCAAAATCTTAATGGACGGATTTGTATGCAGTTTAATGATATTCTTTTTAGTAGACATTCATTTTCTTCTGCTAGAAGATTACCTGCTATGCATCATATTTCCCATATTATATTGATCCTGTTTATAGCCCAGCTCGTAATCGTTCTACTTCTTTACATACTCTACCATCGGTTATATCTGCGGATTAAAGGGATACACTTGTTAATAAAATAAAGATTAATCCTCGGTTAAATATTGTTCATGCAAATGATATTGCTTTTGATATTTCTAATAAGGATATTCCTTCTCAGTCCGAAATAGATTTTGATCTCAATAATACTTAATGATGGATGAGCATCAAATAGATTTTAGCCCAGGTTCCCTGGCAAGAAAGTACATTCAAAATGAATTTTTAAGTAATAAATGGAATCAGTTTAAAACTTGGTGTTTTGACACTTATAGTGCCGATGATTTGAATAATATTTCTCAAGAGCTTTATGAAACTTGTGTCTTACATAACCAAATTATGTATTTTGTGCCTTGGTTTATAACCACTTATTTACTTCTGTTCATCAACATTCTTGAACGATCTTATAAAGATGGAACTGGTAATATTATCAAGGCAGTTTATCCACCATCATTTGTTTTACCTAATAATACTGGTATAACCTTCACTGCCATTCAAAAATTTATTGAAGAAGAGGTTGCGATAGTCAGCATCAACGAAATTAATAATTTGATTTCTCAAAACAATTATTTGGGACTTTTTGTTAAAGTTTTAGGTGAACATATTGGTTCTCTTGATAAGAAGTTAGATGAACTAACTGCTTTGATAATTCAAATAAAAAATGATTTAAAGACTTTTGATAAAGCTTCTACTTCGAAAACCAATTTAGAAGCTCTTACTATGTCTGCTCCTGTACAGTGACCTCCGGAGATTTCAAAATTTAAATTCAAATCGATTTATGACTTCGAAGAACTTCTTGATAAAAAGTTTTCTGAATTCAGGGTAAGTCGTATGGATTTGTCTGAAAGTCTTGCTGATGAAATGGAAAACACTTTTGATTTTAAAAATCATGTTTCTTTAGAATTTAATAAACCTTAGGGTTATCCCAAGAAGAATAGTGGTAATACTAAATTTGCATATAAACCCAGCATGCAAACATATTATTATTCCAGACCAACTCCTCAGGATGTGCTCATAGAGGAACGAGACTAGAATCAGACTAATACGTCTTATAGTGGTTCTGAAATTTATGAATGGAACCATGATGGTCTTACTGATAGACAACTTACTATTCTTGTTCATAAAATGCTTATGTATGCAACTATTTGTAAAAATGTTAAAAACACAGATAGAAATATTTGCAAAATGATAATTGCAAGTTTTACTGGCCAACTTCGAGGCTGCTGTGATAAATGCCATTTCTGGGAATGAAGGTGTTGATAACTTAGGTATGGCTCTTGTTGCAGATAGAGAAGACGCCGTTTATACCTTAGTCTTAACCATTTTAGAACATTTTAATGGTAGATTTACCAATTAGTTCGAAACTGTTCGTACCCTGTTAAACGGTCTATGTTGTAGAACCTTGGGAGAATTCAGGTGGTATAAAGATACTTATCTTAGTAGGGTGATGGAGCTACCCGAAAATAAATATGAGCATTGAAAAGCTAAATTTATAGATGGCCTTCCCCCTTTATTTGCAGAACAAGTTAGAAAAATCCTCAAAATGAGCAGGGTATAACTCCTTATAATGATTATACCTATGGCCGGTTGATAGGCATTTGCACTCAAGAAGACATAAATTTGTGCAATGAATTAAAGTTATCGAGCCAACTTAAGATGGATAAGATTAGAGAAAGATCTCATCTAGGAGACTGTTGTACTCAGTTTGGTTTACCAAATACTTCAGCTAATAGCAAAAAGACCAAACATAGAGATTCTAGAAGCTCTAATCCTGACAAACCTTACAGGAAAAGAAGGTCTAAACATAGACATAGATCTAAGGAAGAATGGGACGAGAGAAAAGCATTTCGTAAATCTAATAGATTTACCAAAAATAGGTAAAAGCGGGAACTCGCCAAGATTAAGTGTTATAAATGTGGAAATTTTGGACATACAACACCCAATTGCAAGCTTGAAAAACTGAAAACCTTAGAACTAGATGAAGAGGTTCATGATAAGGTTTATAGTTGCTTATACACTTTTGGTTTCGAATCTAATTATTCTTCTGATTCAAGTTCAGAAAAAGAGATTGATTTGCCTGATTTATCTGACAATAATCAGCATCTTAATATAAATGTTTGCAATGCTTGTTAAGGTGATATTTGTTCCTGCGAAACTGATGAATTTTATAAATTGCAATCTCAATTTGAAGATTTGAATATCAATACTATTACTTCTGATAATGTAATAGAACTTTTAAAAGAGGTTACTCATAATAATCTTCGTGAAAAAATTGTTCAATTAGCTATTAATAATACTACTAGTTCTTCAAAGAATTCTGAAAAACAAAAGAATGATTTTGAAAATGAATATTCTGCTCCTTATTCTTTGTCAGAAATTAATAACAGACTTCATAAACAGACTATTTCTATAAGAGATTCTTCTTTTGATGATTTGAAGAATGAAATTGAAAATTTGAAACATGAGATTAAATCTATTAAACAAAATCAAATGATTTGTGATCATCGTCTTACTCAGATTAAAACTATTCATAACAAAGGGAAAAATATTGCGAAAGAAATACTCTTGCAAAATCTTTGAATTCTGATCCTAGACAAGGTATGTTCCTAGGAATGATGCAAATTGTTACTGCTCATAAGTGGTATGTTAAATGCACCGTACTAATTGATAATAGTTTTTCTATAACTAATGTCGCTATGATTGATAGTGGAGCAGCTGTGAGTTGTATTCAAGAAGGTCTTGTACCTACCAAATACTTTAAAAAAACAACTCATATGGTTAAATCTGTGTCTGGACATGCTTTAGATATAAAGTATAAATTGCCTAATACTCGCATTTGTCAAAATAAAGTTTGCATTCCGCATTTCTTTTTTTTGGTTAAAAATCAATTATACCCTCCGATTTACTTAGAACACCTTTATAAATGTTATCTACCCATTTACTAGCATAAATGCTAAATGATTTTTTGGTATGTATGAAAACCAGAATATTAGTTATACTTTTATCATTGACCCAATTTCTCATGATATTAATGCTTTAATTGATATGAAGCAAAAGCATGTTGATTCTTTACAACTTGAATTGTTTAGTATGAATATATTTGATACTTTGAAATCTACCAAAGAACAAGAAAAAATTAAATTGATTTCTGGACAAATGGCTATTGATATTTGTGTTGATCATCCTAGTGCTTTCTGGAATCGAAAAAAGCATATTCTTACTCTTCCATATGAAGAAAATTTCTCTAAGGATGATATTCCTACTAAGTCTCGTCCTTGCTAGATTAACGCCGAATTAGTAGAATTTTGCAAAAAGGAAATTGATAACTTGTTACAAAAGGGTTTGATAAAACCTTCGAGATCACCTTGGTTTTGTACTGCATTTTATGTTAACAATGCGGCTGAAAGGGAACGTGGTGTCCCCAGGTTAGTAATAAATTATAAAACTTTGAATAAATATTTAAAATTGATTAGATATCCTATTCCAAATAAAAGAGACTTATTATCTAGATTATATGATGCTAATATATTTTCAAATTTTGATTTAATATTCGGATATTGGCAGATTCAAATTTTTAAAGAGCATTCTTATAGAATAACCTTTAATGTCCTATTTGGACAATACGAATGGAATGTAATGCCCTTTGGTTTGAAAAACGGTCCTTCTGAATTTCAGAAAATTATGAATGATATTTTCAATCCCTATTTGGATTTTATCATTGTTTATATTGATGATATTTTGGTTTACTCAAAGACTCTTGAAATGCATATCAAACATCTAGACATTTTCAAGAAAATTGTTATACAAAATGGTTTGGTGATTTCTAAACTAAAGATGAGTTTATTTCAAACTAATGTAAGTTTTTTAGGACATCTTATTTGTCAAGGGAAGGTTACTCCAATTCAATGATCGATTGACTTTGTCTCTAAGTTTCCTGATGTTATTACAGATAGGACTCACTTGCAAAGATTCTTGGGAAGTCTAAATTACATTTTCCTCTTTTACAAGAATTTATCTCATGACTTGGTCCCTTTATATGATAGGCTAAAAAAGGATCATAAATCACCATGGACTGATAGCCACACCAATTTGGTAAAAATATTAAACTTCGTGTGCAATCTTTGCCTTGTCTAACCCTTGCTAACCCTGCATGGCAGAAAATTATTGAGACAGATGCATCTAACGTTGGTTATGGTGGAATATTAAAACAAATCAATCTCCATGATAAAAATGAATATTTGATTCGATTTCATTCTGAAAAATAGAGTAATGCTCAGAAGAAAATGCTACGGTGGCTCATGAAATGCTGATCATCATCAAATGCGTATTAAAGTTTCAAGATGATTTATATAATCAAAAGTTTTTGATAAAAACTTATGCACAATCAGTAAAATATATGTTTGATAAAGATTTTAAACATGATGCATCAAAATTGATTTTTGCTAGGTGGCAGGCCCAGTTAGCTCCTTTTGATTTTGAAATCCATTATAAAAAGGGGAGTGATAACTCTCTTCCAGATTTCTTATCTAGAGAATACCTATCTTCACAATGAATTTTTTGTCTCCCTTCTTTATAGATAAAATTTTAGTTACTATCTTAAAGGTAGTTCCACTCAATCTAGATGTATAGGAAGTAATTCTATGGAAAATCATAGATGATATGCTGATAGATGTCTACTATATTCATATGATAGAAGAAATCGTTAATTTTGATGATGAACTATATTATTATAACAATTATTATGCTTTCGAATAAAACAAAATATTTTGTTTGTAGGATGGACCCTCCTTGGGTAACTAAGGCCTGAGGAAAATGTGGTTATACCAGAGGAAGGGGAAGATCATCCCCGAGATCATCAGGATCATCATACGGATCCTCTTCATCTAGCTCCCCAATCATACAAAGAGGAGGTATGAGCTTGGTGAATCTAAAAAGCTCTCAAAAGGAGGCTTCTTCTATACATCTGGAAGATATTCCAGAAAATAATCTATTATATGCACAATTATAGGAGTATCTATCCCAAAAGCAGAGTGATACCTTTGCATCCATAGCAAAAGAAGATGTTGATGATATAAAATCATATGAAAAAATATCCAAGAAAGAAATAACATTTCTTTTAGAAAATTTTGATATTCAGCGAAAAGAAAAACCCTATAAGATATTCCAGCGATATTTGATTAACGGATTATATTTCCCGGGTGAGTCATACAAAACCCGATCTTATTATGAGACAATTCTAATAAGACCGGTAGTGCTGAGTTTCAGCATTTTTCAGGTTATAACACTAGTGAGAATGTTTATAACTTCTCCAAAATGATAATCAAACATATTATATCTATTGAAGATACTAAATTGGGCGTTTTAAGTTGGGGTAGTATAGTAATTTAACATTCAAGTTAGGGAGTTCATGTTTTTAAGGTAGTAACAAATAGATAGATAGATAGATAGATAGATAGATAGATAGATAGATAGATAGATAGATAGATAGAGATAGAAAGATATAGATATATATGATTCAATAATCTCCCATTAACTTTACCTTGTTGTATAAAACATCTATGTGGGATGAAAAAACAATGTTATGTTGGTGGACGAATGATGTACTAACATGTGGCAAGAGTGATCGATCAAAACGGGCCAAAATAGAGTATAGTTGACATCTTCAGAACAAGACTGATGAAGGCAACTCAGTTCGGAAAGATCCAGAGTCCATACTTCTATGACCAGTATCATGTCAATAAGGCCCGTTTAGTTCCAAAGACATGAGATCAGACGTTGAATCATAGCCAAATCAGATAAGGATGAGATAAGCTTGTAATTAAGTATATTATGGAAAAGGTTGAGATTTCTATTGACCGGTACGCAAAGCTTCTAAAGATGTCATGATTTAGTAGAAGATCTTGGAGAGGTGACTTTAATGGAGGTTGCTTAGTATCATCCGTGATGGCATATCTCCATTAAAGTTGATGGGTTCAATGAAAAATCAAAAAGATATTTATCATGGAAGAAAAGCTGAATAATGACCAAAGAATTACAACAAGTGGACTAAGTTTTAAACATATTTCATGGGCAAAGGTTGAGCCAAAGAGTCGAAAGATTGTGGCCACATGAAGTCCAAGAGGATGGCCCACATGGAGCCCAACATGAGCACAAAAGAGAGCTGAAATTTCAGCACAAAGTGTGTTGAATTCTAGCCCAACAATTGTATCACTCCAAAAATGTCTAAGCTAAGACTCAAACCATTCTTCATTTGTGAATAAGATCATGCCGGGTGATTCTTAAATTTTCCATATGTGTAAACATAAATTTTTTTATTGTGGGAATCAATTTGGATATGAATTAAGGTCACTAGAATTCCCTATACTACTAGAAAATAGGCCTATGGCAACATGTCCAAAACTATTGCAATAAGTATCCAACCCATCGCAATAGGCATAAGGCAACGGTTCATGAACCGCTACATCAGCTCGCGTAGCAATAGAACTATGGGGACATTTTTTTGCAACAGTTCTTTTACCATTGCAATAGATAGACCTATTGCAACGGTTTTCCATCCATTGTTATAGTCCATTCTATTGCAACATTTATGTTGTCTAAGGAAACAGTTGAAAACTGTTGCATATATTATCTTTTGTGATGGTTGTGTAAGCTATTGCAATGCATTTTTGTGATTTTAAAGTAATTATTATTAGCTATAATAACGGTTATTAGAAGTTGTTGCAACAGTTCTTAGGTTCTACTGCAACAGTTGGGTGTTCTAACACAATATTATTTCCTTGCAAAACAAAATATAATATATTAAAATTTATACAAATTACAAAAGAAATATTCAACAACAAGATCATAATCCAAATTATCCAACTAGTATTATCCATATATGAAGCACAATATACAAATTTGTTTGACAAGTTCAATAGTTGGAATAGACAAGTTCATAAAAACTAGAAAATTTAAAAGCCTTGCACTGTTCAGCTAATATTTTGAAGGTCTTCATTTCTTTCTTCTACCCGTTCCTTTATTCACCTACAAAATGATCAGAAATACGATCTATATAAGATTTGTTTATATAAAAAGAATAAAAATATCTATATTTGTGATCTTACCTTAATCAAGGTAATATGACGAACTACAATTCCATGAAGCAATATCTTATAATCTTTTTCAGCAAAATAGAAATATAGAAGCCTCAGTTTTCCAAATTTTAATGTGGAAAAGGGACATTTCTAAAGATCCAAAAAGAGCAATTCAAGCAAAAAACATTTTTTTTAGCAATGTATATATATCCAAGAGCATTTTCTTATTATTTACTAGCAAAAAGAATATCTTTGAAAACTATTCGTGACACGACAAGTATAAAGTTACGAATTTCAAAAATTCTTATTTCATTCATAACCTCTTTATACTCATTCAAATTAGAACACATAAATAGGACTTCATTGACTCGGTATTAATTCAAACTATATCACATAAATTGATGAAACATAAGGAGGAATATATACGAAAGTAATTTACCTATGTTATATATGTAGGAAATTATAAAATCTCAAACTTGTTTAGAATTATTTGGTATCGAAGTAAATTATTAACATCTAAATGACGAATTAGATCCCAAATCAGAATTGCATAGAGAATTTGTATAGCTGATACGCTAAGATGGGCTAATTTAGTGTGTTTTATTAAAATATTCCTCTGATCAATCGGAGGTAATTTGTAATAAACTCAGGCCAACTCTAGAAATAAAGCTATATACAAAGTCATATACTGTAAGGTGATATTATATTAGTTAGTATTACAGACAATTCATTTATCCACAACATATAGAAAATCAATCTAGTTTTAAAAATAAACGTTAACTTGAGCGTAGGTTGAAATAGAGCTAGCTTGACAAAGTAACTGTCATCAGATCATCATATCCAGAAACTCAATGTCAATTGAGGAAGCTCTAATGTACATAAGGTGCTATAAGAAACAGTGAAGATGATAACCTTCATTGTCATTCTTGACCCTACCGAAAACCTTACCACTCATGCACCTAAAGGTAAGTAATAAAAGTACAAAAGCTTGTATTGTGTAAACAAAATGCTACTCTCAAGTCCAGTTTTGCTATACTGAGTGACAAGCTTGTACAGCCGGACGAGCATCTTAGGATGTTCTGCCTAAAAGGAAACAAGACAAACTTCACATTCTATATGACTTATGCGACTCAAAATCTCATACTGGTGAAATACGAAAGAAATAAGCTAAAGGCGTGTCTATTACAGAGTATTTTTCCTAATTTTATCAGTATTTACTGTTAAATCAGCTTCATTAATCATATTCTCTAGGATACGAAGGCTAATTTTTTGAACAAGTAATAACAGATTAAGCTAATATATGTGAATTGTGATTATAAGATTGAATGAGTTATCTGACAACTTATTTTATAACCAAAAGTACATTTCCAAACAAAATGGGATCTAGATATTGTGGAATACCTTTAATATGCTGAGAGGATGTTGGTATGGGCTGTTTTGAAAGTTCAGCAACTGCAAATCATTGTGATGTTATCAGAATCAAATGACACTTGTTTGACAAGGGGAATGAAAATTTAAAGATCGTTACAATTGTAAGGGAAACTAATTTCTCAATCTCTCTCAAAGTTTCTGAATGGAAAATTAAAGTTATACATACTCTTATTATAGGTAGAAGAAGAACAAGGATATGGTGAGGGCCAAAGAGCTTAAACATTTTCATTAAGATCACAAATGACATCAATTCTTGAAGATTGGTTATATGTTAAATCTGTACACTTCTAATCTTGTTATCATAAATCAATACTTTACTAGTTTTATCGTTTAAACTAGAGGAATCAACATCAAAATTCAAACTTTATAGCTTGATCTTGATATAGTCAAGGTAATTAATACTAACTTCCCTTGGCAGAACAAGAGAAAAAAAATTCTAATGAAAAATTGCATTATATATGAATAAGGTTTCAACATTGTCTTCAAGTAATTTGTAATAGTTAAAAGGTAATGCTTTTCACTTTGTGAAAGTATTTACAGATATACCTTGAATGGTTTCACAAGATCCATACACATCTGCACTCTTCTTCTTTGCCCATCAGATAATCTGTGCATTCTCTAGGACAGATCGATACCAAGAACCTTCATAAGCATAAGATTAAGAATTTTAACATATGCTGATTTAGTTGTTTGCATATTAGATGAGTTCACCACAATCAACTTTTATCGAAGATAAAATACTGTAAAAGGTAACACCCACTCGAAGAAGTTAAAAGGTCTAAACTTCCTTCCTTAGTTTGTCATATATGTTTGTGTGTATTTATTTATTCCCATTAGCAATTTTTATCATAGTACAAAGTTAGAGCACTCCTACTTGTCATGGAAGACAAAATTCTAATTAATCCTGGAAAATTAGTAAGAAGAAAAAGAGAGATAGTTTTTCTAGGCTTTAGCATATGGTCTATACCTTTATCAGTTTACCTCAAAACACTAGCAGAATATACGATACATTCTTTTTGAGTTACCCATGGGACTTTGTTGAATTTCACGCAGATAACAATTGCTCATTTTTATCTGTACCTTAATTAGTTCATCTCGTCTTTGTGGATCAGTTCCTGGAACCTAAAAAATCATTTTCTCAGTAGAAACATCCATTTGGATAGGCACCTCTAATCCAGAAAACGCAACTTCTCTCCTCCACTGCAAAATAGAAAGCAAAGCAGAACTTAGTTTTCTACTTTGATAATCAATTTCTGAATTCACAAGTACATTTAAAAGATGTGGCATGTTTGTCATTTCAGCAAACAGGTTTATTCAAGCTTAAACAAGATGTTAGCACTGTTATAGCATATTACTTCTATAACTAAAATCTTATTAAAAGCACCATATTACATGTAGAAACTAGCAACAAATAAATAAGAGAAACCATGTTACAGAGATTGAATTTTAAAGCTAATTCCAAATAGAACTCCAACTAAGCAAGTACGTAACCTTTGCTAAACATAACAGAAGAGCACTTAGTTCTGTTGTAATTTATTCAATTGTTACATACGACGACACTGCCAAGTTCCAATACATGCAATTAACAAACTAAAGAAGGTAACAGTCCTCAAAATATAATAAACCATAAAGAGATAGTGACGGAGCAAAGCAAGAAAAGACCTGAAACTTGATGCTCAATCTGATGTTTTGATGTTTGGATTTACCGTAGAAAAATTATTAATGGCCTCTTTCTCCAAATTTGATTTCCTAATTCCCAGAAAGAAGACCTGAAACTTGGTGCTCAATCTGAGCATGGTGACAGGAGAATGATACTTCAAGTGTGAATCAAATGTAAAATAAAATTTCCCTTTCCCCTGCTTCGCTTTTTTGGAGTTACGAGTTAGTTTAGGGTGTTTATCAGTCCCTGTGAAGACCAAATTGAAGGAGTCACAAATTGAGTTCCACAAATTTCATTTGAAAGAATACAAGGACTAATTACCTCAAACAATTGCAGACAAACACAGTAAAAAAATAAAGAGTACAAAAATAAAGAATCAAAAGTTTTTTAGTATCTAAACTTGCAAGTTTCATCAACATACTATATCTACCCAATAGATTTGAAACCCTAATCTCTTCACATACATACTTACAAATTCAGATGAAGCTTACCTCTATTTCATCAATAAAGATGACGACATGAGCAAAAAATTGGATACAAGTGCTTTGCTCCTGCGTGGTTTAACGAATAAAATGACAAAGCTGAGGATTCCATGGCAAAAGAGATAAATGGATACAGAAGGTACAAAAGCCCTAATTATATAAGAAAAAAATAGCACCAAATATAAAGCGTTGCCATACATATTTTTATTAATTAACTTAGCTATAGAGACAACTACTGTAACAAATATTATAAATGTTGCAATAGCTATCTCTATCGCAACCGTTTTTCTGCTGATGGAATGATTTAATTGAATAAGTAATGCTAATAGGGCAATATCCTTAAGCAACGGTTAAAATTGTTGCCATTGACTTGCTATCGCAATAATTTTATAGCCATCGCAAAAAAAAATTGTTGCCATAGGTCCAATTTCTAGTAGTGAGCTAACACAAAGTTGAGTTCAAAGCCTCCATACCAATTAAGTTTTGATGTAAGATTCGACTTGAGTCAACTTCAAATGAACATATCTCTTAGAATATAAAAGTTATGTGGCCCATGACTTATCAAATTGAAAATATTTGAATCTTCTTTCCAACGCCACTAATTTCGCGTCAATCCGAGTTTCAAGTAATAAGTTATGCCAATTTTAATAATCTAATATAGTGAAGTGACGAATTAGCCGAAGGAAAAACATTAAAAATGATCATTTTTGTCTTTTTACTTCTAATAAAACCCTAAACAAATTTCTTGACTAATTAAAGGCCCAAACCAATCATTTTTTTCATCTCTTAAGCCAATAGTCACTTTTATCTCAAACCCTAAGACATAACCCTGACGAAAATTCAAGTAGAAGACTTTCATTAAAGATTCTTTCAATCTTTTTCAAAATTCTCCTTCAAGGTAAGTCCTTCTCCAAGAACTTCATTCTTTCCAATTCAAATTCCTCCATACAATTATGAATCACGAATGAATTATAATTCTTGGCTATATAGATTTCAAGAAACTATTTGTTGTCCTTCAAGCTAGTGTTTCAAGGCTTATTATCAAGTTCTTCTTCAAGATTATTCAAGAACTTTTCTCTTCCAGGTATGTAAGGCTATCATAGTGTTGGACTAGTTCATCCTCACACCCTACATCTACTTCCAAAAAGATAAATAGTAAGCTAGGGTTCTGTCCCTAGATTTGAGTATTCTTGAGATGAGTTGATTTTGAGTTCTTGAGTTCTTGATTCTTTTTTAAATTTTATCCCTAATTGTTGACTTGCGATATGTTATGCATTTATATTCTTGAGTTGATTCATTCATGTTTATATTTCAAGATGAACCCTATGAATTGAGTATTCTTGAGATGAGTAGAATTGTTGAGTTTTGAGTTCTTGGTTTCTTGGGATCTGAGTATTGAGTTTTTTATATTGTTATTGAGATATTTGAGTTGATTTGTTCATGTCTATATTTCAGCATGAACCCTATTTTGAGAATCTTTTAAAGCCAAAATTTTTATTTTAAAATGAGTTTTTGAGAAAGTAAAGAGAAGTTTGAGAAAGAGTTTTAACCAATAGTTGAGCAAGAGTATAAGGGAACTAAGTATTTCCCAAATATCTCATTTTTTTTTCATGAAGAAAGATAGTATTATTTTGAGAAAAGTAAAACAGTTATCAGAAATATTGAGTACAGTTACCTCTTTTAAGAAGATAGTTTGAGAAATTATCTCAAACAAGAGAAAGAGTATGTTTTATACATTTGAGCATGAGTATATATATACTATTGGGAGTAATATTGAGCACCGATATGGGGATGAGTTCAGAAAAACTCAAAATCCTCATAAACTATGTCTAGTGAACATGGCTACAAGATCATACTCTTTAGATGAATCCTTATTGCTTAGTGAATCAACTTAATTGAGGTGTCCTATATACTGGAACCATATAGGACAGTTCTCACAGCATGGGCAAGACGTTGTTTAATCACGTGCTCACAATGATGGTTTTCGGTTAGAGAATATCCCAAATAGAGTTAAAAGTTATATGTTGATCTCAGAGGTAAGAAAGTATTTTTGTAAATTTTAATGATTTCACTCATTTATTTCTTTACATTTAGTTGAGTATATATCTATATCTATTGTTGTCCTTTCATTTAGTTATTTGTTATTTAGCTATATTACATACTCATACATTCAATGTCATGATATCATTTGACCTGCATTTTTTAATGATGCATATACAAGTTCCTAGAATCCTCAACAAGAATCCCTTGATATCCCTTCATCCACTCGTCAGCTTTTGAGTAAGACCACATATCTTCCGAAGAACTCCGGTTTTATGAGTTTTTAGTAGTAGTTCTTTTAGGAGTCGTGGGTCTTGTCCCACCACTCATCTTTGTACAGTAGAGGCTCCATAGATAGACAGTTTTGGAGAGTTAGATGTTTTATTTAAAACTTATGTTTCATACTCAGTATATTCAGAGAGTTTTGAGATTTATTACACTATTGATTTAGCATTTCTTTCAGTTTGATGCTTGTATATGCATGAGTTATTAGTCTTCCGCTTGTAGTCAGTTAGGATAAGGGTTTGCTTGAGGGGTAGCAATTATTCTCGAGTGCTGGCCACATATAGGGTGTAAGCTCGAGTCCTCAGAACAATGGCTGAAAATCACAAGAATATAGAGCCCAAATATGAGATGAAGTCACATGGGCTTTGGGTGCAAGTTTTTTTGGAAGAAGTTTGATATTTTTTTTTACATGCTTTCCTAGTTTAAAACTTTCCTAATTAAAAGTAGGATTTGAATCATGCTATTTGCAATAGATTTCCCCTATACATAGGGGTGGATTCTTTTATTTTCAAACGACATGATTAATATTATTTGAGAGGTTTCTCTTCTTTACACCTTTTTTTTATGGTGACTATAGATTTAATTTACAACACTATATAAATGATTCTTTAACAGATAAGATTAATTCTTAACTTGATATCTTAGATTTTTATTAAAGTAATTAAATAAGGTAAAATAATTAAAGAAGGTAATTAGTCTTATACTAATCATTGTCTATATTTTTTTTAAAATAAGGGTCTAGATCACTTTTGATCTAATTTCTTGAATTGAGTATTATCATAATTAGTTTTAATCCGCTAATTTTGAATATTAAGACAATTACAGTTCTGTAACAACCCGTAAAACGAATAAGTGAAACTAGAGCCTAACTTGTGTGTGTTTGAGTTTGGTGTGAGGTTTGAGGGTGCTTAATGTTTTCCCGAGCCATGGTTGAGGGGTTTAGGGGTTAAGTGTCAAGGTACGACTCCCCAAGGACCACCCTAAGGGTCCTTGAGGAGGACTATAAGCCTAACCCCCAAGACCCCTTGAAACCAATAAGTTGCCCAAAATTTGGTGAACCACGGAAGGGGACCACGCCCTGTAGGTCCATCCACTCCCCATGGATGGCCTCCATGGGTCATGGCCCCAAAAACCAAGCCACAGCCACAAACCACGAGGGCACAGGATGGCTCATGGTCCCATCCATGATCCGTGGATTGGGGCTTCGTGGTTAGTGCCAGTTTTCTGTCCAAGTCGGCCAATGTGGGGGGCCATTTGGTAAATTCATGTTAAGCCTAGTTTTGTTGGGGGACGGTTTTAATTACTTATTTATGGTATTTTAAGGGTTTTTAAAGTATTAAAACAAATTTTAGACTTCATTATTTCAAAACCCAAAATACAAACCTCCCTTCCCCTACAAAAGTTCTCTTCCTAGAAACCTCCATTGAAGGTGAAGACTTCATGTCATGCCTCGAGCCTACTCCCTGGGTGTGACTGACACTCGAGAACCATTGTTGGCCCCAAGCGAACCCTTGGCCTGGCTTACTTACTCAGTGGAAGACTATATGCATATTTATAATGATCAAAACTTAGAATGTTTAAAAGACAATATTCAACTTGGCCAAAATGGCAACCTCAAGTCTCAAAAACATAAGCCAATAATAAAGTAGTGACAAATGAATTTAACTAACTGACCGTCTGTCTATGAAGCCTCTAAACAACTGAGATGGATGTCGGGACAGGCCCACGACATCCTAATGAACTAATAATAAAACTGAAAGCAATAATAGGAGTCCTCTAGAATGCAAGGAGGCTCACCAACTGACTCTGGAGTGCTCACTGGATCAACGATGCATTGGATGCCGATCCTAGTTACCTGTGTCTGCATCATAATAAGATGCAGGCCAACTATCATTAGTATATTGAATGTACGAGTATGCGAGTTGGAATGCTAAACACAACTTAAGCTTGAAAAGAAATTGAAAGGAAACTGAAGAACTTACCTGGCTCAACTCAACTCAACATAACTGAACTCATTTTAATATAAAGCAGTTTTAAAACAAGTGCAATATAAAGAAAAGTTGTTTAAAACATGAAGTCAACTCTGGGTGTATGCAAAGATACACTAAAACTTTGAAATGTATGTAAAAATACAAATAACTGTGTATATAAGAATACAAATAACTTTTGTGGGAGTTTCTCTAACCGATAACCATCACTTAAGAGCTATAGTGATGATACAGCGTGTTACCTCACGCTGCCAAGGCATCTTATACCTTGCCAAGGGTATAGGACCTGAACTACTAAGTGGATCCACTAGTCTATGCTAAAAAGCACTAAGGGTTCATCTAAAAAGTATGACCCTTTTTCTACCCATGATGGCTACATGGTTTATGGGGGTTGTGGGTTCTTTGAACGCTCCCCCCATATCATTGCTCAATACTACTCTCAAAATATAATACTAGATCTTTATGTTTTAAAAATGTACTTCTTCTGTGATTTGAGATTAGTGCTCAAAAACATAGCTCAGAGGCTATCTTGAAAATCAAAGTTTCCCCTCTTGCTTCATTTAGAAAGCGATTACTCTTTTCTGAAAACTAGACCGAAGGTCCTTTGGAAATTGGGGTTTCCTCTCTTGTTTAAATGTGAAAACATTTTAAACCCTTTGGGAATACATAGTCCCCATATACTTTTGAAGAAATGGACTTCAAGCTTTACTCTTTACTTGAACTTTAAGTCTTAAAACAAAGTTAAAACATTGGGAAAAGGCTTCTTGAAAAGACTATAAGAACTTCCTAGACTTGGCTCTTGACTTTTCTTGTATTTGAATTTATGGATCAAGGTTATGATTCATGTTTCTAGATGATTTCTTGATGTTTAGAAGTCATTTAGAGTAGTTAGAATCAATGGAAAGTGTTAGTACACTTTAGAAAGGCTTAAATGGACTGAATGACAAAAACTAGGTGAAAAACAACGATTCAGGCACATCCGAGGCGCGCCGCGCCAGGCCCCAACTTTCTGGGGCTCATTTTGGGTGCACCGCCCCAGCCTCCTAGTGCTATGGGGGAGTGACACACCTAGCCCTCCCCAGATGAGTCTGACGAATTTTTGATCTCATTCTTTGATCCTAAATAAATTTAGTTCGATTCTTTTTCTCAAATTCACTTTAGATTCATGTACCCAAATCATATACACAAACTTTAACCCAAACAACTCAAGGAAAAAACACTTTAACATTAAGAAACTCCTAATCCCAACTCATATTCAAGAACGAAATCAATTCAAGAACAACTATCAAAAATATCAAATTCTCAATCTTTTTAAGATGAAAATACGCTGAATTAAACATGCTTGGCACGTGGGTGAACTAACCCAATGCTATGTGATCTCACATACCTTGTAGGGATCACCCCTGATGAAATCCACAAGCTAATCTCGACGAATCTTGAACGAATCTTGAACGTTCTTCTCCTTTCTCCTCTTTTCTCCTTTCTCCAAGCCCTAGCATGAAATATCACCTTTCTAAAACTGACTAAAATATGACTTTACCTCAATTAAACTCCTAAAAATGAATTAATTAAGTTGGGTAAGGAAAAGACCAAACTACCCTTCAAAAATCCGGATTTGTACTTTCCTAATTCCAACATTCCAACTTCCAAAAGGCATAACTCACTCATACGAACTCGGAATTGCACAAACTCAATGGCGTTGGAAAGATCATTCCAAGATATTTTCTACCATATCAGGAAGTTCCTCTAACGCATCCTGAGCTACAAGTTCTGACCATTTGAAGTTGGCCAAAACTCAACTTTTCCTAACTTTAGACAAATTTCCAGATTTTAATTATTTCCTAAAATGACTATTTCCAGTTCTTAGCTTCTTCCTAACTATTATAAATTGCGAGATGTTACACTTCAAGCTTCCAAGGTCAAGACTTCAAGTTTTTCAAGTGATTTTTGTGGATATCTTCCAGTAATGGTATGGTGGTCTTCATCCTTGACTTAGTTTCTTTCAAGGAACCAATTTCAAAGTTGATTTAAAATCATCAAAGTTTACCCCAAAACCCTACTTTTCAATCTATACATGGGTTCGATTCAAAAAGATTTCTAAAGGAATTATTGCATAGAATTATGAATGAATTGTGGATTTAAAGTTGAATTAAGATGGTTTCTTCCTAGAACCCATGTTTTTGCCCAAATTCTTAAGTTGTGAATTGAGATTGGGAATTGGTTGATTATGCAATTATGTTGAATTATTGATGTTTATATTGAATTAAGTGATTGAATCATGTCAATTTCCTATTCTATTGTAGTAGTTTGGATTTATGGGTTGATGTTGGTTCATGGCCTTGAAAGGGCAAGTTATAATCAAATTACATGTTGAAGTAGAATTGTGCTTGAGGTATTGATCAACTTAAAAGGTGGAGGTGTTTAATTACTATGTGTGTTGTGGTATTGAATTGAGGGATATCTTCCTTGTACCCCTACATGTGGTGGTTAATGTATGATTATGATATGAAGTATGTGTGTGTGATCTAAATGAATGAATGATGATCATGTTTAGAATGTAGTATATGGTGATTGAAAGTATATTCTCAATTAACCTTATGAATGATGATGATATATGTGAAAGGCAATTGTGACATACTCACACTCATGAATGAATAATGAATGAAGTTCTATGATTATGTTAATGATGAAGTACTTATTGAAAGGCTATTTTCAATTGTACTCTAATAAATGATAATGACTTACTGTGAAAGGACTTTCTCACAATAAGGGGATTCTTAGGTGAAAGGCTATCCTCATCTTTGAATCTATGAGCTTTCCAATGAATGAATGTTAGGTTTGAGATGGATACTCATCCATGAGTTGAGGCAGGGTATCTAGTAACAATCTCTTATCCCATAATGAACTAATGTAATGAATGTAATGTATTATGTGGAAAATAATGCTAAGCACCGAGTGGATATGGCTTCAGATGGGTGCTCATCCGTGAGTTGAGGCAGGGTATCTAGTAGCCATCTCCCTATCCCATAGCTATGTGCCCACATAGGTCTAGCTAGTGGATCCACATAAGCTAAAAACAATGGTCCTACCTTAGGCAAGTAGGAATCCCTTATCCAGTGAGGGTGACATCGGGATTCCTTGAAGTTCTCACATGGTCTATATCGATTAAGGCTTACCCCCACAAACAATGTGAATGAACTATGGCTTCTTAAGGATGTACTACTTAGTGTGGGTGGTGGTATGGGACGCCATCTATGCATGGCATAAGTAGGCTTTGAGAGAGGTTGTGGTGTGTTCCTTTATAATGTTAAGTGTAATGAATATGCTCTTCTGATGATGCTAATGAAGAATGTTGATCTAATGTCTAATGAATGAAGGTTCTCTTAATGTAATGAAGTTAATGAAGAATGTGACATGCTTAAATGAGATGACGCATGTTATACGTGGATTGTATTATGAGTTACTTCCTTGTTATGACTTATTGTATATGAATGTACCTTGTCTAGAGTAACCTCAAAAGATTACTTAGTGTGAGTAGTAGTATGGGATGCTACCTGCACATTGCACAAGTATGACTTAGGGTTGTCTTAGGGGATGGTCCTTATGTGTTGATATGACTTATGAAAGGTTGATGTCTCTTATGTATGAGTATTGTATGAAGATGCAAAGGTTGAATGGTAAGTTCACTTTTGGTGACCTTGAGGTGGTACTTGGTGTGAATAGTAGTATGGGACACTATTCATACATTGCACAAAGTATAGCTTAAGGGTTACTTGAGGTGAAGGCTTAATGTGAAGGAAATGGTTAATATAGTGATTGAATTCTAATGTGGGTTAAGTGACTTATATGTTGATTATGTTTCTAATGTGGTCAAATGACTTGTATGTTTGTTATGTCTTATAGTCTCTTATGCTTATGTTCACGAAGGTTTTATTAAATTGGCATATATCATGACTTTCAAATAAAATGTCCATTTTAAGCATGTTTTTGCATGGCTATCATACTTAGTACTTAATTAAGCTAACCCATTCTTCTTAAGTGTTTACTACAAGTGTAGGTTCCATTAATTGAGTGGTTTTCTCTAGTGAATCTTGTATTTGAGTTCCCCAAGACTAAGTGGTATGTCCTCATAGATCGAGAACAAGTATTTAGATGTTCCTTTCTTTTCATGTAATAGACTATTGTTAAGAATTCGATTGCAAAGGGCCGTGTCCCTATTTTGTTTCAAGTATGTTTTTTAGATGTCCATGTGGACGATAGACTTTCGCTTATTTTTAATGATTTTGATTGTTGGATTCATAAAAGAAAAGTTTAAATTCTGCATTATTTCTAAGTATCTTATATTATGAATGCTATGAGGCTTGTATAAGGCTCCTTCAAGGTCGAGTACGTCGTGTCTCTTCCGGGATGTAGACTCGGGTCGTGACAAACATGGTATCAGAGCACAAGGTTTTGGGAATGGTTTTAGGATTGATATCTTATAATCCACGTCTAATAGAGTCTTATTCATCGGTGTGAGTCGCGATACATCTATGAGCGAGAGCCGATAGGACATTGAGAAGTTACACTTCTTTGGTATTCTTGAAGTCGTGCCTTAGAGTTTAGCTCTATAAGTGTCCTTTTCCTAATCCTTCTCTTCTGTTTATAGGATATGAATACAAGAAGGACTACCGCAAGGAGAGTGGAAGAGGAGATAGTGAATGAGGGAGTTCCTCCCCAAGGTCCTTAAGGTGGCCAAGTTCCTCTAGGCAACCAAGTTCCGGTGTATGCTCCACCCTTGACCAATGAAGAGATTAGGTCGGCTTTTCTAACCTTAGCCCAAGCCATGACGACTTAAGTTAATAAAGATGTGGGGCTAGGGTGAATGCTATTGAGAGTACTATGGCTTCTAGGTTAAGGGACTTGGTGAGGATGAACCCTCCGGTATTTCTTGGTTCTAAGGTGGGAGAGGAGCCCCAAGAGTTCTTGGATGAGGTGTATAAGGTAGTCAATGCTATGGGGGTGACTTCTAGACAAAAAGCGAAACTAGTTTCTTACCAATTGAAATATGTCGCCCAAGCTTGGTTCACTCAATGGAAAGGCAATAGGCCTTTAGAAGTGGGTCCTATAGAATAGGACGAGTTTAAGAAAGCTTTCCTTAGTAAGTACTTTCCCCATGAGAAGAGGGAGGTCAAGGTGGAGGAGTTTATAAACCTTAGGCAAGGTTGCATGAGTGTGGATGAGTATTCCATGAAGTTTACCCTATTGTCTGAGTATGCTCCATCTTTTGTGTCCAACCCTAGGGATGAGATGAGTAGGTTTGTTACCAGTGTATCCGACCTAGTTAAGGAAGAGTGTCATACGGCAATGCTCCATGATCACATGAACATATCAAGACTTATGGTGTATGCTCAATCTATTGAGGATTCCAAACTTAAGAGGAAGGATATGGAGTTGAAAAGGTCTAGGCCCGATAAGCAAGGTCAACCTAGGTTCAAGAAGAGAGCTCCAAACCAAGATTCTTCAAGAACTCCTAAAGTAAACCAAGAGAGAGGTAGTGGACCTCCATTTGCTAAACCTACTTGCCACAATTGTGGAAAGAAGCATCATGGAAAGTATCTAGCCGGTACTAATGGGTGCTATGGCTGTGGGAATAATGATCACCAAGTGAACGATTGCCCAACACTCATGGCAAAAGGAAGAGAGACCAAACAAGCTTCTCTTGATGGCTCGGATCCTAATGCTCCAAAGAGAAATCATTTCTATGTGCTTCAAGCTAACAAGGACAAAGGAGCTAATCCAGATGAAGGCACTGGTAAGTGATAGTTCCTTATGGTAGTGAATGTTGTATTAAAGTTCCTATGTTGTTTTCATGATAGCCTTAGTTGGGTTTACTCCTAAGTGGGGGATAGTATGTTTAATAGTAAGGTTGTTGAGAGTGTTGATATCCTTATCTCTTTCCTTCTATTCTTATTCAAGCTTAAGACCAAGAGTTCCTTGTAGCTTGTTTCATGTTTTGGAGTCAAGTGTGAATATGCGTTTCCATGGTCTCCTTATGTTATGCATTATCTTAATGAGTTTATATTTGAATGATAAAATGAGTTTATATGAACTATGTTCCTCTTGTTGATATGCATTTAGTATGAGTTGTCTACATGTTTCATGAGGTTGAATTGTTGAACATGCCTAATGTGTTTTTATGAAGAAATTGCATAATGTGCTTAATGATGTTATGATGAGCATGTTATGAGTTGGAGAAGGAAATTCCTCCAATGTAATGAGAAATGTTGAAGTTATGTTGCGTAATGAGTTTGTGGATGTAGTTCCTACCTTCTTGTTTTGCTTTGAGCTCTTTGACGTGGAGTTGAGGTTTCCTCTTAATTTTGTGCATTGTTTATAATGTTGCATGCATGATGGGATGCTAGTCTTGAGTCGCTAACCCCTTAATGTTTTTTAAGTGTCATTCGAGGATGAATGTTTCTAAGTTGGGGATAATGTAACGACCCGTAAAACGAATAAGTGAAACTAGAGCCTAACTTGTGTGTGTTTGAGTTTGGTGTGAGGTTTGAGGGTGTTTAATGTTGTCTCTAGCCATGGTTGAGGGGTTTAGGGGTTAAACATAAAGGTATGACTCCCCAAGGACCACCCTAAGGGTCCTTGAGGAGGACCCTAAGCCTAACCCCCAAGACCCCTTGAAACCAATAGCCTACCCAAAATTTGGTGAACCACGAAAGGGGACCACGCCCCGTCGGTCCATCCACACACCGTGGATGGCCTCCGTGGGTCATGGCCCCTAAAATGAATCCACAACCACAAACCACGACGGCACAAGACTGCCCATGGTACCATCCACGATCCATGGATAGGGCCTTCGTGGTTGGTGCCAGTTTTCTGTCCATGTCGGCCAATGTGGGGGGTCATTTGGTAAATTCATGTTTAGTCTACTTTGGTTGGGGGACGATTTTAATTAGTTATTTATGGTATTTTAAGGGTTTTTAAAGTATTAAAACATATTTTAGACTTCATTATTTCAAAACCCAAAATACAAACCTCTTCCACTCCAAAAGTTCTCTCTCTAGAAACCTCCATTGAAGGTGAAGACTGCAAGCTTCCAAGGTCAAGACTTCAAGTTTTTCAAGTGATTTTTGTGGATCTCTTCCATTAAAGGTATGGTGGTCTTCATCCTTGACTTAGTTTCTTTCAAGGAGCCAATTTCAAAGTTGATTTAAAATCTTCAAAGTTTACCCCAAAACCCTACTATTCAATCTATGCATGTGTTAGATTCAAAACAATTTCTAAAGGCATTATTTCATTGAAATATGAATGAATTGTGGACTTAAAATTGAATTATGATAGTTTCTTCCTAGAACCCATGTTTTTCCCCAAATTCTTAAGTTGTGAATTGAGATTGGGAATTGGTTGATTATGCAATTATATTGAATTATTGATGTTTATATTGAGTTAAGTGATTGAATCATGTCAATTTCCTATTCTATTGTAGTAGTTTGTATTTATGGGTTGATGTTGGTTCATGGACTTGAAAGGGCAAGTTATAATCAAATTACATATTGAAGTAGAATTGTTCTTGAGCTTTTGATCCACTTGAAAGGTGGAGGTGTTTAATTACTATGTGTGTTGTGGTATTGAATTGAGGGATATCTTCCTTGTACCCCTACATGTGGTGGTTAATGTATGAATATGATATGAAGTATGTGTGTGTGATCTAAATGAATGAATGATGATCATGTTTAGAATGTAGTATGTGGTGATTGAAAGCATATTCTCAATTAACCTTATGAATGATGATGATATATGTGAAAGGCAATTGTCACATACACACACACGCATGAATGAATAATGAATGAAGTTCTATGATTATGTTAATGATTAAGTACTTATTGAATGGCTATTCTCAATTGTACTCTAATGAATGCTAATGACTTGTTGTGAAAGGACTTTCTCACAATAAAGGGATTCTTAGGTGAAAGGCTATCCTCATCTGTGAATCTATGAGCTTTCCAATGAATGAATGTTGGGTTTGAGATGGATACTCATCCATGAGTTGAGGCAGGGTATCTAGTAACAATCTCTTATCCCATAATGAACTAATGTAATGAATGTAATCTATTTCGTAGGGAATAATGCTTAGCACTGAGTGGATATGGCTTCAGATGGGTGCTCATCCGTGAGTTGAGGCGGGGTATCTAGTAGCAATCTCTTAAGATGGATTCTCATCAATGAATTGAGGCGGGGTATCTAGTAACCATCTCCCTATCCCAAAACTATGTGCCCACATAGGTATAGCTAATGGATCCACTTAAGCTAAAAACAATGGTCTTACCTTAGGCAAGTAGGAATCCCTTATCCAGTGAGGGTGACACCAGGATTCCATGAAGTGCTCACATGGTCTATGTCGGTTAAGGCTTACCCCTACAAAGAATTTAATGAACTATGGCTTCTTAAGGATGAACTGCTTAGTGTGGGTGGTGGTATGGGACGCCATCTATGCATGGCACAAGTAGGCTTTGAGAGAGGTTGTGGTGTGTTCCTTTATAATGTTAAGTGTAATGAATATGCTCTTATGATGATGCTAATGAAGACTGTTGATCTAATGTCTAATGAATGAAGGTTCTCTTAATGTAATGAAGTTAATGAAGAGTGTGACTTATGCTTAAATGAGATTATGCATACTATACTTGGATTGTATTCTGAGTTACTTCCTTGTTATGACTTATTGTATATGAATGTGCCTTGCCTAGGGTGACCTCAAAGGGGTACTTAGTGTGAGTAGTAGTATGGGATGCTACTTGCACATTGCACAAGTATGACTTAGGGTTGTCTTAGGGGATGGTCCTTATGTGTTGATATGACTTATGAAAGGTTGATGTCTCTTATGTATGAGACTGTATGAAGATGCAAAGGTTGAATGGTAAGTTCACTTTTGGTGACCTTGAGGTCGTACTTGGTGTGGATAGTGGTATGGGATGCTATTCATACATTGTACAAAGTATAGCTTGAGGTACTTGTAGTGAAGGCTTAATGTGAAGGTAATGGTTAATATGGTAATTGAGTTTTAATGTGGGTTAAGTGACTTATATGTTGATTATGTTTCTAATGTGGTCGAATGACTTGTATGTTGGTTATGTCTTATATTATTCCTCCTACACTTATGTTCATGAAGGTTTTATCAAATTGGCATATATCATGACTTTCACATAAAATGTCCATTTTAAGCATGTTTTTGCATGGCTATCATACTTAGTACTTAATTATGCTAACCCATTCTTCTTCTATGTTTACTACAAGTGTAGGTTCCGACAATTGAGTGGATTTCTCTAGTGAAACTTGGATTTGAGTTCCCCAAGACTAAGTGGTATGTCCTCATAGATCGAGGAAAAGTGTTTAGATGTTACTTTCTTTTCATATAATAGACTATAGTTAAGAATTCAATTGTAAATGGTCATGACCCTATTTTGTGTTAAGTATGTTGCTTAGATGGCCATGTGAGATGATAGACTTCCGCTTGCTTTTAATGATTTCGATTGTTGGATTTATAAAAGAAAAGTTTTAATTCCGCACTATTTCTAAGTATCTTATGTTATGAATGTTATGCGGCTTGAATAAGACCCCTTCAGGGTCGAGTACGCTTGTCGCTTCCAAGGTGTAGACTTGGGTTGTGACAAGTTCTTAGTGCTTCATTTTGAAATTTGAGGATATTATTCTTGAATTTTACATATCTTTCAATTCCTATCTTTAATTTTTGTATTTTCACATCCACATTTTTTTCTTGTTTATTCAAGTTAACTGATTCTTATCATTGAACCCTAGGGTTTCTCTATAAATAGTCCCCTAGTCATTTATAATATGGGTTCCACAATTCCGGATTAACCCTCAATACTTACAATTTTTCATAAGCTTAAACTATAAAACTTTTTGTTCTCAAGTTCACTCGGGCTATTTTGTTCATAAGCAACAACACAACCTCATAATCTAGATTCTACATGCAACTATTTATTATTTATGCACTCATTTATCTTCAATTGTTGTCATCTAACAAGACTTAGAAATTCAAATGTATCATTTTATAGTTAATAAATCATCAAAAATGAAAAAAGAAAAACTACAAGGCACAACATATGCATGCATGAAAACAGAATCCATAACTTACCTTCCCCAAATTCTAAGTTGTTAGGTATAAACTAAATTTCTGATAACATCTCCCCTCATTGTCCTCTCTCACACTCAATGTAATGCTACAAGATATGATTTTTGTTTGGCACTTTTCCTGCAGAAAGAGTCAATTTCACTAACTTTTGGAGGTAAATATGACAAATTTCAATTCTATTTTCCTAAAAGTAAAAGTTGAATAGCCGCAAACTATACAAAAAGTATAATTAGCTACAATTATTCACATATGGAATATGGTGAAAAAATTAAATAATACGAGTGAAAATTCTCTTGAGGGAAAAATATTACCTTGATATAGCCATCACCAGAGATGATAGCAAAGAGGGGCTGAAACAAGTAAAGACGTCCCTAATATTTGTTCCTTATTGTTGAACTGGATGGCAAGAAGGCCTGAAACAAAGCTTAGGTAATAAAGGTTTGCTTGTGGTGGCTTGTTGGATGATGGAAAATGGGGGTGGCCACTGAAAAGAGTGAAATAACAAGGTTTTATACTTGCACGCTGAAAACATGTGGCTTCGGATATTTGTTTTATTTTTTTGGGTTGTATGTGGGGGTTGATTTGGCGGGTTGCATTTTATTCATGTACTTAGAGCTTGTTTGTGTGTGAATTTCGAAGTTGAAACTTGGAATTTGAGATTTTTGAATGGAGGTTTTGTGGGTGGAAATTCCAAAATCTCACACTGTTTTGGCATAATTTCTGGGAACTTGAAATTATTTGATGATCGGATTTTCATAAATCTGATCAAATTTCATAGTCAAACACATATGTGAAGATAAATTTTAAAAATTTACTCCCAAATTTTTATTGGAAATCTTAGGGAAATATTTCATCACGGAATTCTATAAAGCTTGAGGCATGTCTAAAATACTGTCATTATACATTTTTCATATAGTATAGATATATCCCTAAGAATTCAACAAGCTCTTATAATATACAATAGGATCCTATCTAACAAAAATCAAATCGAAAAGAAAATCACTAGAACATATGAAGAAGTAATATGCTTGTATCTCTCTTTCTCCCCAAAGAGAAGGAATATAATATAAGTATATATAGTTGTGAAGAACTCAATATGATCACAACAAAATTTCAAAAGCTAAAATACTACTGCCACTAAGAATTAATGGTTCAAAGATTTAGTTATAAGATGATAAAGGCCAATAAAGTAAATAAGAATGGTAATAATGGGAAAATATTATAAATATCAATTGCAGCATTAATATTTGTATCAAGAGTAATGATCAACGACTGTTTCATGGATAAACATAAATATTAGCTAATGATCTTTTCAAATGTAGTTGTAGAAAAATTATTCTTTTGAGATATTAATAACTTTTTTTTAAGCAACTTTATGGTCTAATGTTATCTTTAATTGAAATATAAAAGTGCAATCTCTACTTAAGATTACTTCTTATGATTAATTTTAATTGGGTAATGTTTGATCCTTATATACGTTTGATTGAAGAAAAATATTAATATTATCTAATATTGTGCTTTAAAAAATTGGAGAAGCGAAAGTGAATTTATTATTTTTAAGATTTAGGTTTTATTTAACTATTAAAACTGATGAAATTGATATTAAAAATTATATTCAAAATTTAAAATTAACTTGGATCAATTTTAAAATAAAAATATATCACTAATGTTTTTTACATAATATATTATCGTGATTATCATGTTCTGGATTATCAAGATTTCACTAGTAAATATTTGAAAAATCTAGTGTGACCCTCCAAGCATATACTGAAAATCTTGAAGAATCATAATAAATATTTAAAAAATTATGTGACCCTCCAAGTATTTACTGGAAATCTTAATGAATCAACATAAGTTATTGTTAAAGCAAATTATTGCCAATATTCAAATAATAAATCATGATGATTATTAAAATTTTACTTAAAAATCCTGAAAAATTACCATAATCTCTCTTAACAATCATTGGAAACATGTTTTTCCTTTTTAGCGTGGAGATTATTTTGTTAAAGAATTTTCTTTATGAAGCCAACTTTAAACTATGACTTCAAAAAATCTTATTTATGCAAGTCATTTTAAATTTTGTATGTCATGTAGATGTCTGGATTTCACGCCAGATATGAAGCTATTATATGCCTAAGCTTCTAGCTTTGGCAAGGTCACAAATCTAGTAAAAATATATGAAAATTGACCTTGATAAGTAATTATCTATTTGTTGTATAATTACGATATGTCTAAAGTATAGTCTTGCCAATACTACAACCTCAGTGAATAATGTTTGAAAGTCAACCTTGATACGATCATAACTTTAATAAAAATGTCTTCGGAATACAAAATTTTAAAAGTAGAACTAGTAATTCCTTAGCTTTCCTCCAAATAACATTTGTATTTTCTTTATTCGACAACAATGAATTCAACTGCTTCTTGCTTTGCCCACAGTGTTTGTGATATTTAAATGAACATTATATTGAATCATTAGAAATCTAAGTAAGAGAATAATATAAATCTTTACCAATCATATAGAAGAGGAATATCCTAACTAATTAGGAAGAATAGACTCTTTATGTCTTAGAAGTTACTCCACTTCTACTTCAGCTTGAAATAGAGAGTCAGAAAGGAAGAAAAGCAAAAAAGGGTGGAGGAAGAAAGAGGGGAAGGTTGGAGACTTACTAAGAGTTGTGAACCCACCACAAGATGAGGAACCTCTGTTGAAACCACTTCAGGTAACCATTGATCCACTGGATGATGTCTCTACAAGGAGAAAATGAAAATTAGAAAATGAAGGAAACGGAAAAGAATAACATGAAAACCTACCTCTGCTAGCTATAAAGAAGACATGGCGAAAAAAGGAAGGTTTCAATGACCTAAAGCGAGTGGAAGAGGGAAGTTGGATTACACAAGGATCCTTGCGAAAACATGGAGAAAAAGATAGGGAGCTCAAATTGGAAACCCTGACTTCTAGGAAACATGTTATAGAAGTTGATAGCCTTACTTAGTGGGCTAGGCTTTCCTTTTTGGCGTCGTTTTTGGGATAAACCAATTTTGGATTGATCTTTTACTTATTTGTACAGACTTAACTAATATGAAATAAAGGAGCTCAATCGTGGATATTTTGTTTAAAAAAATCATAAAACTTGTACGTGTTTAAAGTTGGATCTTGTGTAAGTTTATCTGACACTTTAATTTATGATTTCCAATTTAGCTTTGACCTATGATTCTTCTTGTATCCTAAATCATCTTTAATAGATCTCATATAGTTATTATAATGTCTAAATAATAAAGTACCTGTTTATAGTATCTTCGTGGCATATGATTTTATTAATAATACATATGGCTCTAAAAATTCATGATATGCAACTCTTCAAGAGTAAACACAACTATATGCCCCCGAAACATTAAAGATAATTGAATCTTGGTCAATGTTGCAGACGAGAAAATGAAACAACATTGTGGGAAACCTCGACCAAAGTGTAGTTATTGTCATAAGTCATAAGCTATGAGACACTCGTGACATATGTTACATATTGCATGGTCGCCACCCAGTTATGATCTATTGATCTAAAGGAATATTATGATTTCCTTCGAAGTCACGCAAGTAAGCAAACATCTCCACAAGTTGCCTCAATTGTTCTGCCTGATCGACCATCCAGTAATGCTCATATACTCAGATAGAATATGATGAGTTCTTCAGTATTGAGCAAGTAAGAGGATGTCTCTACAAATAGCTTCTGTTGTTTAGCTTGAGCCTTGATGTTTTTGTTGCTGGTAATTTTGTTGCTTGTGTTTCACAGTCAAGTACGGTTGGATTATGGGTCATGAACTAAGGAGCTTCTCATCATATTTTTGGTAACAAATCATTTTTATCTAATATTTTTTATTCACAATCTCTTTATGCTATTACTTGAGATAATGGGATTCAAACAAAACCCAAAAGGATCGGGCAAGCTAAACCCCTATCTTCTGTCACTCTTGACTTTGGTCTTTATGTCTATGTTGTCCTTTTAATCTTGTATTTGTTAGTCATTTGACGCGTGCTCTACATTGTGACATAACATTTTTTGATAAAAAATGTTCTCATGCAAGACCCTAGTACAAGAAAAAAGCTTAAATCACAAGGCCTTTACTAACTTACCACTTTAAATTCCTTCATAACATGTTGTATTATAGATTATCCAAACCTAATTCCTAGGCGTTTGGAAATTGGAGTCTGTCCAAGCTGTACAAAAATTGGTGCCTTATTTGTTTAGTTTATCCATATTAGATTGTGAGTCGTGTCAACTTGGGAAACACATCCATTCCTATTTTCACATAGTATTGAGGGTCGTTCAATGTCTATTTTCTCATTAGTTCATTTTGATATTTGGGGTCCTAGTCGAGCCAAATCATCCTTAAGCTTTTGTTCTTTCGTTAGTTTCATTGATGATGATTCAAGATCTACTTGGGTTATCTTAATAGATCGTTCCGAGTTATTATCTGTATTCAAACTTTTGCTGAAATACAAAATCAATTTGATGTTTCTATTCATAATTTTCTCAATGATATTGCCTTAGAATACTTATCCTCCTAATTTTAGGAGTTTATGACAACAAGGAATTATTCACCCGATATCTTGCATGTATACCACTCAGCAGAACAGTGTAGCTGAAAGGAAGAATAGACATTTTATTGAGAATGCTCACACTCTTCTCCTTTATTCCCATGTTCTACTATGTTTTGGGGCTATAAATAGAATGCTCTCATCTTCTATTCATAAACAGGTTTCACATTGTGTATTTTTTCTCAGTGACATCTCTACTCTATTGTCCCTCATGTCCTTCGGAGGAGATACTTTGTTCATAACCTAGCCTAGCCCTAAGGAAAAATAAATTAGACCGTGTACTCTCAGATGTGTCTTTTTTGGTTACTCTCGAGTTCAAAAAAGGTATTGTTTATAATTACCTTATCTTCGTTGACACCTTATTTAGGTTGATGTCATATTTTTTGAATCTCACCCTTAATATACATCTTCTGATCATCCTATGTATCTAAGGTCTTACTCATACCTCTTAGGTCTTACCTATACCAACTTTTGAGGAACCTACAATTACCTCTACATCTCCACTTGTAGTCCCATCACTCTTGACTTATCATCATCACCCGCGTCTAGTACTAGTCTCAGATGAATTATGGCATATGTCAAACCATGTTTCTACTGCGGACTTGCCTCCTCCTAGCGAACTGATTGCATTTCAAAAAGGTATACAATCCATTTGAAATACTAAACCATATTATACTTACTTGAGTTATCAACATTTATCATCACCCCATTATGCCTTTGTATAATTTGTCTTTAATTTTCATCCCTAAGACTATGGGTGAAATAATTTCTCATTCTAGATGGAGGTAGACTATGATTGATTAGATCTCTGCTTTACATACGAGTGGTACTGGAGAGCTAGTCTCACTTCCTGTAGGTAAATCTACTATTGGTTGTTGTTGGATTTATGTAGTCAAAATTGGTATAGATAGTAAGGTTGATAAGACTCACCTTGTTTCCAAAGGGCATATTCGGTATTTGGGCTTAAATTATAGTGACACTTTCTCTCTTGAGACTATGATAACATATGTTCTTTTTCTATCTATGAATGTAGTCTGCTCATCATTTGGACATTAAGAATGATTTTTGCATGGTGATCTTGGGAAAGAGATCAATTGAGCAACCACCTAATATTTTTGTTCGGAGAAGTCTAGTAACCTTATATGTCGATTGCATAGGTTAATCTCTTGTTTGAAACAATCTTCTCGAGCATGGATTGAGAAGTTCAAAACAATAATTTAGGGATTTAGCATAACTTGTAGTGAAGTTGATCTTTATATTTTATCAGCATTTTCACCAACTTTATGATCAAGATGGTTATTTACCTTGATGCTATCGTTACCATCGGCAATAATCAAGATGGTATCACTAATTTGAAGCAAGGTCTCTTTCAATATTTTCAAACTAAAGACCTCAATAGACTTAAGTACTTTCTATGTTTTGAGTTTCCTTTGCCTGGAACATGTATTCTTATTTCGCAATGCAAGTATTCTTTAGACATTCTTGAGAGAGAGGAATGATTGGTGTAGAGTCGTTGACACTCCTATGGATCTGAATGTTAAACTACTTCTAGAACGACAGGTTAAGAAGTTGCATTATCTCATAGTGACTAGACCTGACATCTCTTTTCCATTGAGTGTTACAAATAATTTTATGACTTCCCTCTGTGAAAGTCATTCGAATTCAGCTGTTCGTATTCTGCGATATATAAATAAGGTAAAAGACTACTTTGTGAGAATCGAGATAACTAGTGTCATGCCCCGAGCCTACACCCTAGACGTGGTCGGCACTCTATAACCATTGTTGGTCCCAAGTGAACCCTTGGTCTGGCTCAATTCTCAGCGGAAGACTTACTCAACAATATATGAACTCAATTGCAAAGATTTAACTCAACTATCTCAAATAAATAACTCAGAATATATAAGAATATTCAACTAGCCAGATGTAACACCTCAGATACGAGAAAGGGCAAAATTTTAGTTTTTGAGAAGAATCTGGTGCCATCCGAAGGAGGCCAGCCATGGCTCGTGGATTGAGCCATAGACCGTAGGTCTGGTCCGTTGATCAACCACCTAAATAAGCTCTGAGGACCACGAATCATGGCCTAGACCAACAAACCATCATTGGGTCCACGGTCGGTGGATTGAGGTCTATGGATCATGGCCTCAATGTCAAGTCTCTGATGAAGACAACGGACGTGAAGGACGGACCATCTGTTAAACTAAGGTCAATTAGTCAATGCCCGTGGGTTGAAGGTCGCAATCATTCTAGGGGCAGTTGGACATTTTTCTAATTATTTTATCCTAATACTGTGTCATTTTTCCTATGCCTAAGACCCATATATAAGTTATTTTAACCCTAAATTAATTCATGCACTTAATTCTCTTCAAATTCACCAAAAAAAAGTTAAGCCTTTCTCTCTCTAGAATGTTGAAGAAAAAGATTTAAGCTAGGACTAAAGATTAAGCCTTCATTTTTCTATTGCTTTTGGGCTTTGATAGTAAGCTATGATAGTTTTCATCCATGGATTCCTTCCACTAATGAAGTTCCCAAATCCTCCAATTTTCAAACTTAGATTTCCCTAAATGAGTTAGGGTTTTCTTCTATAATATGGGTTCCTTTAATTATTGATTTAGTTGATTGATCTATAATCTTTTATGAATGAATTTAGTTAATCTTATGATTATATAATGATTCCCCATGAACCCATGTATTTCCCACGTTTTCCAAATTAGGAGCATATAATGCGGGTCTTGGATTATGAAGAAGAGTTTTATGAAATCAAGCATGAATTGATAGAATTACATGAACTTATGATGAATTTCCATAAACCCGTGTCTAACCCATTTTTTCTCGTTGTTGATGATTGAAAATGGGTTTTGAACCTTGAAAGGTGAATTATGGAATATTGCATGTTCTTATAAAATCTATGTAAATATTTAAGGATGCTTTGAGAATGAAGTATCAATGATGATGTCGTTGTTGGGTTGTTGAAAGAATTTCTCATATACACATGAAAGCATGATTGTGAAAGGGTTCTCACATAGTAAGGGTTCTAAGGTTGGAAGGTCTTCTCACCTAAATGAATCAAAGATAAGGATCTATCCTAATGAAACCTAGCTTGGATTGGTTATTAAATGATGCCATTCCATGGATGACTTATTATTTATGACCTAGCTTGGATTGGAATGATGATATGTCATTCCATGGATAATAAGAACAAGTAAGAGAATGACTACTCCGTGGGATTTATGCTTAGTACCGAGAAGATATTGAGATGGAAGATCTCCCGTGAGTAGAGGTTGTTTCTAAAGGCAATCTCCTTATCCCTTACCTATGTACCCTCATAGGATGAGTGTCTACTAGACATTAGCTAGTGGATCCACAATAGCTAGAAGTTCATGGTCCTTATCTTGGCAAGTAGGACAACCCTTTTCGGTGTGGGAAACACCGGGGGATCATGTTATATCTCATATGGTCTCTATGTTGGTTAAGGCTACTTCCCACAATAAATTTTGAACTAAGGTTACTTCAAGAAGTATCTCACGTGTGTACAAAGGTTTTAATGATGTTAGCTTGCATTGACCATGTTTTATGACTTATGTCTTCTAACCCGCTTTATATCATGTTTTAGCTTGGTCATTACATGTCATGAAATGTCCTATTTTATCATGATTTAAATTTTTATATGCATGGATATCATACATAGTACATATTTTATACTAATGCATACTCTTGCCTACATTTCCCCAAATGTAGGGTTCGATGGTTAGGGTTCTCATTTTTGTGGCTAGAGGTTTATTTAAGAGATTCCGAGCTTTGGTGAGTCCTCATGCTTCGAGGACATATCTTCATTGTTTTCAATTTCTTTCTTACTTTCAATTCTGGACATAATGTATGGGATAGGCCCAAATTTCATTCTTATGTACTAGATGGCTAATGAGACAAGTGTTTAGACTTCCGCTTTACTTTTATAAAATGTTTGGACTTGCAATGTTGTTCTTTATATCTTTTCATTCTATTTCTTATGTTATTAATGCTAAGTGGCTTGTATGGAGCCTCTCATGGTCCTATACGCCATTTCTGCCTAGGGGGTACCTTGGGTCATGACAAACTTGGTAATCAGAGAACAAGGTTTAAAATGGTCCTAGGATGGCTCATAAGCCATGTCAAGTAGAGTCTTGTTCATGAGTATGAAGCATTCCACATTTATAAATGAGAGGCTACAAAATGTTCAGGACACTCCACTTCTTTCATTACTTTAAAGGCGTGTGATAGAGTTTAACTCTGTAAGGTCTCTATCCTAATCCTTGTCTGATACTCTACATGATATGGCTACTCGAAGGGCTTATGCTAGAAGTAACGTGATGGAGTGCAGAACAAGAAGATCCTCCCTCAGCTCCTCAAATTCTAGTCAACCCTTTTGCCGAGCAAGTGACTAATGCAAAGTTTAGGTTTGCTTTCGAAGTATTAAATCAAGCCATGACGGCCCAAGCCAATAGGGAGGTTACGATTCCCGTGAACTCAAATGGGGGTACCGTGACATCTAGAGTGAGGGACTTCACTAGGATGAATCCTCCAGAATATCATGGTTCTAAGGTTGAGGAATATCCTTAAGAGTTCATTGATGAGGTTTACAAGGTGATGATGATCATGGGAGTGACGCTGGTGGAAAAGGCAGAGTTGGCCGCTTATCCACTTAAAGGCGTTGCTCAAATATGGTACAACCAATGAAAAGAAGGGAGACCAAAAGATACAGCTCCTCTTGATTAGGAGAAGTTTAAGGTTGCTTTTCTTGATAGTTTTCTGCTTGAGATGAGGGAGGCAAAGGTGCTTGAGTTCATCAACCTTCGTCGAGGAAGTATGAATGAGGGAATATGCTTTGAAGTTCACACAATTGTCTAAATATGCCCCGGCAATGGTTGTCGATCCTAGGGCAAGGATGAGTAAGTTCGTTTCAGGTATGTCCAAAGTGGTGGTTAAAGAATGCCATACCGCAATGCTCATTAATGACATAGACATCTCTAATCTCACGGTTCATGCTCAATAGATGGAAGAGGAGAACTTTAAGGTAAGGTCTAGGGAGACAAAAAGGGCTAAAAGTGGTGATGGTAATTTCTCTCATGCAAAGTCTGATGGACATGGTCGTCCTAGATTTCAGCAAAGGTTTTTTGGTCAAGGTTTCTCCAATGCTCCTCCTATGTTCAGTAAATAAAGGTTTCTAACCCTAAGCCTCAAGGAGGGAATGGTAGTGAGTATTCATTTCCTATTTCTATTTGTGCAAGGTGTGGAAATAAGCACGAGGGTAAGTTCCTAGCTAGCATGGATGGTTGCTTCGGTTGTGGTAAAAGTGGCCATAAGATGAGGGATTTCTCAATGCTTACAGCTAAAGGAAGAGAAGGAAAGCAAGCTCCTCCTAGTCGTTCAGGTTACAATGCTCCCAAGAAAAACCGATTCTATGCACTTCAGACTCGTGGTGAACAAGTGGGTTCTCCCGATATGGTTACCGTGTGTTGAAAGTCTTCCAACTTGATGTTTATGCTTTACTTGATCCCGGTGCTACCTTGTCTTTTCTGCCACCATATAAGGCTATGAGGTTTGATGTTCTTCTGGATGTGTTGTTAGACACTTTTTCTGTCTCTACTCATGTTGGTGATTCTCTTGTAGCTAAGAGGGTCTATAGAAAATGTCACATTTCCTTGTCCCAAAGAGTTACTTTTGTTGATTTGCTAGAGCTTGATATTCTAGATTTTGATGTTATCCTTTGTATTGATTCATGGTATGCTTCTATTGATTGTAGAACCCGTGTGGTCAAGTTTCAGTTTCCAAATGAGCCCGTTCTAGAGTGGAAAGGGGGAAATTCTATGCCTAAAAGTCAGTTTGTCTCTTGTCTTAAAGCTAGAAAGATGATTGCTAATGGTTGCATATACCATCTAGTTAGGGTTAGGGGTATGGATTTTGAAACCCCTACTCTTGAGTCGGTCCCCACTGTTAATGAGTTTTCGGAAGTATTCCTAGATGATTTACTAGGTATTTCTCCCGAAAGGGAAATAGACTTCAGTAATGACCTCCTCCCCGATACGCAACCTATTTATATCCCTTCTCACCAAGTGTCTCTAGCGAAACTAAAGGATATGAAAGAACAATTGAAAGATTTTTTGGATAAGGGTTTCATCCGACTAAGTATCTCTCCATGGGGTGCTCCAGTTTTGTTTGTTAAAAAAAAGACGGTTCTCTTCGTATGTGTATTGACGATCATCACTTGAACCAGGTGACCATTAAGAATAAGTATCCTCTTCCGAGGATAGATGATTTGTTTGATTAACTTCAAGGAGTGAGTTATTTCTCTAAGAATGACCTTTGGTCGTGTTATTACCAATTGACAGTGAAGGAAGATGACATTCCGAAGATGGATTTTTGAACTCGATATGGTCATTATGAGTTTTTGGTAATGTCGTTTGGTTTGACTAATGCTCCGGTGACATTTATGGATTTGATGAATATGGTGTTTAGACAATACCACATTTGTGATTGTGTTCATTGATGATATATTGATCTATTCGAGAAGTGATGATTAGCATTTTGATCATTTGAGTATTGTGTTGCAAATTCTCAAGGACCAACAACTCTTTGCAAAATTTAGAAAGTGTGAGTTTAGGCTAAGGTCTATAGATTTCCTTGGCCATATTGTTTCAAGTAAGGGTATTGAGCTAGATACTAAGAAGGCAGATGCAGTCAAGAGTAGCCCTAGACCTCTATCCCTTTCGAATATTGGAAGTTTTTTGGGTTTAGCTGGCTACTACAAAAGTTTGTTGAGGGTGTTTCTTCGATCACCTATCCATTGAAAACATTGAATCAAAAGAAGGCTAACTTCATATGGTCTGAAACATGTGAGAAGAACTTTCAAGAATTGAAGGATAGACTTACTTCCTCTCTGGTGTTGACTTTACCGGAAGGAAATGATGGCTTTGTTGTTTATTATGATTCCTCGAGAATTGGGCTAGGATATGTGCTTATGCAAAATGGGAAAGTCATTTCCTATGCCTCAAGGCAACTTAAGGTTCATAAGAAGAATTATCCTACCCATGACCCTGAACTAGCGGTGATTGCTTTTGCCTTAAAGATTGGAGGAAGTATTTGTATGGTGTTCATGTCGATGTTTTCCCTAACCATAAGGGTTTACAATATGTGTTTAATCCAAAGGATCTAAATTTCCTCCAAAGAAGGTGACTTGAGTTATTGAAAGATTATGATATGAGTGTTCTCTATCACCCCAGTAAAGCAAATGTGGTGGTGGATGCTCTTAGTTGGTTAATTATGGGTAGTGTTTCTCCTATTGAAGAAGATAAGAAGGAGTATGTTCGATATGTTCATAGATTGGATTGGTTCGGTGTTCCGTTATTGGATTCTACCAAGGGTGGTGTTATGGTTCACAATGGCTCAGAATCGTCTTTTGTGGCGGATGTGAAAGCCAAGCAAGGTCTTGATCCAATTTTGGTTGACTTAAGGAAAACGGTGCTTAAAAAGTCCATAGAGGCTTTCTCCCAAGAGGTATATGGTGTTATATATCAAGGTCGTTTGTGTGTTCCTAATGTTGAAGATTTGAGGGAACAAATCTTATCAGAAGCCCATAGTTCTTGGTATTTCATTCACCCGGGAGCCACCAATATGTACCAAAATTCGCAGGAGATCTATTGGTGGAATGGGATGATGAAGGATATTGCGGGATTTGTGGCTAAGTGTCCTAATTGTCAACAAGTGAAAGTTGAGCATCGGAAACTGGAAGGTTTGTCCTAAGACATTAGCATTCTTACTTGGAAGTGGAAAGATTTGATATGGACTTAATTGTTAGTTTGCCTCGCACTCGGAAACAACATGACTCAATTTGGGTTATAGTAAATCGAATGACAAAATTGGCTCATTTCAGTCCCTTCAAGGTTTCTTTTTCGGTGGTGGATTATGCTAATACTTGAGAGAAATGTTAAAGTTGCATGGAGTGCCCTTGTCCATTATTTTCGATAGTGGTACCCAATTCACTTCTCAATTTTGGAGATCTTTCTAAAAAGGTCTTGGAATTCGGTTTAAACTTAGTACGACCTTTAATCCACAAACTTATGGGAAAGTGGAGCATACTATAATACCTTGGAAGATATGTTGAGAGCTTGTGTGATTGATTTCAAGGGTAATCGGGATGATCACTTTCCTTTGATTGAGTTTGCATATAACAATAGTTATCACTCGAGTATTGGTATGGCCCCATTTGAGACATTGTATGGTAGGAGATGTAGATCTCCTACAGGTTGGTTTGAGGTGGGTGAAGTTACCCGAATAGGTCCTGATTTGGTACATGAGGCCATAAAAAAAGGTTGACTTATTAGAGAAAGGTTGAAAATGGCTCAAAGTTGGAAAAAGTCATATGTCGATGTAAGAATAAGAGATCTTGAGTTTGATGTTCATGATTTGGTCTATTTGAAAATCTTACCCATGAAGGATGTAATGAGGTTTGGTAAGAAAGGGAAGCTTAGTCCCCGATATGTAGGCCCATTTCAGATTTTGAGGTGTATTGGTAAGGTTGCTTATGAACTTGAATTTCCTAATGAATTGGCATCGATGCATCCAGTTTTCCATATCTCCTTGTTGAAGAAATTTGTTGGTGATCCGACAACTATAGTCCCTTTAGAAGGTTTGGGAGTTAAGAGAACCTTTCTTATGAAGAAGTTCCGGTTGAGATTTTATATCAGTAAGTCAAGAAGTTGAGAAATAAAGAATTTGCTTACGTGAAAGTGTTGTGGAGGAATCAATTAGTTGAGGGTGCTACTTGTGAGGTCGAGGCCAATATGATGTCTTGATATTTTATGTCTTTCTTTCTACCCCTACTCTTGCTCGAGGTAATGAGTTCCTCATGGTTTACTCTTTTGGTGTCATGTGTCTTAGATATTCCCATGATTTCCTAATTTATGCATTTTCATGAATAAACTTAAGTTTTGAGAAAATGAGTCAACATGATTGATTTCTTTAAGTTTTTGTGCATTTGAGTATTAGTTGCATATAGACTTCATAATAAGATTTTTTTTGAGCATGCTTTAGCTTGGAGTTGATGTTTCATCCTCAAATATGTGCATTTATGTGATTGCATGCATGTTGGGTTGTTAGGTTAAGTTTCTACCTTCCTTATGATGTCTTGAATCTCATTCGATGACGAATGATCCCAGGGGGGAGCTAATGTAAAACCTTAAATTTGAGAAAGGGAAAAATTTCAGTTTTTCAGAAGAATTTGGTGCCATCTGATAGAGACGAGCCACCTCTCATGGACTGAGCCACGGACCGTAGGTCTAGTTTATGGATTGGCCACCCAAATAGGTTAGAGGACCATGAACAACAGCCTAGACCAACGGACCATCGTTGGGTCCACGGTCTGTGGATCATGGCCTTAAATGTCCAATCTTTGATAAAGATGATGGACGTGCAGGACTGACCGTTTGTCAAACCACAGTCCATTGGTCAAGGCCCGTGGGTCGAAGGTCGACAGTTATTCTAGGGGCAGTTAGGTCTTTTCCTAATCATTTTATCCCAATACTATGTCGTTTTGCCTATGCCTAAGTCCCCTATATAAGTGATTTTAACCCCAGCCTTTCTCTCCTTAAGATATTTCTCTCTCAAGAAGGTTGAAAAAAAAGTATCAAGCTAGGGTTCAAGATCAAGCCTTAATTTTTCAATTGTTTTTGGGCTTTGACTGTAAGGTATGATAGTTTACATCCATGGAATTCCCAAATTCTCCTATTCTCAAAGTTAGAATTCTCCAATTGAGTTAGGGTTTTCTTCTATGATATGGTTTCCTTTAATTATTGATTTAGTTGATTGATATATGATCTTTTATGCATGAATTGAGTTAATCTAATGATTTAATTTTATGATGATTCCCCATGAACCCATGTAATTCCCATGTTTTCCAAATTATGAGAATATAAGTTGGTCTTGGATTATGAAAGAAGAGTTTTATGAAATCAAGCATGAATTGATAAGCTTATAATGAATTTCCATGAACTCATGTCTAACCTATGTTTTCTAAATGTTGATGATTGGAAGTGAGTTTTGAACCTTGAAAGGTGAATTATGGAATTTTGCATGTTCTTATGAAATCAATGTAAATGTTTTAAGGATGCTTTAACAGTGGAGTATCAATGATGATGTTGTTGTTGAAAGTATTTCTCATATACACATGAAAGAATGATTGTGAAAGGTTTTCTTACATAGTAAGGGTTCTAAGGTTGAAAGTTCTTCCCACCTTAATGGATCAAAGATAAACAGATATCCTAAGGAAACCTAGCTCGGATTGGTTATTGAATGATGTCATTCCATGGATGACTTATGATTTATGACCTAGCTTGGATTGGGAAGATGATGCTCCTTTCCATGGATAATAAGAATAAGTAAGAAAATGATTATTTTGTGGGATATATGCTTAGCACAGAGACGATATTGAGATGGAAGTTGTCCCTTGAGCATAGGTTGAGTTTCTAGAAGCAAGCTCCTTATCCTTCACCTATGTGCCCCCATATGATGAGTATCTAGATAGACATTAGCTAGTTGATCCACAATAGCTAGAACTTCATGGTCCTTACCTTTTTAAGTAGGATAACCCTTTTCGGTGTGGGAGACACTGGGGGATCTTGTTATAGCTCACATGGTCTCTATGTCGGTTAAGGCTACTTCCCACAATAATAATGAACTAAGGTTACTTCGAGAAGTATCTCACATGTGCACAAAGGTTTTAAAGATATTAGCTTGCATTGACCATTTTTTATGACTTATGTCTTCTAACCAGTTTTATATCACGTTTTAGCTTGGTCATTAGATGTCATGAAATGTCCTATTTTAGCATGATTTAAATATTTATATGCATAGCTATTATACATGGTACATATTTTGTACTAGCGCATACTCTTGCCTACATTTCCCCAAATGTAGGGTCTGACAGTCAGGGTTCTCAGGTTTATGGCTAGAGGTTGATTTGAAATATTTCGAGCTTTGGTGAGTCCTCGTGCTTTGAGGATAGATCTTCTTTGTTTTCAGTTTCTTTCTTACTTTCAGTTCTTGACATGATGTATGGGCTAGGCCCAAATTTCATTCTTATGTACAAGATGGCTAATGAGACAAGTGTTTAGACTTCCGCTTTAGTTTAATAAAATGTTTGGACTTAAAATGTTGTTCTTTAACTCTTTTCATTCAATTCCTTATGCTATGAATTCTAAGTGGCTTGTATTGGGCCTCTTGGGGTCCTATATTCCATGTTACGCCTAGGGGGTAATGATGGAAGTCAGGACAAGTCCCACGGCATCCTAAGAAAACTGAAAAGTAAATGGGAATCCTCCAAAAACAAGGAGGCTTACTCAAAGTAACTCTGGAACTGCATGTGGTATGAATGTTGCGCCAGTTCATGACCCAAAACTCCTGTATCTGCATCATAAAAGATACATGACAAATGGTGTCAGTACATGGAATGTACTAGCATGCAAGGGGAACTATAAGCACAGACATAAGCTTGAACTATTAAAAAGCAAGAACATACTCACCTCATATCAATTCAACTCAACTCAACTCAAGGATACATAAGAATTCTCGAAAATACTCAAACTCAGAAATACTCAACTCAGTTCAATATAAAAGCAACAGTAAAGATTCATTATAAAGAAATATTTTTAAAAAGTAGATAATAAATCAATGTATTTAAAAATACAACAATGATTGATTTACTCTTATTTGGGAGATTCTCTAACCGACAACCATCACTATGAGCTATGTCATGATACAGCATGTCTCCCACGCTACCAGAACTGTCATATACCTTGCTGGAGTATAATACATCCTCAATTAAGTGGATCCACTAAGCTATACTTAAAAAGAAATAAGGAATCATCTAAAAAGTATGATTATTTCTACCCACATTGGCATACGTGGTTTATGAAGACTTTGAGTTGTCAGAACTCGTCCTCATATTGGTACTAAATACTACTCCCAATAATATAAATCATGCTAATATATATGTTTAAAAACATTTCCTCATTCTCAAGCTTTGAGATTATTACTCAAAAGGTCTCTTAAAAGAGATAGTGCTCAAAAATTCCTCATAACTCATTTGGAAATCAAATTTGCCTCTCATTTAAATGTAAAGCATTTACTCTTGGAAATATTTATATTCATTTTGCAAAAAATAAAACTAAACTGCCCTCAACCCAAATACTCAAGTATTGTCTTACAACAAGCTTAAAAAAATTTGTAAAAGACTTCTCCAAATGACTTGAAAGAACTCCCTTGAACTTCACTCTTAACTCTATCTTGAATATGAAATGTGAATTAAAGAATTATGCTTTGGAATGTAGGACCTCTCAATGATTTAGGAAGGTTAAGATAGTTGATCACAAGAATGAGCGAAGACCCAAATTAAAGAACATTGGTGCAATGTGGAGATGGAATTAAATTTTTGGTTGCAAAATTTTGTTTGTGGCAGAGGACTCTATATCCTTTCCGCGTAGCTATGAGGGGGGCTAATTATATGGGGACTGAAATTCTAAGCGTCGCGACGCGGACCTGCGTGTAATTATTTGCCCTATCTTTTCTTCCCCTCCCCAATCTCGAATCAAACACACCCAGTGCAAATATAAGGTCAAAATACACAAATTCTCATAACCTAGAACATTTTTAGCGAAACACACACAAAGAAATAATCAAATCACCCAATTATTTCGGAAAACCCTCACCTCTATGACTTCAAGACCTCAATTTATCAATTTAACTCAAGAACTTCTCAAGAACTCAAAAATCAACTTCAAGAATGAATTTGTCGGTAAAAGATTACATGATTAGTGTGAGAGCAAACAACCCCAATACTATGGAAGCTTACATACCTCAAAATAATCGAATCCTTGAATTTTCTCCCTTTTTATCCTCTTGAACTTCTCTCTAAGACCCTAAGCATGTTTAGAATTGTGAAAAATGATCTCAATCAATTTAGACCCCTATTTGGGTGAAAAATGATCTCAATAAATTTAGACCCCTAAAGTTAATGGGGTAAGGAAAAGACCAAAATATCCCTCCTATTCGGATGAACTTTCCTGAATCGGACATGCTGAACTCAAACGGGAATATCTCGCTCATCTAATCTTGGACTTTAGAAAAGTTGGTGGTATTTGATAGAGTACTCAGAGATATTTAATTTGATACATTATGCGCCACCTAAATAATCTTGTACTGAAAGTTATGGTCCTTTGAAGTTGACCCAAAACTCACAATTTAAGATTAACTTGCAAAATTTTCAATTTAGCTCTTTCCAATTTGGTTCTTGCTAAAATTAGTTCTTTCGAAGACCGAGGTTTTACAATATATCTCCCTTGAGAACATTCATCCTTGAATAAGATTACTCTAAGTAGAACTAAGGATGGCAACATCTAACACCTAGCTCAAACACCCATCATGCAATTTAACACAACATAGTATATCTATTTAAAGAGTGTTTTACAAAAATTTATTACCTTGGTATGGATTTTCTCCGGAACGAAAGAGATGTGGGTATGTTTTCTTCATATCCTCCTCAGCCTCCCAAGTAGCTTTCTCAACAAGTTGATTCCTCCATAAAACCTTAACTGATGCTACATCCTTGGTTCTCAACTTGTGAACTTGACGATCAAGTATTTCAACGGGTACCTCATCATAAAATAGGTTGTTCTTTATACAAATATTTTAAGTAGGTGTAATCAGTGAAGGATCACCCATACACTTTTTCAACATTGAAATGTGGAATACTGGATGGACTACTGCTAACTCTAGCGGTAGCTCCAACTCATAGCTTACATTGCCGATCCTCTTGGAAATCATGTAAGGACCAATATACTGGGGACTAAGCTTCCCCTTCTTGCCGAACCTCATAACACCCTTCATGGGTGAAACCTTCAAATAAACGCAATCGTCTACCTTAAACTCTAAGTCTCTTCTCCAAACATCGATATAGGATTTGTGATGACTTTGGACTGTTCTCAACCTTTCTTGAATGATCTTCACTTTTTCCATAGCTTGATGAACCAATTTTGGTCCTATCAACCCAGCTTCACCATCCTCAAACCATCAAATAGGAGATCTATATCTTCTCCTATATAGAGCCTCATAAGGAGCCATCAGGATGCTAGAGTGATAATTGTTATTGTCAGCAAATTCAATGAGAGGTAAGTTATCATCCTAATTACCCTTGAAATCGATCACACACACCCTCAACATATCCCCTAAAGTTGAATTGTGTGCTCTACTTAACCATCAGTCTGAGGATGGAATGTAGTACTAAGGTTCACCTTCGAACCCAACCATTTCTAGAAACACTTCCAGAATAGTGCGGTGAATTGCGCACCTTTATCTGAAGTGATGGATACCGAAACTCCATGAAGCCTGACTACCTCTTGAATATTTAATCTAGCATAATCTTCTGCTGAATAGGTAGTATTTATCGGCAAATAGTGGGCTGATTTAGTCATCTAATCTACAATCACCCAAATCGAATCATGATGCCTGCAAGACCGCGACAAACCAATATTGAAATCTATATTGATCATTTCCACTTCCATTTGGGAAGATCTATGTTATGATCCATACCATCGGGCCTCTAGTGCTCTACCTTGACTTATTGGCAATTAGGCACTTAGCAACGAACTCTGCAATACACCTCTTCATAGTACTCCACCAATAGACTTCCCTCAAGTCACGATACATCGTATTGGAACCCACTTGGATAGATTATTTGAAGCTATAAGCTTCCACCATGATCCTCTCTTGGATTTCATCCACCTTTGGCACACACAATCTACCTTGATACCTCAATACACCATCTCCCCCTTATTCAAAAGCCATCACTTTCTACTTATGAACATTTTCCTTGAATTCAAGAAAAATGGGGTCTTGGCCAGTTTTGTTTCTCTTTCACTTCAGACACTAGTGATGATTCTTCCCCATTCACTGCCACTACTACGCCTTCATTGGAATCAAACAAACAGACTCCCAATTGGGAAAGTCTATGCACATCTTTGGCTAAATCTTTCTTTCCTTCCTTAACATGGGAAGTACTTCCCATAGACAACCTGCTGAAGGCATCAGCAACAACATTAGCCTTACCTGGGTGATAAAGAATACTTATGTCATGATCCTTGAGTAACTCCAACCACATCCTCTGTCTTAGATTAAGCTCTTTCTGACTGAATACACACTGAACACCCTTGTGATTGGTGAACACATCAACATGAACACAATAGAGATAGTGACGCCATATTTTCAAGGCAAATACTACATCAGCCAACTTTAAATCATGGGTTGGGTAATTCATCTCGTGAATCTTAAGTTGTTTGGAGACATAAGCTATAACCTTCCCATTTTGCATCAATACACAACCCACTCTGACTCTGGACGTATCACAATACACAACAAAGCCATGTGTACCCTCCGGTAAGGCCAACACTAGTTAGTAGTCAACCGCATTTTCAATTCCTGAAAGCTTTTCTCACAAGCCTCAGACCATTGAAACTTCAATATATTTAGTGTCAAATTTGTCAACGGGGATGAAATAGATGATAACCCCTCGAAAAACCTTCTATAATAACCAGCCAATCCCAAGAAACTCATAATATCAGTTGGAGATGTAGGTCTGGGCAATTCTGCACTGCCTCAATCTTCTGAGTGTCAACTCGAATCCCCTCACAAGAAAAAATATGTCCTAAGAGTGCCACTGACTCAAACCAAAACTCACACTCAGAAAATTTGGCATATAACTCTCTATCTCTGAGAATTTGAAGAACTACGGTGAGATGACTAGCATGATCCACCTAATTCCTCAAATAAATCAGAATGTCATCAATGAAAACGATAACAAACATATCAAGATAGGGCTTAAACATTCTGCTCATAAGGTTCATGAATGTTGTAGGAGCATTAGTTAAACCAAAAGACATGACTCGAAACTCATAATGACCATAGTGGGTCCTGAAAGCTGTCTTTGGAGTATCATTCTCTCTTACTCTTAATTAATGATAGCCCAATCTGAGGTCTATCATATTAAAGCAAGTGGCACCCTAAAGTTGATAAAAAAGATTATCAATCCTCGGAAGGGGATAAGGCAACCTTGTTCAATTGGCGGTAATCAATCCATATCCTAAGTGAACCATGCTTCTTCCTCACAAATAAGACCGGAGTGCCCTAAGGTGAGACACTTGGTCGAATGAAACCTTCATCAAGAAGATATTCCAACTGCTCTTTTAACTCTTTTAACATAGCGAGAGCCATTATATATGGTGGAATAGAGATAGGTCGAGTATAAGAAAGGACATCTAAATCGAAGTCTATTTCTCTCTCAAGGAGGACTCCAGGAAGATCATGTAGAAAGACCTCTGGAAACTCACTCATAAGTGAAACTGACTAAATAGGTTGTGTCTCAACACTAAGGTCATTAACTCGGGCTAAGTGATAGATGCACCCTTTGGAAACTAACTTTCTTGCCTTAAGGTATGAAATAAAATGACCCTTAGGCACTGCTAAACTACTCCTCCACTCAAAAATTGACTCATTAGGAAACTGGAACTTAACTACTCTAGTTCCACAATTAACTGAGGCATAACAAGCATGAAGCCAGTACATACCTAGAATAACATCAAAGTCCACCATATCTAACTCGACTAAGTCAGCCATGGTGTCCTTTTGATTGACAGAAATGGTACAATCATGATAAACTCTCTCAGCTAGAATAGACTTATCAACATGTGTGGAAACACTAAAAGGCTTAAGAAGTTTCACCAGAAAAATATTAAAATTCATAGCAATGTATGGAGTCACAAAAGATAGACTCACATTTAGATATAGCAATGCATATACATCAAAAGTAAAGACTTTGATCATACTAGTGACAACATCAGGTGAATTCTGTTGCTCTTGCCTGCTAGTGATAACATACAGATAGTTTGCTCCTTCGCATGTCCCTGAAGTAGCTCTTCTAGGTACAGCTCTGTCTGGCATAGCCACTAAAGAAGATTAGGCTATATTTCCCCCAATACCACTACTTTGCCTCTTCTTAGGGCACTCTCTCATAAAGTAACCATTCTGACCACACTTGAAGAAACTAGTGGAGCCATCACAACACGCTCTTGGGTGGTTCCTACTACACTTAGCACATGCAGGAGTCCAATTGCCACACTACCTTGAGATTGTGCAGGTTTAGCTCTGAAGTTTTAAGAATTTTGATTCTTGAACTCACCTATGTTCTTTGGTGCAGGTGACTAGCAGAAGATAGAGCATGTCCATCTGGCTTTTTGCTAAAAAGATGAATGGTTTTCATTGCTCTTCTGCTGCCCGGACTCATTTTCTGTTGTCTTAGAATTTTTGTTCTGGAACTCTGCTTTATCTCTCATCTTATCCTCTTCAACCTGTTGCACTTAGATCATAAGTCTTTCTATGTCCATGTCTCCTATCAGCATATTTGCCTTGCCCTCCTTACTTGACAAGCGAGACACCCCAAATAGAAATAGACTCATCATGCTCCTCATGTCAGCAACTATCTCTGGAGCATAGCAGGACAATTGAGTGAACTTGAGGCTATACTCATGCACAATCATGGATTCCTACTTAAGAGTGAGGAATTCTCTTACCTTTGCCTCTCTCATCTCACGGGGAAAGAAACACCCCATGAAGGCACCTTCGAACACAACCCAACTCACAATTGGTGCCCCTTGAGCTCTACCCTTCTTCCATTGGTCGTACTAGACTCTAGCAACACCCTTCAGCTGGTATGTAGCTAGTTCCACACGCTCAACATCTGCAACACGCATCACCTCAAACACTTTATGTAACTCCTCCACAAAGTTTTCTACATCCTTAGTGACACTTGAACCGGTGAAGTCTGGAGGATTCATCTTCAAGAACTCACAAATTCCAAATTTATCAGCCAAATCCTATCGAACCCCTCTATGTTGCCGAGCTTGGTTGGTCACAACTTTACTCAGCATCTGGATAGCATCCCGAAACTCAGCATTAGTGACCTCTCCTTGGGATTGCACTTCTAGTGCATTGGGAACCCCTTGATCTTGGGGATAAACATTTCTCCTAGCAGGATGACCTCAGAAAGCTCTTCGTGGAGGCATGATCTAAAAGAGACGTGCAAGCATGAATTTGAAAGAAACTTTATAGAGTTGAACTCTATCACACGAAAAGAGTTTGAAATAAGTGAGATAGTTCCTAAATGTCGAGCCTCCTAATTATAGATGTGGAGTGCGTCACACTAATAACCAGGACTCTACAGACACGGCCTCATCGACACCCTAGGAATCTTGAAGTATGTTCTCTGATACCAAGTTTGTCACACCCCGGACATGGCTGGCACGCAAGAACCATTGCTGGCTCTAAGGGAACCCTTGGCCTGGCTATATACTTAGTAAAAGACTTTCTCAAAAATATATGAACTCAATTGCAAATATTTAACTCAACTATCTAAAATAAATAACTCGAAATATTTAAGAATATTAAACTAGCCAGAAATAGGCAACTAGAGTCTTTTAAACATTAAACGAAGAAATGGAAAAGACTCCTTAAAACACTACTATCTATGGAGCATCTAATGAAATTGATGGAAGTCGGAACAAGACCCACGACATCCTAACAAAACTAGAAAGTAAATGGGAATCCTCTAGAAGCAAGGAGGCTCACCCAAAGATGTGGTATCAATTGTGCGCCTATTGATGACCCTGAATTCCTGCATCTGCATCATAAAAGATGCAAGCCAAATTGTGTCATTACATGGAATGTACGAGCATGCAAGGGGAACTCTAAAGCACAGACATAAGCTTGAACTATTGAAAAGGAAGAACATACTCACCTCATCTATGCTCAACTCAAGGATACTCAAGGATACTTAAGAATTCTCAAAGATACTCGAAGATACTCAAACTTATAAATACTCAACTCAGTTCAATATAAAAAGCAATAGTAAAGATGCATTATAAAGAAAGCTTTTAAAATAGTGTATAATAACTAAATGTATTTAGAAATACAATAATAACTAATTTAATCTTATTTGAGAGATTCTGTAACCAACAACCATCACTATGAGCTCTGTGATGATACATCATCTCGCCCACACTGCCAAAACTATCTTATACCTTGCCGAAGTATATGAAATCCTCAACTAAGTGGATCCACTAAGCTACGCGTACAAATCAATAAGGAATCATCTAAAAAGTATGACCCTTTCTACCTACATTGGCATACATGCTTTTTGAGGACTTTGAGTTGTCTGAACTCGTCCCATATCGATATTTAATACTACTCCCAATAATATAACTCATGCTCATATGTTTAAAAACATTTCCTCATCCTCAAAATATGAGATTATTACACAAAAGGTTCTCTTAAGAGAGATAGTGCTCAAAAACTCTTGATAACTTATTTCGAAATCAAATTTTCCTCTCATTTTAAATGTAAAACATTTACTCTTGGGAAAACATAGTTCCCATATATTCATTTTGAAAAATAATGAAACTCAAGTCTCCTCATCCTCATCCTCATACTCAAGTACTGAAGTCTTACAACAAGTTTTAAAAAGTTTGTAAAAGACTTCTCAAAATGACTTGAAAGAACTCCCTTGAGCTTTAATCTTAACTCTATCTTGAATTTGAAATATGAATTGAAAAATTATGCTTTGGAATGTAGGACCTCTCAATGATTTAGGAAGGTTAATATAGTTCATCATAAGAACAAGCGAAGACCTAAATTAAAAAACATTAGCGTGATGAGGAGATGAAATTAAATTTTTGGTCACGAAATAATTTTTGAGGCAGAGGAATTTGTATCCTCTCTGCGTTGCAGAGAGGGGGTGTAATTATCTGGGGACTAAAATACTAAGCACCTCCGATACGTGGACCTGGGCGCAATTAATTGCCCGATCCTTTCTTCTCCTACCGAATCTCGATTCAACTCATACCCACTACAAATATAAGGTCAAACTACATGAATTCTCATAGCCTAAAACATTTTCAGCGAAACCCACACAAAGAACTAATCAAACAACTCAATTATTTCGCAAAACTCTCACCTCTAGGACTTCAAGACCTCAATTTATCAATTTAACTCAAGATCTTCTCAAGAATTGAAAAATCAACTTCAAGAAAAAAATCATCGGTAAAATATTACATGATTGGTGTGAGGGAAAACAAACGCAACACTATAGGAGCTTACGTACCTCAAAGGAATCGAATCCTTGAAGAAAATCCCCAAATTTCGAAGAACGCTTGAACTTTCTCCCTTCTCTCTAAAATCCTAAGTATATTTAGAATTGTGAAAACTGATCTCAATCAGTTTAGACCCCTATTTGGGTGAAAAAAACGCTTAAAGCTGATGGGGTAAGGAAAAGACCAAAATACCCCTCCTTAATTCGGATGAACTTTCCTTAATCGAACAAGCTGAACTCAAATGGGCAAATCTCTCTCATTCAAACTTGTAATTTAGAAAACTCAATGGCGTTGGAAAGAGGACTCAGAGACCTTTCATTTGATACCTTATCGGCCACCTAACTCATCATGTACTGATAATTATGGTCGTTTGAAGTTGACCCAAAACTCACAATTTAAGATAACTTGCAAAATTTTCAATTAGATCTTTCCAATATGGTTCTTGCTAAAATTAGTTCTTTCTTAGACCGAGGTGTTACAACTAGATATACAAACGGTGATTGGTTAGGATCACCCTCACATAATATATGAATATTGTGTTTTAGTAGTAGATAATTTGGTATCATGGAAGAGTAAGAAACAGAGTGTGGTTGCTCGATTTAGCGCAGAAGTAGAATATCGAGCAATGGCTATAGCAACTTGTGAGCTAGCTTGGTCAAATAGTTGTTGAGAGAAGTAAAACTTTGAGAAATCTGTCCGATTGAAATTGTATGTGATAATCAAGTGATCCTTCATATTGCATCAAATCCATTGTTTCATGAGAGGATTAAGTACATAGAGATTGATTATCACTTTGTGAAAGAAAAGATACTCTCATGAGATATTGTTACAAAGTTTGTGAAGTTTAGTGATCAACTTACATATACCTTCACCAACTTCCTTACTAGTTCTCATATCAATTACATTTGTAATAAGCTTGATACATAAGACTTGTATACACTTGTTTTGTGGGGAGGGGGGTAGAATCTATATCTATGTTACATTAAAAGCATGAACTCCTAACTTGAATGTTAAATTACTATCATATCCCTAACTTAGGTTGTGGCTTTTTCAATGAGTTGTGACTTTTCTGATAAATTGTGACTTAAGGGTTGGGATTTTTCGATGAGTTGTGACTTTTTGAAAGAGTTGTGACTTTTCCAAATAGTTGTGACTTTTTTAATAAGGTGTGACTTTTCCAAAGGGTTGTGACTTCTTGAAAATGTCATGACTTTTCACATAAGACACATAAACACTAGCTCATACTACCCTTTGTTGACTATAAATAGAGGGGCTTCCTCTCATTTTTCAACCACAATTTTTTAAATTTTCTACTCTTCTTCTTCTTAAATTTTAAAAAATTTCGTGTGATTTATTGTCGTTGAGTGAGTTCGAAGTTTAGCGGAATATGAGGTACCACTATTCTAATGAAGTAAAATTTTCTATCATAAGAGGGTATATTCCTTAACCTCAGGTACTTGAGGAAAATAATTCTGATGATATAATATATATCTTTTTCTTTGTATATACAGTAGTATGTAATTTTCCAATATATGAAGTTAACATGATGTAGTCTAAATTTATTTGTTTTTGTTAACAATTTCTTTTGTGATGTAGATATATGCTTATAAATATCTTTTTTAATAATTATTAAACTTCTCAAGATTTAGAGAATTGTCACGGTTTGTTTTTTGATGCTCAAGACAAAAGAATGACTTTACTTATCAATGCTACTTATGTGATTTAGATTGCCAGGTTGTTTCCTTCAAAATAATTATTACTCTATAAACATTGCCCTTTTTATTTTATTGATTTATTGTTCCTTAATACTTAAGTATTTTCAACGAAGAAAGTTTATATGACTTGTAATAACGTCAGTTTAAGTTTGTATTAGTTTAATTTTTATTTTAGTGTAAATTATTTTTCTTTTGTTAACAATTTCTCTTCTGATGTAGATATATGCTTCTGAATATCTTTTTCGAAAATTATTCAACTTCTCAAGAGTTAGAGAATTGTCACGATTTGTTTTTTCTGATGCCCAAGACAAGAGAATGACATTATTTATCAATGCTACTTACGTGATTTAGATTGTCAGGAAGTTTGCTTCAAAATAGTTATTACTATATAAACATTGCTTTTTTGTTTTACTGATTTACAATTTCTTAATATTTCAATATTTTTAACGAATAAAAGTTCATATGACTTATAATAACGCCAGTTGAAGTTTTTATTTGTTTAATTTTTATTGTAGTATAAATTCATATATCGAGATTAGGTTGTGACTTTTTCGATTAGTTGTGACTTTTCTAATAAGTTGAGACTTTTTTCAAAGGGTTGTGATTTTTCGATGAGTTGTGACTTTTCCAAAGAGTTGTGACCTTTCCAAATAGTTGTGACATTTCCAAAGGATTGTGACTTCTTGTAAAGGTCATGACTTTTCAGATAAGGCACAAAAAACACTTGCTCATACTACCCTTTGTTGACTATAAATAGAGGGGTTTCCTCTCATTTTTCAACCACAATTTTTTTTAATCTTCTACTCTTCTTCTTCATCTCGCATTTTAATAAATTTCGTCTGATACATTGTTGTTGAGTGAGTTCGAAGTTTAGCGGAATATGAGGTACCATGTATGAATAAGAGATATATAGAATGATCCACATTCAACATCCACAGAAGAATCAGAAATATTATTTTATGCAAAGCTTATTATTAAAATCTTTGCTTAAATTTTCTTAATTGATACGTGTGTTGCACGTGTCAAAAGAACTAGTAGGAATAGAAACATGAATGTGTGTGTATATATATATATATATATATATATATATATATATATATATATATAATTCAACTTGAAACAAGAATAACATATAGAATCCTAGTTGAAAAATGATTATATAATTTCTATAAGCACAGTCTCAATGTAATAATGTAGATACACAATTAACTAATAGTCTTCTCCTATATTTTTTCGAATTTGAATATGACTTGTGCTGCTTAATATCTCCTTTTTAGCATGTTATGAACATGTGCTCTAAACTTGTTTTTTAGGAGTTTGTCTTTTCCCCATGTTTCCATTCTACATTTATGTTTTATCTATTTAAGTTTTTAGATATGTGTGCCCTAAACTAAGTCATTTTATCCGACCCATTCATTTGCGGATACTATTAGTGTGTTTAGTTTTTTTAACCTCCTTGATAGAAAATTTGCCTCCGCCACTAAAAACCAGCCAAATTGGAGAGCACATCAACAAATACCAAAACCAAAGAATATAGAATGTTGAACACAAAATAGAAAAAAAAAAAAGGAACCAATAACTTACTGAAGTAGCATGAATGGAGACGAGGAGAGACAATTGACACCGTCTCGTCAATGAACACGCCACAGGCAGAGGACCATCTTTTAGGCTTCAGCAGCTACCAGTCCACTCGCAAGCAAGGCCCACCACATAATAGTAATATAGTGTTGCAGCCTTGTAAACTTGAAGTGAAAGAGGAAGTCAATGGTTAAGAGATTGAGGTGGAGAAAATAATATACAACTAGAATGATCCCTAGAAGAAACAATTTTTCTTTTTTTTTTTTTTAACTTTATAATTAAGGTTTTAAATAATAAATCCCAATGAGCTAGGCCTTAGGAATATACTTAGGGCATTCAATATTAGATATATACACATAAACCACAATTTTTATCTTATATTATACAATGTAATTTTTCGACGAAGTGGGTTCGGATGATCCTCTTGAACTCCATGTATATCTGCCTGAGGTGGAACAAATTCAAAATAAAAGGGAGAAAAGTGAATTTATCAATTCTTCAAAACTCAAGAAAAATCATACATGTCGAGATCCAAAAATTACACATCACACTTGGATTATGAGATAAATAAATATGATTACAAGGCAATCATTGAATTTAAAAAAGACTAGATAAAGAACAATAATATCTACCATTGTTATAGGAATCAGGATACCAGAATAAACAAGAAAATATTGCGGAAGCGAAAATACAAAGATGAAAGACGAAAATTGAAAGATATGTGAAATTCAAGAATAAAAACCCCAAATTTCAAGATAAAGTGCTAAGAACCCTAATTGTTTAGTATTCAAAATTAGCATATTAAAACTAATTATGATACTAATAGAGTAACTGCAAGAACTTAGATAAAAAGTGATCTAGACACCTATTTCAAAGAAATTAGAGACAACAATTAGTATATGACTAATCACCTTCTTTATTTATGAATATAAACCAAAGATATCAAATTAAGAATTAATCTTACTTCTTCAGGAATCGTTCTTATAAGGTTGTAAGATAAATTCATAGTCACCACACACAAAGGTGTAAAGAAGAGAAACCTATAAAATAATATTAATCATCTCTGTCCAATGAAAATAATATCATGGAAAACTGATAGGACTACTCATTTATCTTAGTTTCTTTTTTAAGAGGATAAAATATATAAGCAGTAGTTATCTATAATAGTTATAGGCAGCAATTATTAGGCAGTTATCTATAGCAGTTATTAGGCAGTTATCTACAGTAGTAGCTATTTCTGTGTTAGGAGTTATCTTTATGTTTAGTATAAAATACGTATCTAGCAGAGATTTTGTAAGAAGAAGAAAAGTATTATATTTGTCTTTATATTTGAAGATTTGTCCACTCCATACGGACTTACTTATTGGTTAATGCAATGTTTAAGATTCTTGCACTTCATTTAATCAGTAAAGTTTTATTTTCATCTTGGCTTCTATCAGTTTGGTATCAGAGCAGATCGATCCAATATGGTCAATACCAAATCTTCTACCTCTCAAGAAAACACTCCCAACCTTGAATCTCTTGCCCAACAATTATCTGTCATAGCATCAAAATTAAATACTATTGATTCGTTGGCAGCAAAAGTGGCTACATTAAAAGCCCAGAATGGTTGAACCATTCGTTGGCAGCAAAAGTGGCTACATTGAAAGCCCAGAATGGTTGAACCCAAGAAGGGGAAACCACTCACCGGACCCATAATGGAGGAAAATCTGTTTGGCGAGAAGAGGAAGAAGACATTAATAGACCAATGTGGCCAAAAAATCCTTTCCGGAGGCCACACACAATGATGGAAGTTCCTAGATTTGAAGGATGTGATCCCAGGGGATGGATTTTGAAGGAAGAAAAATATTTCTACTACTATCAAACTCCAAAGGAACACAAAGTTGACATCGCAGTTATGTATCCGGAAGCTAATGCTCTTGATCTCTTCTCTTGGATAAATCATGAGCGGACTTTGCTTAATTGGAAAGAGATTGTTAAAGCATTGCAGGAAAATTATGGTCCTGTGGAGTTTCAAAATCCTGATGAGCATCTTTGTAGCATTCAACAAAAAGGTTCTATATAAGAGTATCGTCAAGAATTTGCAAAATTTTCGTGAATAGTGGTTCAACACATAATTTTGTGGTTAAATCCATTGTAGAGAAGCATAAGCTCCAAGTAGAGATAGTTCCAATATTTGGCGTGCAAATAGGGAATTGGGACATCATTTGTAGCAATTAAGTTTGTCGAAATCTTCAAATTCAATTGCCACGTTTTACCATCACTCAGGATTATTATCCTTTTGCACTTGGAGGGGCTGATTTGGTTTTTGGTATCAACCAGTTAGTTTTTCTCAATACTATTCAAGCTAATTGGAAGGATATGTTCATAATTTTCAATTGGAAAGAGAAACGTTACAAACTACATGGGATGAGATCGGCTAGTTCAATGGGTTGATCGTACCCTTATAGAAGCTAGTTGGGAGAACTATGATCTCATTGTAGATTAGGTTCCTTCTTTTCACCTTGAGGACAGGGCAACTTTCAGAAGGGATGCACTGATACAACTACTCGTCTATCTTAGTTTATTTTTGAAGAGGATAAAATATATAAGCAATAGTTATCTGTAATAGTTATAGGCAGCAATTATTAAGCAGTTATTTACAACAGTTATTAGGCAGTTATCTACAGCAGTAACTATTTATATGTTAGGAGTAATCTTGATGTTTAGTATGAATATATGTAACTAGCAGAGATTCCGTAAGAAGAAGAAAAGTATTATATTTGTCTTTATATTTGGAGATTTGTCCACTCCATACGGACTTAATTATTGGTTAATGCGGCGTTTAAGATTCTTGCAACTCATTTAATCAGTAGAGTTTTATTTTCATCTTGGTTTCTATCAAAAACCTATCCCAAATAGAATGGGATTCACATCCTTATTGTATGAAAATAAAAACTAGGAAGCTTTTAAAGTAGGAAAACTTTTAACTATGAAACTTTTAAACTATGGAACTTTTAAACTAAAAAACTTTTAATTAGGAAGCTTTTAAAAATAGGAAACTTTTATGCTTCTATTGGACTCCATGTGGGCCCTCTTCTTGGGCCTTCATATGGCCTAATCTTTCGGCTCTTGGACTCGAACTTAGACTATGGAAAATTTGTGGCACTTTCTCAACTTCTTGTTATAATTCTTGGGTCAACCTTGGGCTTTTCTTCCACGATCAACATCTTCTTGATTTCTCATTGAAGCTCGTCAACTTTAGTGCAAGTAGGCCGACATGGATGCTATCATTTCCCTCTTCTTAAAAAAAAATCATCCTCAAATTTGAATCTCTAAAAAATCTAGAAGACCTGCATTACCAAACAACACCCACTACTCGAAATCAACAATGGTAGGAACAAAAAAAGATCGTGACCATGTGTCCACTTAACCCAATTAATCCTAAAATGTATAAATACACCCTTATAAAGCATGTGATCATCATCATCCTAATGGAAAAATTCTCCTACTTATATAAGAACAAAAAAATATTTGGTCTAGATGCCATTTTGAATGATACGTGCAACTTCTATTTAGTTCGATCAATAAGGTACTCCAATGGGCATGAAAAAGGTGATAAAAGATCCCTAAAACATATATCATATTTAAAACTTTTATGATATATCCAATCATCCTCAATTACAGCCCTCACAATTATTTTATATACGAGCTTTTCACAAAAGCATTGAAGTACTGATAGACATGTATCACCTTATCGCTAGTATCAAACACCTTTTTAAACTCGCAATCACCAACACTTGAAGAATTATGACTCATCATATATAAAGGATCGTATTCCAACAAGTTATCACACAAAATACTTGAACAAGAGAGGAAGAATCATCAAACTCCTTCGCAAGCTTCCTCCCACAAACATCACATCTCATTTTAACAAGTAAGAATCCACAATAAACTATGTCATGCTTAATTTTAAAAGAGCTCAAATTACTATCAGTGAACTTGGTGATTGAAGTTAATGACTTATATAATAAAATATCATCATTCTCAAAATCAATGAAGTCAAAAACATAAGAATTAAGAGTATAGTTTATTACCTCCAAAAAGACCTTCGGTGTTTTATGAATCCCACGAATGTGAATAAACCAATAATACATACCTTACTTGGTCTTATGTAGCAAAAGAATAACATCGCCTCATTTTTCCATTTTCATTGGTGTTAGATCCACAATTGTCTTGTTGAACTTTTTGTTATGAGTCTTATCTTGGAAAGACCCACAATAATTTTCTTTATCTTTATTGTTCTCATCAACATTCACTTTCTCTATAGGAAATATAGTATCAACCCCCTTAGGATTAAGTTCATCCAATTAATTTGGTTTTCAATGTTAACGTTTCAATGTGTACATACAAGAGAATCAAAACAACTAGAAACAGAAGTAGGAATATTAGAGCTAGAATAAGAAATAATCTTACTCAAACTCTCTTGTTTTTCTTTCTCTACCTCATGACCATCGCCTCCTTATTTCTCTCATGGTCACCTCTCTTTTCTTTTATCTCAATCTCACATTTTTTCTCACTTGACAATTCACTCTTTTCACATAACACATCATCTCTTTTTTCCTCTCTAGGGATATCAACATGCACTTCCTTAATCCTCTCATTCTTTTCTCTCTCAAATTTTTTCATTGATTATCTCACACATTTCTGATCTTTCATAAACTTGAGATGAGGTTAAAGGTGCAAATATTTTTTTTTTTTGTTTAGCTCAAGAGAAACTCTATTTTTTCTCTTCTCATGAATTGCATTCCTATTAAACTTCCATGGGAGTCCAAGCATGATGTGACAATCATGCATTTGAATGACACCACAAAGAACATCATCACAATACCTCCCAATGGAGAAAGAAATCATGCATTGCTTAGTCACCTTATAAGGAGTAGTATGTTTAATGCATGTAAGTTTCAACTTCTTCACAACGTATGAACTACCACATTAGTACCACTTTTACTATCAATAATTATAGAACACATATTACCATTTATCCCATACCTTATATAAAACATATTTTATCTCCTTAAATTAGCTACGGTCAATTCAATCTCTTTTAATCGTTTAATCAGCACATCAACACTATTGATGTCATTTTGAGTTCAAGATTCAATTTCTTTACCTGTTTGAGACATCTCAAAAGAATATCAAAGAAACAAATATCTCTCAATTTAGGTTTGTCTCTCTTTAATAATTGATCTCACTCTCTCTTGCCTTTTTCCACTCAAAATACAACCTTTTGATAGATCCTTCAGAATTTATACATAAACTCTATTAGTAATAACCTTCTAGAAGTATGATGTAGAAAGAAAAAAACTTACCAACACCCAGATTAATTGGGATTGATAAGACAAGAAATATACCAATTTGTGTAATAAGAAAAACATCAAATTTCCCCTGTTCTTGATTTTCTTCTTTGAGGTAAAAAATCAAGAATCAAAGCAAATTCAGAGTTTCTTAAAATACCTTAATTCTCCAGTAATTTAATTTTCGTTTTTTTCTTTGTAGCTTCACTTTTAAGAAACTACAAAAGTAATTTTTTTAAACTCCCAAGATTATCAAGAATGAAACCTAGATAGAACTGCTCTGATACCACTTCATAAGAATCGGGTTACTAGATGAAATAAGAAAATAATGCAAAAATGAAAATACTAAGATTAAAGACAGAAATTGAAAGATGTGTAAAATTCAAGAATAAAATCCCCAAATTTTAAGATAAAGTTCTAACAACCCTAATTAATCTTACTATTCAAAATTAGAGAATTAAAAATAATTATGATATTGACTAACTCAATTCAAAAACTTAGATCAAAAGTGATCTAGACCCCTATTTTGAAGAAATTAGAGACAACAATTAGTATAAGACCAATCACCTTCTTTCATTTACGAATAGAAACCAAAGTTATCAAATTAAGAATTAATCTTACCTCTTAAAGAATCGTTCTTATAAGGCTCTAAGATAAATTCATAGTCACCACAGACAAAGGTGTAAAGAAGAGAAACCTCTAAAATACTATTAATCATTTACGCCCAATGAAAATAATCAAATCTATCCCTATATATAGGAAAAACCTATTCCAAATAGAATGAGATTCACATCCTACTTTTATGAAAATAAAAACTAGGAAACTTTTAAAGTGGAAAAATATTTTAAGTAGGGAACTTTTAAACAAGGAAAATTTTAAACTAAGAAGATTTTTAAAATAGGAAACTCTTATGCTCCTATTGGACTCCATGCGGGCCCTCTTCTTGGACATTCATGTGGCCCAATATTTCGACTCTTGGACTCGAACTTTGGCCATGAAATATTTGTAGCACTTATTCCACTTATTGCTATAATTCTTGGGTCATCCTCAGCCGACATAGATTCTATTCTCAGTTCTTAAAGACTAAGGATAAATAGAGGGAGATCTTAGGTAGCAATTTGCCCCTAATTAACAATGAATATTCTCAACAAGCAAAAAAGAATTATGAGAACTCTCAGCCAATGAAAATGGAAGTTGGTATCCCAAAGCATGCTACTAAGCAAGTGACCAAATGTAGTACACACTTCACCATCAAACATACTCCAATAATCGCTGCAAAGATTCACCCCTAAGGAGTTATGTTAACCTCATTACCAAATAATTACAACTACGAAAAGAGGATTGTTGCGACAGTAACCACCTATTTGTAGTGACTTGATTCAGAGCATGTCATATCAAATCCACTCTGTTAAGAGTCACAAAAAAACTAAAGGGTCTCGAGGCTGACATTGTCATAATTGGCACAAGCATGGTTGCAAAATACAATATGCGGCATAAAACCCTATAGGTTTTCAGTATCTATGTGCACCTGGTTTAAAAGAAACAAATAAAACTTGATTGGGTTCTAACTAGTTTGCAATTGATATAATGAAAACAGACTACTTGGAAAGTCCTTCAAGCATAGGCAGAAAGATTCGTAGTCCAAAGGTTAGAGAGAAAATTTACTTCTGAATCTATATTTGGTTTATTTTTCTATTCATTTGAATCTGAATTTTCTTACATGTATGTTGTTCCTTAGGTAGATGTTGCATATATTTTGATGAGAGATCTCGTATCTAGTCGGCATATCAAAATGAAAACCTCAAATGGTGGTAGTTTATTTTCAATTTCACTCGTGAGGCAATACAAAATCTCAATTTCACTAGGATAATTACAATCAAGTGTAAGTCGAAGGATCAAATAGAATCTGCAAAATCATTATGAGTGTGTACAATGCGAGATTAATTAATTCAATTAGCCCACAACACAGAACAAAATCGTTAAAGCAAACCACTTTAGACAAGAGTTTGCTTGCACCACTGTCACTATAAGAATGTTCAAATGCAACTAAGAGTTCATTTTGCGCAGGAACTTGTTAGTGGGTAAAGAACATGACATTCTCTGCCATGCCTTGCCCTCATTATCACCACCCCACCCCCCACCACTCCCAGAAAAAATGATAAAGAAACTTTTCCCTAGTCGAATAGCTTGGTGGGGGAGTAGTGCTAGCAAAATAAGCCCATATTTTACCAATCCACCATTCTTTCCATATTTAAATGGGTTGCATGAGTGATACTTTAAATGGATAAAGTTTGGGCTTCAACTATGGGTATTCATGGGTAAATTATGGGTTTGTCTAATGGGTTATCTTCCAATCTTTGCACACTTAAAAATCTTAATTTCATTTCTTAAGTAGAAAATACTATAAAGGTAATCCTACTTAAACTCCTCTTTTTAAAATATTCTAACTTTAAGCTTGGAATGTTTTAAGCGTTCAATCACAATTTCATCAAATTTCTGTAAGTTCTATTGTTAACATTGAATCATTGGTGGAATTTAAGCTCCATTGAATTTCATAGTTGGAATAATTTTGTGGACTCTTTTTATTGTTCCACTTGGTGTATTCATTACGGTTTTTTGTTTTGAGAAGTAAGATTCTTTTCCTTATTGGTGATGAATACGAGAGAAACTATCACAACGTTTAATGATGAATAGTATATAGCAGTTCAATTAAAAGAAATTATATAGCTGTCCAACTAAGGGCTCATTTGCTTTCATAAAGATTAAGACGTTTGAATATGAATGAACATCTTAATATTAAGATGTGCATTAAAATTGAGATGTTAGAATCTGAATAAACATGTACTATTAAGATGTACTTTCTAGGTCTGAATACTGAATCATTAATATTATTTGTTTTTAATATCCGAATGTGCATAATTTTTATTTTTTTTAAATTAGGAATTAAACACTATATCAATTAAAGTTATAATCCAAAACAAAGATAACTTCTTCCAAAAAAATGTTTCAAGAACAAAATTATAAACCACTCCTCCCCCACTCAAAGATATGATTTGGTTGTCTTTTGAAACAATTTTTTCACAAGAAACAATGATAACTTCTTCCAAAGATGTTTTGACAGCAAACGAATTGTGATAAGAAGAGTTCTTCATAAATATCAATTCACCCAAGAATATTATATGTATTAATATTAGATAAATACTTGTAAAAGATTATGAAACTTACTTATAAAAGAAAAAAAATGGTATTTTGTTGGAAAAGGAGAGGAAGAAACTTGAAACTTTGTGGAGAAGAGAAGCGAGAAAGAAGAGATTTTTTTTTATGAAACAACACTTATTATTTTAATAGTCTGAATGGTTACAAGACTTTGTTAAAGACCTAATTCATTCAGACTCATTAAGAGGCTTTTAAACAAAAGAAACAAATAAACTTAATGGGTTGAGTATGAATGATTAAGATTCATACCTAAAAGTCAAATGCAGTTAATGGGCTGAATCTGAGTAATAAAGATTCAGATCTCCATTAAGTAAAAACAAATGAGGCATAAATGTTATGTCACTAAATGATCTGAATAGAAGGAAAAGTTATAAATATTGCAGGTATAATATGGATTAACCCATTTCCAACCTGCACATTTACCGCCCAGTCCATTTTTGACCCGCATAAAATATGGAGTGATGGGAGAGAAGCGCAGCTTCAACATAACGGTTAGAGCACAAAGCAGTGTTGAAAGGAGAAATGAGTTTTCCTTTGGTTGGTACACATGGAGTAATGGAGTCCATGTGATTCGAAGTCCAACTGCAGTATCATCTGCGTAATTATATTATGCATTTCTTGCTCATGCAGATGATCGGATTTGTATTATGTAAAATAAAGAAATAATTATATATCTTGTTGCTATATACCTCTTTATAAAGATAAATGTTTATCAATTTCAGGCAATGAATTAAGTTTACAAGTTTAAAAGGATAATAATGATTGTCCTCCCAATGTTTTCGCAGCTTAGCTACTAAAGGGTGTTATACTTCAGATATTCCCACCGATCTTCCCTTTGGAGAAAGTAGGGAGGGAACTTTTTAAGATTACTACAAAAATGAGTTCAACTTAAGTAATAAAATGAGTGACACTTTCTAGATCATTCAATGGACTGAATATGGTTCCTTGCAATAAATTGACTGGTTTTGCCATACTAAAATAAACTGCAGTAGTTGGAAAAAAATGGCACTACATAAGGAAGCGTATTACATGAACTTTTTACCTAGATATACCAATAGGTAACTTGGGTGTGAGCACTTCACTTTTGTTTTCTTTTCCAAAAAAAATGGTGGTTCGGGACCAGCTTGCGCACATCACAACTATACCACCAAGTACCTATTACCTCTAGCAGTACCAAGTAACTCTATCTACCAATGCTTAGGTAGGTAGCAAGAAACAACTTAGCATTTTTGGGGACCAGCTTGCGCACATCACAAATATATATATATTATGACTGTGTTGTTCAGACATGCTTTCGTGCACCTCCACTAAATTTGTGAGAGACCTACCACCCTCCACAATAACAAGTACTACGTAACTCTGTCCACGAAGGCTAGGACATATGGGGAGAATAACCTAGTGTCTTTTGTCTCCACTGAGTTTTGAACCTGAGACCTAGAATTCTCAACCACTTTATTGAACATTAGGCCACACCCCTAGGTCCCAAGTAGGATTCTATAGACTAATCATTTTCCAAGAAGGAGGCATTGCTATAAAAGAGACCAAGCTTAGTTTTATCGTTCGAATGACGAAGATTGTCTAGCTTACAAATAGCATGATAAAACATATATGAACCTAAATATAATCGAATTCTACCCTAAAAGTGCTCATATATTGCATCAAGGTATCACTAGTTATGTCGTCGCCTAAACTCAAGGAGGCTACTGAATGTGCGATTCCACACGCCAATGATAAGGGACTGCATATCAAGACTAAAAGATACTCCTGATATCTCACCAAATAAATCAATTTCTTGCTCTACCTCATATCTATATTTTACAAGAAAATGTGGATAAATTCTACAGGCTCTTCCATACCCATAAATTTGCCATTAGACGTGTAGCAGATTGACCAAATAGCTCCACGATTACCCATTAAAGTAGAGACTAACTTTGACAAGTTCCGAATATTCTATATTTTGCACATTTTATCCTAGTTCAAGTATCAAACAATGAGTAGTCCACGCAAAGGATAAAAAACCTTTCTGTTCTTGGAGTTAACAAAAAAAACCTATCGCAATCAACAAGCAAAAACCAAGCATAATAAATTTTGCCCCAAAATATATGAGGTTTATTACATAGCAAATGAATATGAAATAGAAGAACTAGATTATTTTATTGATGAGTTCCAAGGTGTAGACTTGGGTGGCTTTGATTCGGATGTAGATGCATAGCAAGGCATAGACTTGGACGGCATTGATTTGGATGTAGATGATCTCTTGACATAAACTTAAGTGGCTTTGCAAAGGTAAGGAAGGGCAAAGATCTTCAAGGGATACCTAGAAAGGGTTACCATAACCAGGGAGACAATTAGGCAAAGAAGACTACAATGTTATCAGAACTATGAAAATATTCCTCAATCTAGTGAGACATGAGAAAAAGTAGTGCAAAACCACAAAGAACGATAATTTATACTATGATTTCAGATGGAACGCAAGATCCGTTACATCGATTTCCTCTCATCCCCGACTGAGGAATTTGGTTTGGACACCTTTTAAGCATGATGTGTACTTGATGTCTAATTGTTTTTCAGTCATCTATTACATTAACGTCCATTCACCCCCAGTTGAGGAAGTTGGTTTGGGCCCCTTCTAAGCATTATATGTACCTGATGTCTCATTTTTCTGTCATTTATTGGTCATCATTGACCTGGCGAAACTGAAATTGTCAATTTATAAGGGCATGTAGCACCACTCAAGAAAAATCTTGAAATCCTTTAGAGGGATTTACGGAGACCTGAGTAAGTACTCTTTCTGTGAAAGATAAGTTGCTTGTTACTGCAAATTTCAAGGAGAACTTATTGTCAAGTATTTAGATAAGCCTAGATTTTTCTTTTTTTCTTGTCTACCTAAGTTGATGATGCTATTACCACTGGTATTGAGATTAACAACACTGTCAGTGGTGCACTTCATATTATAGCTTCATATAATAATTCTAAAGTTAGAGATTTTGATTTCGAGAATTTCAATTGTCTAACCATTACCATTTCCCCTAGCTAGTGAATCATAGATCACTTAGCCCTGATGACAATCTCTAACTCTAGGATGGCATCACTTGGCATGGAATTTGGAAATGATTAGACAGTTGAAATTCCAAATCGAAATCTCTAACTCTAGAATCATTATTTGAAGTTATAACATGTAGTGCACCACTGATAGTGTTGTTAATTTCAATAGCAGTGGCAGTGACATAATCGTTATACATTGGTCGAGAACACAATCAAACTCCAAGATTATCTAAATAGAATCCACTTCTACCCTCAGAGTTCTCATATTATTACATCAAGATATGAATATATGTGCCATCGTCCAAACTCAAGGAGGCTACTAAATGTGTGATTCGACACGCCAATGATAAGGGACTCTCTATCAGGACTAAAAGACACTCCTGATATCTCACTGAAGAAATCAATTCTTACTCCACCTCATATCCACACTTTACATAAAAAATGTGGGCAACTTCTACAAGTTCTGTCATACCCATAAATATGCCATCACACGTCTAGTAGATTCTCCAAAAGCTCCATGGTTACCCTTCATATTAGTGACCAACTTAGACAAGTTCCGAATATCTCATATTTTTCATATTTTATTCTAGTTCTCATTTGCAAAGGTTAAGCCATCAAAATGTCACGTTGATGCAAATTAGTAGTCCACATAAAAGAGAAACAACCTTTCCATTCTTGGAATCAATCAATAAACCTATCGCAATCAATATGTAGAAAACAAGCACCCAAAATTTACCTCACAAAATCATTTAGTTGAAGCGTAAAATGTGCCATCTATAAGGAGATGATGTCGATTACGTATCAAAATAATATGAAATGAAAGTACTAGATGATTTCATTGATGAGTTCCAAGGCGTAGACTTGGGTGGATTTGATTCAGATGTGGATGAGTTGCAAGGCATAGACTTGGATGACTTTGATTTGGATGTAGATGAGTTTCTATGCATAGACTTAGGTGACTTTGATTCGGATGTAGATGAGTATGACTATATGAATAAAAGAATGCAAGATATTTCGGTTGTTGAGGTAATGAGTATCAAAGGTATTCAAGGGGTCCCCTAGGAGAGGGTTACCATAACCAAGGAGATAACGAGGCAAAAAAAGACTACAACGCTATCAAAACTATGAATATATTCCTCAATTTGGTGAGAAATCAGAAAAGGAATGCAAAACCATAAAGTAAGACGGTTTATACTATGATTTCAAATAGAATGTAAGATCTTTTACATCAATGTTCTCTTACCCTAGTTGAGGAATTTGGTGTGGGCACCTTCTAAGAATGATGTGTACATGATGTCTCATTCTTCTATCATTCATTGGTCATCATTGACATGCACAAAAAATGAAATTCTCAATTTATCAGGACATGCAACGCCACTGGAGAATTATCTTGAAAGCCTTTTAGAGGGCCTTAAGGAAACCTCAGTAAGCAATTTTGCTGTGAAAGATAAGTTGCTTGTTAGTAGTGGATTGCATGGAGAACTTATCATCAAGTATTTAGATTCAAATAATGATTCTGGAGTTATAGATTTTGATTTTGAGAAATTTCAACTGTCTAACCTTTTCCATTTTCCCTAGCCAGTGAATCATACATCAGTCAGCCTTGATGGCAATCTTTAACTCCGGGATGGCATCACTTTCTAGGGTAACTGGAAATGTTTGGACAGTTGAAATTTCTCCGAATTGAAATCTCTAACTGCAGAATTATTATTTGAAGATATAAAATGAAGTGAACCACTAACATTGTTACTAATCTCAATAGCAAGGGCAATGTCATCATCGTCATATGTCAACCGAGAACGAAAGCAAACTCTAGGATTATCTAATTACTTGATGATTAGTTCTCCTTGGAATCCATCAACAACTAACTTTTCACAGTAAGTAAGCTTAGTCGGGTCTTTGTAAATCCCTCTAAAAGGCTTTCGGGATGTTTCTCAAGTGATGCTACATTGCCTGATAAATTGACAATTTTAGTTTTCGTGCATGTCTGATGACAAATTTATGTTCATGGCAGAGCTAGTAGAATTTGTCCACATATTTTTTATGTAGAATGTGGAAATCATAGTTAAAACAAGAACCCTACCCTTCAAAGTCATTAGAAATTGACTCACAATGATTTGTCTGGCTGAGATTGCTTCCCCTGAATATGGGTTTCATGCATATGTCATTGGCTCTAGTTTTGTGAACATCACCATTGGCCAGATGGGCCGCATATATTGGTCATAGCCACCTACCAGCAGCGGAAACTTTTTGATTCTCTACCAGGATCATAGAATCTCTGATACAATGTGAGAAATATTGAAGAAAATATTATTTAATTGTGTATCTACATTATTACATCGAGATCCAATATATATATATATTACATCATATTTCTTTTTCGACCAGGCCACAACAGTACAATCATTTTCCTAATAGGATTCTATATTTTTATATTATTTTATGATTGTAGTGTTCAGACTAACTTTCGTACACCTCGACTAAATCCACAAGATAACTACCACCTCACCCAACAATAGGTACCAGGTAACTTTGTCCACCAAGGATAGGACAAATGAGAAGAATTATCTAGTGTTTTTTTTTCTCTGTTGAGTTTTGAACTTGAGACCTAGGGTTCTCAACCACTTCATTGACCACTAGGCCACACCCTTTGGTGCCAAGTAGGATTCTATATGCTAATCATTTCCAAGTAGGTGGCCTATGCTATAAAGGATACCACACTCATTTTTATCATTCAAATAACTGGAGATCGTCTAGCTTACAAATAGCACGATAAAACAAATATGAACCTAAATATAATTCACTTATATCTTCAAAGTGCTCATATTATGTAGAATGTGGATATGAGGTGGACAAAGAAATTGATTTCTTCAGTGAGATATCAGGAGTGTCCTTCAGTTTTAATACAGAGTCCCTTATCATTGGCGTGTGGAATCGCACATTTAGTAGCCTCCTTGAGTTTGGGCAACTCAAAATGTAGCTATCATCAAAGACAATGAACATGTATAGATACAAACCTGATGAAATGGATAAAGATGATATTGCTTCAGTGAAAGCTTTAAACTTGTGCAGTAACATTCCTGACATGGAATCAATTTTGCAAACCAGTCCTTCAGCACCAGCCGTGTAAATGAATAGACCATGTGAAGGGAATGAGATAGCATTGACACCGCTTCTCATCAACATAGGACATCACCACTGCATCTGCCTAACACTAGTAAATGAAGTTTCAAATCAATTTATTTTCCTCAAATTTAAGAAAAATGACTTTCCTTCAAAAATTAAGAAAAACATTTTTCAAAACTCTTCTCCAACCTCAAAATACAATTTTAAAAATTTCTTTTTGAAAAACTGTCTATTTAATTTGTCCCTACACAAGCCCTCATACCCCATACCAGCCCCTCCTCCCAACAAAAAAACATAACAATTTACAATTTTATTTTTGAAAATAAGTTCAAATTATCATTTTTTTTATCCCGCACAACTCTTGAGTACGCCTATTCCGCCCCAAAAATTAAAAGTTTGTTTTTAAAACATATTTTCAGTTTTTTATTTTAAATTTTTTACCCACCCCTACCCCTGACCCCTACCAAGCCCCCCTCCCCCCCCCCCCCTCTCAAATCAAAATAATTTAAAATTTTATTTTTGAAAAAAATTCATATTTTTAAAAAAATATTTACTTACCCCACCCTACCCAGACTCCCTACCATCCCCTCCCCCCAAACAAAATTGTTTAAAAGTTCTTTTTGAAAATTATTTTTTACCTCACCCTACGTTGACCCCCCGTCCCCTCCCAATAAATAATTTAATTGTTTGTTTTTCAAAAATATTTTTAAATATTTTAAATTTTTTTACCCCCTTACCTTGATCCCCTACTGGACCCCCTCACACACAAAAGAAATTAAAATTTATGTTTTATTTTTAAAAAATCTCAATTCAGGTGTGGTTGGATCCCCGTTTGAAAGTTGGGGTCTAAATTATGATTTAAAAGTCGAATCTTGAGTCACGCATTGATTGTTGGTTGTCGAGGTCAGATCCTGATGTGGAAGTTCAATCTCGATCCGAGTGTCAAAGTCGAAACTCCGATTGATGGATCGTATTCAAGTTCAGGTATCGGGGTTAGGTCTTAGGTCGGATACCAGTCCCAATTAAATTGTCGGGTCTCCGGTCGAAAGTCGGGTCAGGTCATATGTTTTCAAGTTTGTCGTTTGGCTTGTGCCCTAGTTCGCGTGTTGAGCTTATGTCCTAGATTGATTATCGAGGTTGGTTTTTAGGTCAAAAATTATTTTCTACTCTCTAGTAAAAATAAAAGATACTTTCTCAAAAATGTGTTTAATTCACAAACTAAATACTAAAAAATATTTTCCACAAAATATGTTTTTACTCGTCAACTAAACAAGAAAAAATAAATCAGAAATTTACTAGTTTTCTAAGAACACATTTTCTAGAAAAACATTTTCCATAGAAACATTTTCCTTTATATTAAACACACCCATAATTTGCACGCATTTAAAAATGTTTTTCTTTTCATGATTTGAAAACAAATTAAGTAATGTATCTATAAAAACATTTTAAAATTGTTTCAAATCAAACAAAAAGGGTTGGTTGATGCTTAAAATGTAAATGCACGTTTTACTATGTTTACAATTTTATTTAGTTTTCAAAAGAAATGGGCAAAATTAAAATTTCAAAAAAGAAAATTTATTTTTTGTGGTGCTGAAATATAGGAATTTCACGTCTCCTATTATATGTATATAGATTGAGATTCTTTCATTGTTCAATACAGTATTAATATCTTTATCTATTAATATTTAAATTTTGTGATCTTATTCATGTAGTATGACTATTCTCACTGTAACTCAAAAAAATTTATAAAAGTATCAAGACATCTCGTGTCAAATAAATAAAATGAATTTAATAATAATTAAAATATCTTACTAATATTTTGTTAATTAGTTTTTAGAGTTTGTATATAAGTTGAATTGTAATAGGAAGTTTTAAAATTACCTATTTATATTCTAATTGTAATTAAAAAATATTAATAAAGAAATATGGTAGTATGCATTTAGTTATTCAATTTTTATATTTACAAATTTATTTTAAGAAAAAATTAAATTTTAAATTTTGAAAGATCACTCAAGTTTTTAATTGATCAAAACTGTGATTTTCAGTTTTTTTTTCTCCGTGTTTTCCATTTTTTTCTATGTTTGCCAGTTTTTTTTAATTATTAAGAAAAAAATTATACGCAAACATGTAGGTGTTATAGCCTCTACTATCTATCTATATATAATAGGAGAAGAAAAAGTGTCAGGCGTAGGCATCACAAAAATAGTTTTTTTAATTAATTAAAATTAATGAAGTGTAATTAGTATGAATAATAATCTACTGTTTTATTTTTAAAAATGATTTTAAATAAATTTTTACATTTAAAAGAGATAAACTTTTAAAACAACTTTAAAATTTAACGTAATTTAACTGTAAATTATAAATCTTATCTTTATTTTTATTCAAATTAGTATCATAGCTACACACAAATTCTGGACAATTTTACGCCAAACTAGTAAGCACATTAATAAATAATATATATATATATATCAGATTTAAATAATTTAATTTATTAAATAAGAAAATAGAATTATAAAAGATAAATCGGCGTAAAAACAAAATCAGTTTTAAAAAATAATAAATTATAACATTCCTAACCGCACATTAACTCTTCATGTTGGAGTCCTAAAAACGTGTAACTATAAATCAATGTAGTACGTTTAGAACTCTTTTTTTTTTTTTTAGGTTATCAGATTTAATATTAACTATTTACAATTTGGGGGTAAGTGCGGAATCATAGATTTTTACTAGATAAATGTTTTTTTGTAATATTCATGTTCTTTTTCTTTTTTTGCTTAGAAGTATTTGGGTTCCTTCTATTAGCATATTTAAGTATTGTACGTCTTGTGTTCTAAAATACATTTCTAAATATGTTTTTATAATGTTTTCCCATGAATCTATTTCAGTCATAATTTCTTTCCAGAGTTGGAAATATTCCTCGTTTTATCATAATTTAATCACTACTATAATCTGAATATATATCTAAATAATCTGTATTATCATATAATTCGTGTATTATTTTTCTTATATCATCAAACCAGTTTTGTCTTATCATTTTATTTATTTCTTCCTCTTCGTGTTTTATTATCTTTTCCCATATTAATTTTCTGATACTAGGTTCAGTTATGTTTTCTAATATTTTAAAAATAAGTATTTTTTGATTATCTTCAAAATAACTATTGTTAATTTCTATAGTAGGTATATTTGAAATATTCATCTTTTGATTAATCTATTATTCCTGTCTTCCATATTTACCATAAGGTACTCTTATGATAGCTTATTATGGATTAAAGTATTCATGTTTTATCATCTGGTCACTACTAGCATGATACCTTTTTCAGATATTGTCTTTCTAAACAGCGCCTCAACACTTAGGTACTTCCCTATCACGGCCTCTTTGCCTTACCGGTTTCCCTATTTTGGAAGGCATAGTTCTGGAAGTTTTCTCCTACTTTTCTCTATGCTAGCAAACTGGATAATAAAATATTGAATAATTTCAATTCATAATAATAATCATAAGCGTATCACATAATATAATGGTTGACAGGAAATAATAATTTAGCTAAACATAGTCATAAATGGGTATACCTGTTCGATATTTTCTAAGTTTTGCTCCATTATTTGGAAAATAAGAGTAATTTTTATTGAATATTTATTTTTACAAAAGCTGGAATTTAGAAATCTTAGAGAGAGGTAGAGAGAGAGGTGTGTCCTATCTTCTTACATATTAGCCTATATATACAAACAAACTAAGGACTATAGTTGCAAAATAAAAAATATCTATAAAGTAAGTCCCTAAGTATTTACATGTTAGTCCCCAACTTACGTTTTTTCTTTTTTAACTTTTGCTTTCTCCTTAAGTTGCCTTCTCTTTAGCTTTATGTCACTTTTCTATCACATGTTTGTTGTCGATTGTTTACTTTATGTCATTGTCCAATAATTGCGTCTTCTTTAATTCTTGTCCGTCCACCTGCTCTTCAATCTATGTTGACATCTGGTATATAATTATTTACTCCACTGCATCTACTACATATGTGCTCTATATATTTTTTTACCAATAAGTTTACAGTATTGATCTAGACAGTCTTCAGAGATAAATCCTTTTCAGATAGCTTTCGTTGTTGGCTGCTGTTCTGGTTTAAGTAGTGATAATGCCCAATTTTTTACTTCTAACTTATCCATGGGTCTTAACTCCTTTGCCGTTGAATAAATTAATAAGTGATTTCTTGAACAATATTTCCATATGTAATTTGTCTCGTCATATACGTTGGATAATTCTGCTAATATTGTACTAAGTCCAATGATCCTTTTGTTGGCATAAAAAGCTGGTAGTTCTGTTCTTGGTATAATTGGTTGTTTTGTAATTTCTTCTGGAATAATATAATCCTTTGTCATTCCTATTTTTATAACTGTAATAACTGGCTTAATTTTGTCAAATAGTACTTCAGTTGGCGCAGAGTAAAATCTGACATAAAATAATTGTCCTTTGGTAATTCTCTTATAATTCATAAACGCTTGGTATAATTCTGATATTTGGCTGATTTCGTCTCCAGTAACTGTATATACTGTTGAAATAAGTCCATAAGCATAGCAAGTTGCTACTAAATTTGGTTTAGTATTTGGCAAAGCAATCAATTTATTATAGTTTTGTAATTTTTGGGTAATATATCCTTGGTGAGTTTTTAGTTTTTCTGGGTCTTCAATAGGTTGGGTATTTAGGAAATTTTGGATCTTTTCAATATTTTCAAGATATGTACGGGTTATGTGGTTGTAGGTTTTCTTTATCTGGTTGAGTGATGTTGCATAAGTATGTATTTGTGGTGGTATAAATAGTTCATCTTTTGTTATATGAGGTGGGACATAAGGTTTTTCAAATACCTTATTCAAATTGTAATTTTTCTTTTTTGTGATTGGTGTAAAGGATTCCTTTGTAGATGTACCTGCAATATTTAAATCGTTAGTAATTTGGATTTTTAGGTGTTTCCCAACGTCACCTTCTAGATCTGGTTGTTTAAAGTGCTCCGACTGCACTATTAACTCTGGTTGTTTATTGTGGTCCTTCTCCACATATCTTGTTTCCATAAGTAATACTCTACTGTTGAGCATCTTAATTTGTTCCAATAATTCATTCATAAGTATTGTATTTGTAATTTCCTCCTCAAAGTCCGTTTGTACGGCTTTGTCTTGATAAGTAGTCTGCAATTGCATTCTTGTCAGTCTTAATCACTTCAATAGTAAAAGAGAAATTTAAAATATTTAATACTAGTCTTCTTATTTCTTTTGTAGTAACTGAGTCTTGTACCTTCCTTGTCAGCCACCATTTAACTTGCGTATTATCTGTTCTAACAATAAATTTATTATATACAATATATGGTTCAAATGCTAATAAACATTTATATAATGCAAATAATTCTTTTCTATTAATTTCCCATTTTCCTTCTGTTTCTGTAAATGTTCCTGAGTAGTATTTACAGTGATGTTCTATTTTCTCATTTTTATATTTATATTTTAATACTCCACCATAATTATTTTCACTTGCATCTGATTCTACTATATAATTAAATTTTTTACTTTCATCTGGAAAAATATAATTTTGGTAATTGGTATCAGAGCATAGGATTAATATAATAGGAAAATATAATTAAAATGAGAAGACCCTATAAAAATACCCAATCATATAAACAAATAAGACATGACTTAAAATATTTATATGTAGAATATAAACAATTAAATAAAAAAATAAACAAAACTACAGAAGATATTCATAAATTAGATAAATTAATCACAAAAATATCGTTATTAGAATATAAGTTCATTACTCAGTTAAAACAAAGAATAATACATAAATAAAATGAACAAAGAAGAATTTGCAATAAGTGAAAAAACATATGAAAATTACGATGGACTAAAAATAAAAATAATTTTCTCAAATTTAGGTAGAAAATATAAGAAAATAGGGGATCAATTATATTTAATGTTAGAAAAAGAAGAATTAAAATTAGAACATAGCATGACAGCTATGATAAGAATAGCAAGAGAAAATGAAGAGATAGATAGACAAAAGGAAATAGAAAAAATAAAAGTCCAAAATGAAGAAAAAATACAACAAATAACAAGTACAAAAAATAATAGAATAAAAGAATTAGAAAAAGAATTACAACTATTAAAAGAAATATATGAGAAACAGCAAGAACAAGAAGAAGAAAATAAATTATTAACAGAAATACAAAAATATAAAGAAAAAATTACAAAAAATCAAGAAGAAGTAGCCCAAAATAAAAATGAAACATATACGGAAATAAGTGAAACATATACGGAAATTATGGAAAATAAAAAAATAATAGAAAATACGGAAGTAGAAATAAATTATGATGAAAAAATGAAGGAAACAACAGCTAGTACTAGTACAACAACAAGAACATATCCAAAACATGAAAAACCACAGACATATACACGAGATTATACAAGTTCAGATAGATACGAAACATTATGGAACAAAAGATTAAATATAAAAAAATGGAGTCCTAAACAAATAAATTTACAACCAGAATATTTAAATTTAGACTGTGTAACAGATATAAATCAAACTATACAATTATGGATAGGTTACATAACAAAACAAATAATAGATAACAAAATTAACATAATAGAAGTACCAGGATATATAGAAAGAACATTTATAGGAGAAGTAAAATTATGGTTTTTAAACTTAGAAGAAGAAAGTAAAAAGACTTTAAGATCAAGTAAAGATATACAAGCTAAAGAAACAACATCGGTAATGGATATACTTTATAAATATGAAACAGCTATAAGAAATGAATTTAGTAGTATGACAACAGAGGAAGAAGAACGAAATAAAGATAAAATTATAAATAGAAATCTTATGAATAAATTAGGGATATGTAATATGTGTTATTTAGATGAATATACTTGTGCATATAAAGAATATTACTATAAAGGAGTCTACAATACACAAGAAAGTCCAGGAATAAGACACTTATATTTTACAAAATTACCAGAACCATTTAGTTCAAAAATAATAAAAGCATGGGAAGAAGCAAGATTACATGATACATTAGGAGCTAGAATAAAATTTGTAAAACAATGGTATGCAAATATGTGTGAAAAATATAGAGAAAATATAAAAATGGAAAAAACAATAATAAAAAATTTAGCATGTTGTAAAGATAAAATAGCACCACAATTTGGTTGTGATGATAAATATTATAAAAAACATAAAAAGAAAAGGTTTAAGAATTATAAGAAAACAAAACATAAATACAGGAATCCAAGAAAAAGATATTTTACAAAATCTAAAAGACCATATAGAAAAAAGAAAAGTATAAGCGAATTGTAGAAAATTAGGACATATAGCAAAAGATTGCAAAATACCAAAGAACCCTAATAAAAAACAAATATCAGAAATAATGATAGAAGAAGAAGTTTGCTTACAATTAGAATATCTAGATTATGAATTAGAAAGTGATGATAGTATTTATGAAATATCTGATAATGAAGAAGAATACCAAACAGATAATGAGATGGAACAATTAGATGACTGAAGAAAATATACAAATAATAAGAGAAGAATATACAACTGATGATTATTCTGAACAAAAAATAATTTTTGATAATAATATATTTGAAAAAGTAAAAGGAAAAGAAATTGATTTAAGCGTAGAAAAAATATTTAATATGCCATTAATAAAAAACCCTTTTAAAAGAAATAAAGAAGAGTTTTATATAATTAGCCAAAAAGAACATATTATAGATTGTAAATATGCCCAAGGAAAAGCTGAAGTACCAATTATAAATAAAAGAGAATTAAATAAAGAGGTACAAAAAATAAAAAGTAAAGAACAAATTAAATATGTACATTTAGGAGGAATAGAAATACTTATAAAAGCCTGTTTTAAAGAAGGAATAGATACCCCAATAGAAATATATTTAGCAGATGATAGAATAATAGAACCTATAGAAAAGAGTGTAATAACAGCAGTAAGAGGAAATTTGATCTACCAAAAATTTAAATTTACCGTTAATACTAATTATTCAGTAGCATTAACAGACCAGAATATAGATAAAGCATTAGTACTATATTGGAAAATAAATGGAATAACCTTAACCCCAGGAAGTAAGATATGTACAGCTAGATGTAAAAATTTATATGTACTAACTACTAAACATAAAATAACTGCAAAAAGTAAAATAAAAGGAATAGAAATAGAAACACCATTTGAACAATTTGTTAAAATAATAGATAATAATAATTACTTATATAAAGAAATAGACACTAGTGAAAATTTAGATATAATAGAAGAAAGAATAGGAAGAGCTAGAAAAATTAAAGATAACCTACAAAGAGAATATACAAAAAAGTTAGCATATGATATAATCCCTAACAAATACTACATAATAGGAATAATAGAAGAAAAGGAACATTTAATATTAGTAAACACAAAACAAGAAAATAACTATATAACAGATAAATTATTAAATAAAGAAGAAATGGAAATAAATAAGATGACAAAACAAAAATGCTCAGATTTACCAGCATTAATAGTTGCTCAATTAGAAATAGAAAAAGACATAATAATAGCAGATATACCTATGAAAATAAAGTTAGAAATTAAAGAAGAACAACAAGCAGATATAATATTTGGATTAAAATGGTTAGAAGAAATGAAACCTTATAAAATATAATCTACTTACATAACTATTACCTACAATAATAAGATGATAATAATAAAAAGAATAATATTATGAAAATACATGTACTTATGAAAATAATAGTAGAAGGATACTATAATAGATATTATACACCAATGATAGATACAGGAGCGGAAGTTAACATATGTAAATATAACTGTTTACCAAAAGATAAGTGGATAAAATTAAAAACACCTATAGTAGTAAAAGGATTTAATAATGAAGGAAGTCTAATACACTTTAAAGCAAAAGATGTAAAAATACAAATATGGGATAAGATACTTAAGATAGAAGAAATATACAATTATGATTTACCGACAAAAGATATAATTCTAGGAATACCATTTCTAGACAAATATTATCCGCATATAATAACTAAAACTCACTGGTGGTTAACAACACCATGTAATCATAAAATAGGAGCAAAAAGAGTAGGAAATAAAATAAGAAAGCCCACAGAATGGATAAAAGGAAGTGAAAATATTACACAAAAATTAGAAAATATGCCAATTAATACTAATAATATAGAATATATAGTATTCACAATAGATAAATTAGGTCCAATAAAAGATAGATTAGAACAATTATATAGTGAAGATCCATTAAAAGGATGGAATAAACATAAAATTACCGTAAAGATAGAATTAATAGACCAAAATAGCATAATAACCCAAAAACCCTTAAAATATAATTTTGATGACTTAAAAGAATTTACAATGCATATAACAGAACTATTAGAAAAAGGATATATACAAGAAAGCAATAGTAAACATACTAGCCCAGCATTTATAGTTAATAAACATAGTGAACAAAAAAGAGGAAAAAGTAGGATGGTTATAGATTATAGAAATTTAAATGCAAAAACTAAGACTTATAATTATCCAATCCCAAATAAGATATTAAAAATAAGACAGATACAAGGATATAATTATTTTAGTAAATTTGATTGTAAATCAGGATTTTACCACTTAAAATTATAAGAAGAATCCAAGAAAGTAACAGTGTTTACTGTACCACAAGGATTTTATGAATGAAATGTATTACCATTTGGATATAAAAATGCACCAGGAAGATTTCAACATTTTATGGATACATATTTCACAAAATTAGATAATTGCATAGTATATATAGATGATATATTATTATACTCTAAAACATATGATGAACATATAAAATTATTAGAAAAATTTACAAACATAGTAGAAGAATCAGGAATAAGTTTAAGTAAGAAGAAAGCAGAAATTATGAAAAATCAAATAGAATTTTTAGGAATACAAATAGATAAAAATGGAATAAAAATGCAGCAACACATAGTACAAAAAATTATAAATTCAGAAGAAATACTAGATACAAAAAAGAAATTACAATCCTTTTTAGGATTAGTAAATCAAGTAAGAGAATATATACCTAAATTAGCAGAATATTTAAAACCATTACAAAGAAAATTGAAAAAAGATATAGAATATAATTATGATGAAATAGATAAAAAACAAGTTCAAAAGATAAAAGAACAATGTAAAAAATTACCAAAATTATGTTTTCCAGATGAAAATAAAAAATTTAATTATATAGTAGAATCTGATGCAAGTGAAAATAATTATGGTGGAGTATTAAAATATAAATATGAAAATGAAAAAATAGAACACCACTGTAGATATTACTCAGGAACATTTACGGAAACGGAAGGAAGATGGGAAATTAATAGAAAAGAATTATTTGCATTATATAAATGTTTATTAGCATTTGAACCATATATTGTATATAATAAATTTATTGTTAGAACAGATAATACGCAAGTTAAATGGTGGCTAACATGAAAGGTACAAGATTCAGTTACTACAAAAGAAATTAGAAGATTGGTATTAAATATTTTAAATTTCTCTTTTACCATTGAAGTAATTAAGACTAACAAGAATATTAGTGCAGACTACCTATCAAGACAAAGCCGTACAAACGGACTTTGAAGAAGAAATTACAAATACAGTACTTATGAAGGAATTACTAGAACAAATCAAGATGCTCAATAATAGAGTATCACTTATGGAAACAAAATATGTGGAGAAGGACCACGGTAAAAAACCAGAACTAGTAGTGCAGTCGGAGCACTCTAAAAAATCAGATCTAGAAGGTGACGATGGGAAACACCTAAAAACCCAAATTACTAACAAATTAGATATTATTGCAGGTACAAAGGAGGAATTATTCACAACAGTTACGAAAAAGAAAAATTACAATTTGAATAAGGTATTTGAAAAACCTTATGCCCCACCTCACATAACAAAAAATGAATTATTCATACCACCACAAATACATACCTATGCAACCTCACTTAACCAAACAAAGAAAACTTACAACCATATAACCTGTACATATATTGAAAACATTGAAAAGATCCAGAAATTACTAAATACCCAACCTATCGAAAACCTAGAAAAGTTAAAATCCCACCAAGGATATATTACCCAAAAGTTACAAAATTATAATAAATTGATTGCTTTGCCAGGTACCAAACCAAACTTAGTAGCAACTTGCTATGCTTATGGACTTATTTCGACTGTATATACAATTACTGGAGATGAGATCAGTCAGATACCAGAATTACATCAAGCATTTATGAACTATAAACGAATTACTAAAGGACAATTATTTTATGTAAGATTTTACTCAGCACCAGCAGAGATATTATTTGACGAAATTAAACCAGTTATTACAATTATAAAAATAGGAATGACCAAGGACTACATTATGCCAGAAGAAATTACAGATCAACCTGTTATACCAAGAACGGAAATACCAGAATTCTACGCCAACAAACGAATTATTGGACTAAGTACGATACTAACAGAGTTAGCTAATGTTTATGACGAAACAAATTATATATGGAAATATTGTTCGAGGAACCACTTATTGATTTATTCAACAGCAAAAGAATTAAGACCCATGGACAAATTAGAAATAAAAAATTGGGCATTATCCTTACTTAAACCAGAACAAGAGCCAATGACAAAAGCTATTAGGAAGGGATTTATTTCAGAAGACAGCCTAGATCAATATTGTAAACTTATTGGAAAAAAGTATACTGAACACGTATGCAGCAGATGCAGCGGAATAAACAACTACATACCAGACGTCAACATAGATTAGAAACAAAAACAGATGGATGGACGAGAGTTAAAAGAAAAGCAATTATTGACAAGGACATAATGGAAGAATCAACTTTTCAAAAAGAGAAAAACAAGACCATGTGATAACGGAAAAAGACAACGCAGCAGATATAAAGGAAGAGATAAGATAAAAAGAAGAAGACATAAAGGAAGAGATAAGATAAAAAGAAGAAAAGAAGAAAATGACTTATGTTGGGGACTGATATGTAAATAAATAGGGACTTACTTTGTAAATAATTTTCTTATTTTGCAACTTTAGTCCTTAGAACGTTTGTATAAATAGGATAGCATTTTTCATTTGTAGAATCATCCTCTCAATACCTCTCTACACATCTCTCTCTAAGATTTCCAAAAATTCCAGCCTTGTAAAAATATATTCAAATAAAAATTACTTTAAATCCCCATATAATGGAGCAAAACTTAGCAAACACTGCAACTGAGGTATATCTATATACCTATTTATGATTTATACTTAGTTAATAATTATGATTTATGATTATGATTTATACCTATTTATGATTATGCTAGCTAAATCATTAATTCCTGTCAACCATAATATTATGTGATATACTTATGATTGTTATTATGAATTAGAATTATTCAATATTTATTATCTAGTTTGCTAGCATAGAGAAAAGTAGGAGAAAACTTCTAAAACTATGCATCCAAAAATGGGAAACCAGGAAAGGCAAGGAAGCCGTGTTAGGGGAGTACCTAAGTGTTGATGCGCTGTTTAGGAAGATAATATCTGAAAAATGTATCATGCTAGTAGTGAGTAGATGATAAAATACGAATACTCTAAGTCATAATGAGCTATCATAAGATTACCATATGGTAAACATGGAAGGCAGGAATAAATTGATAAATAAATTGCTAAACTAAATGAATATCTCGGATATACCCACTGTAGAAGTTAACAATAACTATTTTGAAGAGAATTATAAAATACTTATTTTCAAAGTATTAGAAAGAATAAACGAAATTAGTATAAAAATTAATATGGGAAAAATAATGAAATACGAAGAAGAAGAAATGAATAACTTAATAAGACAAAATTGGTTTGACGATATAAGAGAAGTAATGCAAGAATTATATGATAGTACAAATTATCTTTTTGTTCAACTTTAGGGTGCCACTTAATTTTCTAAGATAGACCTCAGATCCAACAATTAGCAGTTGAAAGTAAGAGAAAGTTACATCCCGAAGACAGCATCATAACCCATTTTGGTCATTATGAGTTTCTTATTATTTCATTTGGTTTGACTAAGGCTTCTGCAATGTCATTCATAAATCTAATGAACCAAATGTTTAATCCGTATCTTGACATTTTTATTATCTTATTTATTGATCACATACTGATTTATTCGAGGAGTGAGGTGTATCATACTAATCATCTGAGAACAGTCCTCCAAACTCTCAAAGATGGATACGTGTATGCTAAATTCTCTATGTGTAAGTTTTTGCTTGAGTCTGTGTCGTTCTTAGACCAAATTTTATCTTTTGAAGGGATTTAAGTTGAAACTCAAAAGATTGAAGAAGTTCAGAGCTGGCTTAGACCCACATGTCCAATTGATATCAGGAGTTTCTTGGGATTGGCTTGTTACTATAGATGATTTGTTGAGGGGTTCTCCTCAATTTCATCCCTGTTTATGAAGTTGACTAAGAAAATAGTTAAGTTTCAATGGTCTGAAGCTTGTGAGAAAAGCTTTCAGAAATTGAAAACTCGGTTAACTACTACCCAGTGTTGACCCTACCATAGGGTACCAATGACTTTTTTGTTTATTGCGATGAGTCCAGAGTTAGACTTAGTTGTGTATTGATGTATAATGGTAAGGTTATAGCTTATGCCTCTAGACAGTCCAAGGTTCATGAGAAGAATTATCCAACTCATAATCTAGAGTTGGCAGCCATACTACTTGGCATCCCTATCTCTATGGTGTTCATGTAGATGTGTTCACCCATCACAAGAGTCTCCAATATCTTTTCAGTTAGAAAGAGGTTAATCTCAAACAAAGATGGATGAACTCAAAGAGACGATCATGATAGAGGCTCACAGTTCCAGATATTCGATCGATCCTGGCTTCACAAAGAGGTACCATGAATTAAGAGATGTCTATTGGTGGAGTGGTATGAAGATGTGCATTGCATAGTTTGTTGCTAAGTGCTCAAATTGTCAACAAGTCAAGGTAGAGGACTGAAGGCCCACTGGTGTGGCTAAGAACATAGTTGCTCCGGAATGGAAGTGGCAGAAGATTAATATGGATTTTATTAATAGTTTGCCGCGATCTCGCATACATCATGATTTGATTTGGGTGACTATAGATCAGATGACTATAACAGGCCATTTCTTGCTAGTAAAGACCACAAATTCAGCAAAAGATTATGACAGGTTGTACATTCAAGAGATAGTACGACTTCATGGAGTGCATGTGTCTGTGATCTCAGATAGGAGTGCATAATTCACCGCTCAGTTTTGGAAGTCTTTTGTCACGACCCAATTTCTCGAGCCATGATGGCAGCCACCAACCCACCAGTAGGCAAGCCAAACCCTGTCTTGGAACTTGAGAGTAATGGGACTGAGGGGGGAACTATCTTAAACTAAGTGAAACATAAATAAATAGAACACATAAGAAGGCGGAAGCGAGCCCAAAACTATATATAAAAAAGATACCTCCCAGAACCTTGAAGTCATATGTTCATAACTACTAAAAGAGTACAAGTCCCAAAAGTTGACCAAAGAAACAAGACAGCCTCAAAAATCAAAAGACAAGTCAAAATGTAAATACAGAATGAAGAAAGGAAATCTCAGAACTCTGTGAGCCCACACTTGTCTCCAAAACAGACTGCTGCAGGTACGACCACAATATTGGTAGCTAGTGCTCGGATCTACTTCATGAAAACAGATACAAAATGTAGCATGAGTACCCAAGCGATAGGTACCCAGTAGGCATCATAGGCTGACTGAGCAAGAAAGGTAAAACCGGACGGAAATGATAAATCAAACACGAACAGAGGTCAACCAAAATAAGAGTAGAACAATCTGAGATATAGTTTAAGGATATGTAACCTAAACCCAGCTAGGCCCCCATAAGACCCCCTCAGGTACACTCACGCACAAACAAACAAGAACCCGAATAGAAGCCGCAACTATGGACCTAAAGGAATCCCAACTCTGATTGACACAACCAACAACTCCAACCGAGTCAACAAATCTGACTTCAATTTCGGGCAACCTAGCCTGCCAGTAACTTCAAGGCATTACCCAGTGAGGTGAGTGGCACGTAGTGGTATATCAATCCCCTCCAAAATCCCTAATCCAATTACCCAATAGGCTAACACTCTGGGACCTTGCCCAAGCTAGCCAAGTGTGCCATCTAACACGCTCTGGGGCCCTGACCTTGCCTAAAAGAGTACGCGGACCTGTCAACTCCGAAGAGGACCTCATGTGACTTATATCCAACTACCCAGCCAGCTAAATACCCCGCGGGCTCTGCCTAATGCCAGCTAGGTGACTCAACTATCACTCCCGGAGGACCGTGCCCAATGCCAACCATAGTGTGCGGGTAAAATAAACTTTGTCAAAGATCTAAAATTCCAAGCTATCGAGGATCGATGTCCACTACCAACCACATCAAAACAGGTGAGTCGACACCAAGCCATCATGGATCGACGTTTACTACCAACTACCTCACACCAGAACCAACCGCGAAACACCCAAACTAGGAAATTACTACGCCTTTGATAACACATCGGCATCACAAAAATAGGGAGAGAAGACAAAAGGATCACAAGCAATAAAAATCCCAAAGTTACGCTCAACTATTAGACCCAAGTCTACTATGTTAGTCTATCCAAAGTCAACAAGGGGCATGTGACTAAGGCAAAACTAGTCTATCCTAGACTAAGGCCAAAGATAAATTCCAACATAAATAAACAACCAACTAGATACTATGCATGCAACGACAAATAAACAACCCAGCAAGTAATTCACAAATACCCATAGATAAACAATCCCTCCGACCACATGGTTCTAACCCAGAAATTGCTCGAAAATCAGCCCTACAACATTTTTTCTGAGAACAAGAGAAGAAATACTGGCACCCCACCCCAATTCACATAATTCAGCATGCAATTACACAATCAGGATCAATCTAAAGAAAAGGAAGTTGTAGCCTACTTCAAGACCTACCACGCACGCTCCAAATCACTATGCTGTAGATTTTCCCTTCCGAACTATCTCAAATTTCTGCCATGCTATAAAAAATAGAATTACAACATTAGCACAGTCGTTTAGACTCTAAAATCATCAAAATCAAAGACAGACCAATTTCATAGTCAAAATCGGGAAATGTGGGACCCACTCCAGAATTTCTAGAATTTACTCTGTGAAGAGTTCCTAAACCCTCCCCTGTCCTATGTTCCAAAATGAAGCACCTCTCGAGGCTTGGAACAGCTCCATGCAATAACAAACATAAATACAAAACTTTACACAATAAGAGAGTTGGGGCAGACACTTACAATGCATATACACCACAATACACACTGCAGACAACCACCAATAAAGCCAATGTAAACCCAAACATAGCGGACTTTGAATCACACAAAATGGAGCTCTAAAACTCGAGATATCAAAGTTTTAAAATGAGGCATAATCTGATTTTTCTTTATATAAATCGTACCAGTTCTGGTTGCTAAAAGATAAATCTAGTCGCCAAAACACTAAATTCTTATTGGTAAAGGTCTGCACTAGCAACACTAGATTTTTCTATTTATTTTTCAAAACACTCTGAATAGACCTTTGGAATTCGTTTGGGAGCCGATAAAAATAAACCAGCTATGCCACCCCCTTAAATTTGACATTTTGGGCTCAATGGAACAGTCAAAATTTCCATATGAGGTCATTTTGACAAAAAGTGGGTACCACACCCAAATGCCATTTTTAGCCAATTCCATAATAGGCCTTGGAATATGACCGAAAACCCCGAAAAGTGCACGAATGGTCGTTCTAGACCAAACTCGGCATTCAAGAACTAACCACACTGACATAATTCTCATCTGAGTGTGTTAGCCAAGAATGTTGACCGAAGTCAAACATAAGCCAAAATTCGAAGGCTAAAGCGCCAAGTGGCCCCAAAGTCACACAGAAAGATCTGGGACACGTGCTAACAATTCCAGTAGCCTAATTTGGCCACTCTAGAGCTGATGCAACTGTTAGAATTCCCATCTGAGATTGTTTACCTCAGGTTATGACTGAAACAACTTTTGAAGTTTCAAAAGATTCAAAATAGGAAAACGGGCATAAAACCCTAACGAACGACCAGGCAACCGAATAATCAATGCCAACAAGTCATAAATGACTTATGGTCGCTCCAGGAACTCTTAATGATGGAAAGAAGTCATAAACACAGAAATGACCAGGAGGGTCACTACATCTTTCTAGAAAAGTTTGGGTTCGAAGGTAAATCTAAGTACTTCTTTTCATCCTCAGACTGATGGTCAAGGAGAGTGCATAATCCAGACCCTGGAGGATATGCTACAGGAATGTATCATAGACCTTAAAGGTAATTGGGATGACAACTTGCCTGTCATAGATTTTTCTTAGAATAATAACTATTACTCAGTATCCAAATGGCTCCTTATGAGGTGAAAATATGATGGCCTATTGGTTAGTTTGAGGTTGGTAAAGCTGAATTGATAGGGCCATAATTGGTTCATCAAGCCATGGAGAAAGTTAAGATCATTTAAGAAAGGCTGAATACAACGCAGAGTCATTAGAAATCCTATAACAATGTTAGAAAGATAGACTTAGAATTTGAGGTTGATGATTAGGTCTATATGAAGGTTTCACCCATGAAGTGTGTTAATAGATTTGGTAAGAAGGGGAAACTCAATCCCTAGTACATTGGTCCTTACAAGATATCCAAGATAGTTGGCAATGTAGCTTATGAGTGGGAGCTATCGTCAGAGTTAGCAACTACTCATCTGGTATTCCACATTTAAATGTTGAAGAAGTATATGGGCGATCCTTCATATATAGTACCTACTGAGAATATTGGTATCAAGGACAGTTTATCTTATGCGGAGGTGCCCATTATATTCTTGATCATCACGTTCGCAAGTAGAGGACCAAAGAGGTTGCATCGTCAAGGTCTTATGGAGAAATCAATTTTTTGTGGAAGCTAATTGGGAGGCAGGGGAGGATATGAAGAAGAGATATCCACATCTCTTTCCTTCCGTAGAAATTCAAACAAAGGTAGTAACTCTTCGTAAACTACTCTTTAAGGTGATACTTTGAGTTATGTTAATTGCATGTTGTGTTCTTGAATTGGGGTTGTAAGATGTTTCACACCCATGTTTTTCTTAGAGTTATCTCATCGAGGATGAATGTTCTCAAGGGGGAGATATTGTAACACCTCATACTTTGATCAGTTTTTAGTTTTGGGTCAACTTGAAACGACCATATCTTTTATCACATAATAAGTTATGTGGTCCATGTTGTATCAAATCGAAGGTTTTTAAGTCCTCTTTCCAACGCCACCAAGTTTACAAAATTCCAAGCTCGGGGTAAAATGGCCATTGGAGTGAAGCCTCTATAGTTAAGCTTTTTTCCATCCAATTAAGGAAAATGTATTTTGGTCTTTTCCTTACACCACTAGGGCTAAAATCTTTTTCCCACACAAATAAGGGTCTAATCTAATTTAGACCACTTTTTCACGTTCCTTAACTCTTAGAGTTCAAGAGAAGGATTTCAAGAAGAGAAAAAGATGATTTTCAAGAGTTCATTAAATGGGTTGAGGAATTTTGCCAAGAAGAAGTGTTCTTTCGACGTATGTAAGTTTCTCAAAGTTTGGTTTGCTCTCCCTCACACCATAAATGTAAGTTCATTCACATATTCATACATAAGATCGTTATTAATGAGATTCTTGAGAAATTCTTGAGTTTTAGCCCCCATTCTTTAACAATGGAGGTTTTGAGTTCTTGAGGTGAGGGTCTTGTGAATGAATGGTGTTTATTAATAGAACTTGGGTGAGATTTAAATGAATTTGTGTTGGGTTTGTGAATCAAATATAGGTTTGAAGAAACCAATCAATTCTAGATAATTTAGGACCCGAAATTGAGCAAGAAAATTCGTTGGATTTTTGGGTTCGGCGTGGGGCAACACGCCACCAAGGCTCCAGGAGTACTGGCGCCCTGTGCATGTAGTGCGCCCCAAAACAGCCCCAGTACTCTTGGGGTTGGGGCGGCGCGCCACTAATGCGCTAGGGTCGCGTAACCCATTTCTTCTTTATCGATCATTCTGTATGCAATATTTCCAATCGTGTCCTCTTTATCTTCTTGATATTAACTCTTAAAGTCTTCATTAATCCTTGGGAGACCTTGCATATCCTAATCAAATGTCTTAATTTACATTTCAAATTAAAGTAAAGTTAAGAGGAATGTTCAAGAGATCCTTTTGAGTCAAATTTGAGAATCCTTTTGCAATTAACTAAAGATTTGAGTTAAGTCTTGAGTAAATGAGTATGAGAATGAGGAGAGTTGTGTTTCATATTTCAAAAATGAGTTTAAGGGAACTACGTATTCCTAAATGTAACATTTTTACATTTCCAAAGAGAGAAACATTGATTTCTAAATGAGTTTACAAGTTCAGAGAAGTTTCAGAGTATTACCTCTTTTAAGAGGATCTTTTGAATAATTACCTCAAATTGAGAAAGATTTATGTTTTACATATTTGAGCATGAGTTATATATTATTTAAAGTAGTATTGAGCACTGATATTAGTATGAGTTCAGAAAATTCAGAATCCTCATAAACCATGTATGCCAAAAGGGTAAAAGATCATACTTTTTAGATGATTCTTTATTGCTTTTAAGAATAACTTAGTGGATTCACTTAGTTGAGGTGTTCTATACCCCGAAAAGGTATACGAGAGTTATGGTAGTGTGGGTGAGACATTATATCATCATGTAGCTCATATTGATGGTTGCCGGTTAGAAAATCTCCCAAATAACAATGAAGAGTATGTTATTGTACTTTTATACATCATTGAATTTTATTTCTTGTTTTATAATGTTTTAAATATTGCATCTATCATTTTTGCATTGTAATGAGTTGAGTTAAGGTGAGTATTCCTTCCATCCTTGTAAGTTCAGTTAGTAGCTTTCAGTTTTCCCCCTTACATGCTCGTACATTCAGTGTACTAAGGTCTTTCAACTTGTATCTTAAAAAAGATACCATTTGCATTCCAGCTAGATTTGGTGAGGTTCTTTGCTTTTCGGAGGGTTCCACAATTATATTTCAATTTTTTAAGATGTCGTGGGTCTTGTCCCGACATCTATCATAGCATTAAGAGGCTTCATAGAGAGTAGTAGTTGAGGATTCTTTCACTATTCCCTTGTGATGTTTTGGCACTTGGAGTCAATCATTTATGTTTAATTATGCATTTCCAAACATGTCAGAGTTTATATATTGTTGAGTATTTTAAAATGATCATTACAATAAAAGTTCTTATTTTATTGAGTAAGTCTTCCGTTGAGTATCATATAAGTACAAAGTTTATGTAACACTCCAAAAACTAATAGGCTAAAACTAGAGCAAAACATGAGGGTTAACATCAAAGGAGAAGGGCAAGGGCCAATGGAAATGCGTGGGGGCCAAGGCTGCCCCAAAGTTGGCCAAGGCACTACCCCCACCTCAACGAGGATCTTCATGACCTGTGGTGGCCACAACGCCCCATAGTGCTACCTGTGGAGGGCTAGGCAGTAGCCTCCCCAAATGCTGCCCAAAAGTTGCTCCTCTTCATGGCTCTTGGTGAATACCACAGCTCGTGGGAAGGCACGTGGAAGGGAGTTAGTGGTGTGAGAGTTGAAGAAAAGTGGCAAGCACCACAGCTCATGGAGCCCCTCATGAGATTGCCTTGGGCTTGTGGGCTAAGGGCACATATTGCCTAAGCCATTGCCTAAAGTCCACGGAGGGGACCACGACTCGTGGAGCCCCTCGTGGAACCTAGGCAGCTAACTTAAAGTGAGAGGTGTTTTTGGTAATTCCAGTTTAAGTCCAATCAAAGTGAATTTGTTTTGGGTAATTTTAGGGTCACTATACAAGTCATATATTCACAACACCCAAATATTTCCGAAAGTTCATCTCCTCTCCAAAAAATCTCTCTCTAGAACTTCAAAGAAGAAGAAAAAGGAAGTTGGGGCTAAGGTTCAAGGAGCAAGGTTTTCTACTCAATTTCATTGGATTCCATTGCTAAGATATGGTAGTCCTTCATTCATGGATAGTTTTTATCCATGGAGTCCCTTCAAAACCTTAATTTCAAAGATAGAAATTCTCCAAAATTTAGGGTTTGTCTCCAAGTCATGGGTTCCTTTCAAAAATGATTCTAATGCTTGAAGTACTTTATATTATGATTGAGTTGATGATTTATTATGGGCTTTATGTTGAAATTCCCAAGAACCCATGAAACCCCCATATTATTCCATTATGATCTTGTGATGTGGGTTGTTGATTACAGAAGAATGTTATGAGATTATGCCTATAGTGGTTGGGTTACAAGAATTATGATTATATCCATGTCTAATGTAGTAATTCAAGATGTGTTGATTGACTATGATCGTTGGTCCTTGAAGGGCAAAGTATGAGAATTATGCATGATTTATGAAGTTTAGTATATGCTTTAAGAACACCTTGAGAGTAAAGTGACTATAATTATGATTGAATTGTTGTGTCGTGAAAGATTATCCTCATATACACACTTATGTATGAATATGATATGAGGAGAAATTTTTTCTCACAATATGATGATTTTAAGGTTGAAAGGTTATTCACACCTTTTAAATCTATGAGCTATAGTATAAATTATGTTGGATTGAGTGTCAAGACATTCTTCCATGAATATGAACGTAAGTCAATACTTAATATGTAATCTATGGGAATTAATGCTTAGCATCGAGTGGATATGAATATGAGATGGAAGCTTGTACGATAGTTGAGTCCGGTTTCCCAATGAAAGCTTTTACACTAGTTGAGTCTGGCTTTCCAAATGGGTTCCTTCTACCTTAGTTGAGTCTGGGTTCCGAAAGTATGTATCTCATGAGATGGAAGCCTTATACCCTTGTTGAGTCCGGATTTCTAGAAGCAATCTCTTTATCCCATAAACTATGTGCCCACATAGGTATTTAGCTAATGGATCCAACTAAGCTAAGAGTATGGTTCTACCTTAGGCAAGTAGGAAAACCCCTTTTCAATGTGGGGTAGACACTGAATTCCATGGTAAGCTCACGTGGTCAATGTTGGTTAAGTCTAATTTTCCCCACTTTGATAGTATGAACAAGAATATGAATTATGAACTATAGTTACTCAAGAAACTTTAATTAGTATGGGTGAAATTATGGGATCTTATTCATGCATTGCACAAGTATACTTTGAGGGTATTTATGATATGCTCCTCTTATGGTATGATGATCTATGAGTTGATTATGTTTACGACTTATGCTTTTCCATTCTCTTCAAAATGATGCTTTACTTGTTAAATTGCATGCTTTCAACTTAAATGACCATTTTAGCATGTTTTCATGATTTTGTGCATGGCTATCATACTTAGTGCATTTTTGTACTAACCCATATTTTCTTACATTTTTCGTAAGTGTAGGTTCCGGTTCTCAAGGTGGTCCCTATTGTGGCTAAAGCTTGGATTTGGTCATTTCTCCTAGCTTGTTGGTGAGTCCTCATTATTCGAGGACGAATGTTTTCATTTAGTAGTTTCTTTTCTTATATTTCATTTTCGGACTATATTGTATGCGCTATGGCCCTTTTCATTTCGACTATTGTAATAGATGGCTAAATGAGACAAGTCTAGACTTTCACTTTCTTTTATGAATATTTTGGAACTGAAATGTGGCTTTACTCTTATTGTTCTATTGCTTATGTTATGATATGCTAAGTGGCTTACATGGAACCTTTCGGTGTTCTGTTGCCCTGTTAAATCTGGGGGGTACCCATGGGTCATGAAAAAATTGGTAATTAGAGCACATGGTTTATAATGATTCTACGATGATGTCTTATAAGCCACGTCTAGTAGAGTCTTGTTCATAAGTGTGAAGCGCACCTCACTTATGAATGAGAGGCTATAAGATTTTTAGGAAATTTCACTTCTTTCATTACTCTTAAGTTGTGCCTTAGAGTTTAACTCTGTAAAGTCCCTCTCCTTATCCTTCTCTTGTGTCTTTAGGATATGAATAGATGAAGGGCTAATGCTAGAAGAATGGAGGGTGTCAATGTTAATGAGGAAGCTCCTCAAGCTAATCAAGATCTGGTTGATCCGATGGTTGAAAATGTTACCCATGTGTAGTTTAGGTCTATTATCCAAATGTTGGCTCAAGTCGTGATGGTTCAAGCCAATAGAGAAGTTGTAGCTCCTATGAATCCTAATGTGAATTTGGCTGCTTCAAGGGTTAAAGATTTTTCTAGAATAAACCCTCCCGAATTTCATGGATCTAAAGTGGAAGAGGATCCCCATAGGTTTATCGATGAGGTTTATAAAATTCTTGATATTATGGGGGTATCTTCGAAAGAGAAGGTAGAGTTAGCCACATACCAACTAAATGATGTTTCTGAAGTATGGTATGATTTTAGGAAGAGGGGAAGACCTATAGGAGTGTACCCGATTGAATGGGAAATGTTCAAATCAGCATTTCTTGATAGATTCTTTCATTGAGAGTTGAGGGAAGCTAAGGTGGAGGAATTCATCAACCTTCGTCAAGGAAGTATAAGCATGAAGGAGTATGCCATGAAGTTCAATCAATTGTACAAGTATGCTACGACTATGGTTGCGGATTTGAGGGATTAGATGAGTAGTTTTTGACGGGTGTGTTTGGCTTGGTAGTAAAAAAATGTCGTACGGCAATGCTCCATCATGATATGGATATCTCACGTCTTATGGTGTATGCCTAACAAATTCTGGAGGAGAAACTCAAGAAAAAAAATACGGAGATGAAAAGAGATAGGACCGGTGATGGGAACTTCTCCAATGCTAGGTCCGATGGGCAAGGTCGACAAAGGTTCAAACAAAGGTTCTCCAACCAAGGTTCCTCTAGTGCTCCAAGGGTCAAAAAGGATAGTGCTTCCAACCCTAAACCTCAAAGAGGTAATAGTGGTGGTTTTTATGTGGCTAGGACTAATTGTAAAAAATATGGAAGAAAGCATGATGGCAAGTGCCTTGTTGGTACCGATGAGTATTTTAATTCTGGGAAGGTTGGCCACAAGATGAGAGATTGTCTAATACTCAAGTTTAAGGGAAGAGAAGATAAACAAGCTCCGCCAAGCGGTTCAAACTTCAATGCCCCAAAGCAAAACCGTTTTTATGCTCTTCAATCCCTAGGTGACCAAGAGAGCTCCCAGGATGTTGTGACCGGTATGTTAAAAGTCTTTTCTATTGATGTATATGCCTTGTTAGATTTCGGTGCTACTTTGTCCTTTGTGACACCTTTTGTGGCCATGAAGTTTGAAATACTCCCCGAAGTGTTCGTCGAACCTTTTTTAGTCTTTACCCCGATTGGTGACTCGGTGGTGGCTAAGATAGTTTATAGAAGTTGTCCCATTTCCTTGTCCCATAGAGTTAATTTGGTGGATTTGGCAGAGTTAGACATGTTAGATTTTGATGTGATATTGGGTATGGATTGGTTGTATGCATGTTATGCCTCTATCGATTGTAGGACTCTGGTGGTTAAGTTCCAATTTACAAATGAGCCTATCTTAGAGTGGAAGGGGGGAAATTCTACTCCTAGAGGTCAATTTGTCTCGTCTTAAAGGTAGGAAAATTTTCTCCAAAGGGTGTATCGACAATCTTGTTAGAGTAATGAATGTTGAGTCCGAAACCCCTTCTCTAGAGTTGGTTCTGGTAGTAAACGAGTTTTTGGATGTTTTTTCCAATGATTTATTTGGTATTCCTCCTAAGCGGGAAATAGATTTTGGTATTGACCTTTTTACCGGATACGCAACCTATCTCCATTCCTCCTTATTGAATGGATCTGGTGGAGTTAAAAGAGTTGAAAGAGCAATTAAAATATATGCTAGATAAGAGTTTTTTCTGATCGAGTATTTATCGATGGGGTGCTCCGGTATTGTTCGTTAGAAAGAAGGATGGGTCTCTTAGAATGTTCATCGATTATCATTAATTGAATAAAGTGACCATCAGGAATAAATATCCCCTTCCGAGAATAGATGATTTGTTTGACAAACTTCAATGGACGACCTATTTCTCTAAGATTGATCTTCATTCGGGTTATCACCAATTGAGGGTGAGAGGGGTTGATATTCCCAAGATGGCCTTTAGAACCCGGTATGGTCACTATGAGTTTGTGGTAATGTCGTTTGGGTTGACTAATGATCTGGCAGCAGTTATAGATTTGATGAATAGAGTGTTTAGGCAATACCTATACATGTTTGTGATTGTGTTTATTGATGATATCTTCATTTATTTTAGGAGAGAGAATGAACATATAGACCATTTGAGAATTGTTTTGCAAGTTCTTAAGGACCAACAACTTTTTGTAAATTTTAGCAAGTGTGAATTTTGGTTAAGGTCCATAGCTTTTCTTGGTCATATAGTGTCAAGCAAGTTTATTGAGGTAGATCCTAAGAAGACAGATGCGGTCAGGAGTTGTCCTAGACCTCTAACTCCTTCCGACATTAGCAGCTTTTTAGGTTTGGCCGGTTACTATAGGAGGTTTGTTGAGGGATTTTCCTCCATTGCTTCTCCATTGATGGCTTTGACTCAAAATAAGGTTAAGTTTGTGTGGTCGAAATCTTTTGAGAAAGGTTTCCAAGAGTTGAAAGATAGACTTACTTCCTCTCCGGTGTTGACCTTACCGGAGGGTACATATGGCTTTGTGGTGTATTGTGATGCCTCCATAATGGGTTTTGATGTGTGCTCATGCAAAATGGTAAAGTGATTGCCTATACTTCAAGGTTACTTAAAATCCATGAGAAGAATTATCCGACCCATGATCTTGAATTAGCGGTGGTTTTATTTGCCTTAAAAATATGGATGCATTATTAGGTATGGCGTCCATGTGGATGTTTTCACCGATCACAAGAGTCTTCAATATGTGTTTAGTCAAAAGGACTTGAATCTTCGTCAATGAATGTGGCTAGAATTATTAAATGATTATGATATGAGTGTTCTTTATCACCCGGTAAGGCTAATATGGTAGAGGATGCTCTTAGTAGATTGTCGATGGATAGTGTGTCTCATGTAGATGATGAAAAGAAAAGAGTTTGTTCATGAGGTGCATAGGATGGCCTGACTAGGTGTTCAACTAGTGGATTCCACCAAGGGTGGTGTCATGGTTCATAATGGGTCTGGATCGTCCTTTGTGATAGATGTGAAGTCTAAGCAAGGCCTTGATCCTATATGAGTTGAGTTTAAAGAGTCGGTACTCAAGAAGCTCGTTAAGGCTTTCTCCCAAAGGGGAGATGGGGTTCCTAGGTACCAAGGTCGGTTATGTGTTCTAGATTTTGATGGTTTGAGGGAGCATATTTTTGATGAAGCTCATAGTTCACGATATTCTATTCATCCGGGAGCTAACAAGATATACCCTGATCTATGGGAAGTATATTGGTGGAACCGTATGCAAAAAGATATTGCGGGATTTGTAGACAAATGTCCTAGTTGTCAACTAGTTAAGGTTGAGCACCAAAGGTAGGGAGGCTTATCCCAAGATATAAGTATTCCCAGTTTGAAGTGTGAAAATGTAAATATGGACATTATTGTGGGATTGCCTTGCACGCGAAGACAATATGATTCTATTTGGGTCATTATAAAAAGGAGTGACAAAATCATCCCACTTTATTCCCATCAAGGTTTCTAATTCGATGGAAGACTAGGCCAAGTTGTATAAAAAAGAGATAGTGAAGTTGCATGGGGTCCCTTTGTTTATTATTTCGGATCGGGGTACTCAAATTATTGCACACTTTTCGAAATTCATTCCAAGAAGAGCTTGGTACTAAAGTTAAGCTTAGCACAACTTTTTATCCCCAAACCAATGGGCAAGTGGAGCGTACCATCCAAACATTGGAGAATATGTTAAGGGCACATGTTATAGATTTCAAGGGTAGTTGGGAAGACCACTTGCCATTAATAGAGTTTGCCTACGATAATAGTTATCACTCAAGTATCGGTATGGCTCCCTTTTAGGCCTTGTATGGCAGGAGATGTAGGTCTCTGGTTGGTTGGTTTGAGGTAGGTGAAATTGCTCTTATTAGTCCTACACTAGTTTATGAAGCGATTGAGAAAGTTCGGCTTAGCAGAGAGAGGTTGAGAATGGCTCAAAATAGACATAAGTCATATGCCAATGTGAGTAGAAGGGATCTAGAATTTGAAGTTACTAATTGGGTCTATTTGAAAATCTCACCCATGAATGCTGTGATGAGGTTTGGTAAGAAAGGGAAACTTAGTCCTCGGTATGTAGGTCCATATCAAATTTTGGAATGAGTTGGTAAAGTAGGTTATGAGTTGGATTTGCCAAATGTGTTGGCTCCAGTTTATTTGGTATTCCATGTTTCTATGCTTAAGAAGTGTATTGGAGATGCAGCATCCATTATTCCCCTAGAAGGGTTAGGAGTTGACGAAAGTCTTTCATATGAAGAGGTTCCGGTAGAGATCCTAGACCGATAAGTCAATAGATTGAGAAATAAGGAAATATCTTCCGTGAAGGTTTTATGGAGAAATCATTTAGTTGAGGGTGCTACTTGGGAGCCTGAGGCCGAGGCCGATATGAAGTCCCGATATCCTCATCTCTTTCCTTCTACTCCTATTCAAGCTTGAGGTAAGTAGTTCCTACTAAGTTTTAGTATTTTGGAGTCATGTGTGGTATATGTGTTCTTCCATGATTTCCTTATGATATGCATGTTCTTGAGAAATTCATGTTTAGTAAGAAAATGAGTTTTTATGATTTATGTGTTCCTTATGTTGTTGTGCATTTAGTATGAGTTGCATATTTGACTTCATGAGATGAGTTGATCAACATGCTTTAGTATGCTTTTGAGAGTAATTGCTTATTGGCTCCATGGTATTGTGTTGAACATGCTTTTAGTTGGAGAAGGTATTTCCTACTATGAATAGGAAAAATGTTGAGTTTTCATGCATAATGGGTTGTTAGAGGTAGTTCCGACTTCCTTAGGATGCATTGATTATGTTGAGATGGAGTTGGTATTTCCTCCTTCAAATTGTGCATTATTTTGATGTTTCATGCATGATGGGCTGCTAGTCTTGAGTTTTTACTTCCATAAGGTGTCTAGATCGTCATTCGAGGATGAATGTTCCCAAGGGGGAGATATTCTAACACTATAGAAACTAGTAGGCTAAAACTAGAGCTAAATGTGAGGGTTAATGTCAAGGGAGAATGGCAGGGGCCAAGGGAAATGGGTGTGGGCCAAGCCAAAGGAGCCAAGGCTGCCCAAGAGTTTGCCAAAGCACTTCCCTCACAACCACGAGAGTCTTCATGACCTATGGTGGCTACCAAGCCCCGTGGTGCCACCCGTGGAGGGCTAGGTAGTAGCCTCCCCAAATAATGCCCAAGAGTTTCTCCCCTTTACGAGGCACTTCACGGCTCATGGGAAGTCTCATAAAAGGGGGTTAGTGGTGTGAGAGTTGAAGAAAAATGGCTTAGCCACTGCCTCAATGTCCACGAGACGGACCACGGCTCGTGGAAAACACCATAGCTCGTGGAGCCCCTCGTGAGATTTCCTTGGGCTTGTGGGCTAAGGGAACATGTTGCCTAAGCCACTGCCTCAGGTCCACGGAGGGGACCACGGTTCATGGAGCCCCTCGTGGCACCTGGGCTGCTCACTTAAAGTGAGGGGTGTTTTAGGTAATTCAAGTTTAAGTACAATCAAAGTGAAGTCATTTTGGGTAAGTTTAGGGACACTATATAGGTCATTTTAAAGTAAAATTCTCCTAAATTTAGTCATATTTTCACAAGACCCAAATATTTCCCAAAGTTCATCTCTTCTCTAAAAATTCTCTCTCTAGAACTTAATGGAAGAAGAAGAAGAAGGATGTTGGGGTTACGGTTCAAGAAGCAATGTTTTCTACTCAATTTCATTGGATACCATTTCTAAGACATGCTAGTCCTTCATCCATGGATAGTTTTCATCCATGGAGTCCCTTGAAAAACACAAATTCAAAGATAGAAATTCCCCAAAAGCTAGGGTTTGTCTCATAGTCATGGGTTCCTTTTAAAAATGATTCTAATGCTTTAATTACTTTATATTATGATTGAATTGAAGATTGATTATGGTTTTTATGTTGAAATTCCCAAGAACCCATGAAATCCCCATATTACTTCATTATGATCTTGTGATGTGGGTTGTTGATTATAGAAGAATGTTATGAGATTATAGATGTAGCTATTGGGTTACTTGAATTATGATTATATCCATGTCTAATGTATTAATTCTAGATGTGTTGATTGAATATGATCTATGGTCCTTGAAGGGCAAATGTCACGACCCGGAGTTACCCCCTAGAAGCGACATGGTGTACTTGACCCCGAAGGGGTCTCATACAAGCCTCTAGCATCATCATAACATAAGACATAGAAATAATGCGGAAAATAAATTTAAAACTTTTACATTAGAAGTCCAGCTCCATCTTTCATAAAGCAAAAATCATAGGAAACTAGACTTTGTCTCATCCACCATATAAAACATAGGAATACAAAGTTTGGGACTTAGCCCTTTACATAAAAAAAATTCTCAACATGAGAAGTACAATAGAAACTAAGAAATGGATAATATGTCCTCGAACTTGAGGACTCACCAGTATTTGGAGATAAGCAGTCCAAGTCTTCTTCAAGAAAGAGAGTGTATGTCACCTAGCCGGAACCTATACTTATCAAAATGTAGAGGAAGAAGGGGTTAGCACAAATATGTACTAAGTATGTACACATGCATAAAATCCTTTAAATATGATAAAAGGGACATTTTAGTTTCAAAGTATGCATTTATCATGTTTGGAAACTAGAATGCATTTACAATGTACAACACAAGCCATAATCACATTTATACTCATACATGGTAATATCAACACCTTAGCAACCCCTATGGAACACTTATGCAATGTATGGTTGGCATCCCATAATACCAACCCTACTAAGCACCCCATTGAAGCTACCTTGGTCATGCACATCATCTTTAGACCTCATTATAATTATTAGTCATAATTAAGGAAATAGTCATGTACATTACTTGAATATAAGTAAAGTTATTCATGACAACCATCCATTCAACACACATGCATACATTTGTATCTCATCATAATATAAAGGAACCATCCCACAACATCCTACTAAGTCTACTTGTGCAATGTGGAAGTGAAGTCCCATACCCCCACTCCTACTAAATAAACTCACCAAGAAGTCATAGTATAGTTCATGTCTCATTCATTATCTTTATTATATAGGAAAAGTAGCCATAACCGACATAGACCATGTGAGCTACATGAAATATAATGTCGTGTAACCCCACACAGAAAGAAGGTGTCCTACTTGCCTTGGGTAGAACTAAATGTATAGCTATAAGGTGGATCCACTAACTCAGGTCCTATGTTGGCACATATTTATGGGATAGGGAGATTACGTCTAGAAACCCTACCTCTTGCATTGGCAGAGGAGCTTCCATCTCATGAGTTTACTTAAGATGACCCGACCTATTGCATTGACGGAAGGGCCTTTACCTCATTGTCCATATCCACTCGGTACTACGCATTATTTCCCAATTTATACCTAATTAGTTTTGAGTTGCATTTACATTTGTGAAGGAATGCTCTATCCCTCATTCAATACAATTCGTCAAAATAGCTCTTAGATTCATTAAAGGTGAGAATGTACTTTCAACCTTTGAATAAACATTAGTACGTGAGTAGAACTTTCATATTGCATTTATAATGTTTTCATGTGAATAGACTTTCAATCAACACAATAACATCATCATCATCCTAGACTATTCAAGCATCATCAAGTGTAAGGGTAAGGGAAGAACAACCTTTTAACAATACCATACTTTACACATTAGTCATAGGAGATTTACTTTCTAGGTGAATCAATAGGTTATACTCAACTTTCATCAATATGTACAAACCCTAGCAATTTACCCCTTTCAAGGTCGCGAATCACGTCTCACAATTACACCTAAAGATACTACAATAGGCATGAATAAAACAGGATTCAATAACTATATTAACATAGATACAATTCATAGTAATCATCTTGCATCAATACACCCATCACAATTCATGAAATTAGGGTCATGGAGTGTTCATGGGTTCATGGGGAATTTTACAATGAAAATAACCATTAAACATCAAATCATCCATAATATAATGCAATTAACATAATAAAATTATTTTTAGGAAGAACCCATGGCTAGAATGAAAACCGTAGTTTTTGAACAAGTTACCATTTTTGAAATTAGAGTTTGAAGGGATTCATGGAGAAAAGTGTTCCATGAATGAGGTTCCTATAGCCTAATTGATGTTTTCCCATGAAATTGGAGTGAAAAGCTTGGATCTTGAACCCTAATCTTGACCTTCTTTTTTGTTCTTCACGGAGTTTACAGAGAGAATATTTTTGGGAGGGAAGTTGGTTGAGTTTCGAGTTTTTGAGTTATCAGAGTTAAAAGTTTAATAGTTAAAAATACTTTAATATACTTAAAATAACTAATAATAACCGTTCCTACTACTTAATTAATTTAATTAGTAATGTACGAAACACCCCCTATGGCAGAACCCCAAACCAACTGTTAGAGGTTGGGATCCACGGACCCCATCCACGGATCGTGGATGGGACCACTGCCCATCCAACATGGGGGTGGTTTGGGTTAGAGTGGAAGTTTTGGAGGAAAATCTTGGGGAGACTAAGTCGCAATCCACGACTCTAAACCACGAAGTGTGGGTCCACCCTTATGGAGTGGGTGCCCAATCGTGGTGCCATGTTGTTTTTTACAGCTTTTGGACCTTTTCTTGGGTCCTCCTCATGGACCCTTGAGGGGGTCCTAGGGGGTCGTGCCTTGACATTTAGGCACTAAAACCCTAGTACTATATTAGGGAAGTTATTTTAGGACTCTAACTTATGTTTTCACTTCATTAGGCTACTAGATTACTAGTTAGGCTTTAGATTAGGTCATTAGATTTCTGGGATGTTACATTATCTCCCCCTTGGGAACATTCGTCCCCAAATGATGACCAAAACACCAAACTAAGTTACAATCTCTAGACTAGCAACTCATCATGCATGAAACATAAAAAAAAAAATGTACAAAAACTAAAAATGCACAAATCACATCATGCACAATTTCAAAGGAGGAAACTTCAACTCCCTTTCACAACATGGCCAATGCAATACAAGAAAGTAGGAACTCCATCTACAAATCCAATATGCATGACACTTATCAATTAACATCAACATTGGAGGAACTACCTTCTCCAACCCATACTAGCTCAACACAACAATATAGAGCCAACATGTCATCTCATCAACACATCATTAAACATGTTCATCAATTTACCTCATGAAGTCAAAAATGCAATTATTATACTAAAATGAAAAAAAACATGAGGAACATGTAAATCATGAAAACTCAATTTATTCTTTAACATGAATTCTCACAAGAACATGCGCAATATAAAGAAATCATAGGAAACTCATACCATACACATGACTTCCTAAAACACTCAAAACTAAAGAGGAATTACTTACCTCAAGGTTGATTAGGAGTAGAAGGAAAAATATGAGGATAACGGGACTTCATATCGGCCTCAGCCTCCCATGTAGCACCCTTAACTAAGTGATTCCTCCATAAGACTTTAACGGAGGCTACTCACTTATTTCTCAACCTCTTCACTTATCGGTCCAATATCTAAACTGGGACCTCTTCATAAGAAAGGTTTTCATCACCTCCTAAACCCTCTAAAGGAAGGATGGATACCAGATCACCAATATACTTCTTGAGCATGGAAACATGAAACACCGGTGAACCGGTGCCATCTCATTTGGCAAGTCCACTTCATATGCAACTTTCCTAATGCATTTCTAGATTTTGTATGGGCCCACACACAGGGGACTAAATTTCCCTTCTTGCCAAACCTCATCACACCTTTCATAGGTGAGATTTTCAAGTAGACCCAATCACCAACCTCAAATTCAAGATCCCTCATTCTAACATCGGCATAATATTTTTGCCAACTTTAGGACGTTTTCAACCTCTCTCTTATGAGTCAAAATTTTCAATGGCATCATAAACTAGTTCAGAACCAATTATAGCAAACTCACTACTTCAAACCAACCAATTGGAGATCTACACCTCCTACCATATAGTTCTTCAAACGGAGCCATAGCAATGCTTGAGTGGTAACTAGTTTTGTAGGCAAATTCTATCAATGGGAGATGATCATCCCAATTAACTTCGAAATCAATCATCCACGCCCTCAACATGTCCTCTAAGGTTTGAATGGTGCATTCGGCTTGACCCTCTGTTTGAGAGTGGAAAGCGGTACTATGTTTAACATTGGCACCAAGTCCTTATTGAAACACCTTCCAAAAATGTGAAGTAAATTGAGTACCTCTATTTTTTCTGATAGACAAAAGAACCCCATGCAACTTCACTACCTCCTTGATGTACAACTTAGCATATTCTTCCACCAAATAAGTAACTTTGAAGGGAAAGAAATGGGCTGATTTCGTCATCATATCAACAATGACCCAAATAGAATCATGTTGCCTTCGAGTACGAGTCAAACCCACAACAAAGTCCTTATTCACCTCCTCCTACTTCCAAGTGGGAATATTTATATCTTGGAACAAACCTCCTGATTTTAGGTGTTCGGCCTTAACTTGTTGGCAATTTGGGCATTTGGCCACAAAACCCGCTATATCCTTTTTCATGCCATTCCACCAATAGACTTCCCATCGATTATGGTACATCTTGGTGGATCCCGGATGAATAGAATACCGTGAACCATGAGCCTCTTCTAAAATTTTCTCTCTCAAGCCATCACTATCCAGAACACATAATCTACCTTGGTACCTAAGCACCCCATCTCCCCCTCAGGAGAAAACCTCAACGGACTTGTTGAGAACCGACTCTTTCAATTTCATCAAAATATGATCAAGGTGTTGCTTAGACTTTACATCAACCACAAAGGATGATTCAGAACTATGATGAACAATAACTCCACCCTTGGTGGAATCGACAAGTTAGACACCTAGACGGGCCAACCTATGCACATCACGAACCAATTCTTTCTTCTCATCTTTTACATGACCCACACTACCCATGGACAATCTACTTAGGGCATCCGCAGCTACATTGGATTTACCGGGATGGTAAAGGGCACTCATGTCATAATCCTTTAAAAGTTATAAGCACCTTCTCTGTTGGAGATTCAAATCTTTTTGGCTAAACACATATTAAAGGATCTTGTGGTCGGTAACACATCTACATGCACCCCATAGAGATAGTGTCTCCATATTTTCAAGTCAAACACTACCACCGCTAGTTCGAGATCATGAGTTGGATAATTCTTTTCATGTACCTTGAGTTGCCTTAAAGCATAGGAAATCACTTTACCCCGTTGCATGAGGACACATCCCAAACCAACTCGAAGAGCGTCACAATATACCACAAACACATTGGTACCCTTCGGTAAGGTCAACACTGGAATGGATGTAAGTCTATCTTTCATTTCTTGGAAGCTTTTCTCACAAGCCTCCGACCATACAAAATTTGCTTTCTTTTGAGTTAAGGCTGTTAATAGAGAAGCAATAGGGGAGAAACCCTTAACAAACCTCATATAGTAACCGACCAAACCCGAAAAGATTCTAATATTGGTAGGAGCTAGAGGTCTAGGCCAATTCTTGATCGCATCCGTCTTCTTAGGATAAACATCTATACCCATGCCCGACTGATGTTCGACGTAATCAACTAACACTATTTTGGTTCAAGTGCCAAACGATTGCATGTAGTGATATAACCCAACCAAGGGTTGGGATCAATCCCACAAGGAGTGGTTTTGAAAATTAATAAAAAAATAAAATCAAGTTCTAATTAGTCATAGCTATAAATATTAACGAATAAAAACATACTAAATCTAAGGTCTGATGCAAGCATCAATTATCAATGGGGTTTGTATTAATTAACAACTAAAAAGAGCAAAAATATAATGAAACAAGATATGGAGACTGGATTCTTGGGATGTGATGGGAATACGAGTTAAACTAGGCTATCGGGTAGATGCTATTGATAGTAAATTGTTGAGTATTTGTTACTAGTCTAGACTATAGTGGTGGTAAATTCTCTCTCGAGCAACTTACCCTGAATCAACTCGGTTTCTCTTGAACTACGAGTTTCCACATTAAGCACAGACTCCACCTTAGCCCATTCACTCTCTCGAGCTGAATCTGTGGGAGAAGGACTAGGCTTCCCTCTCTTGAACTGAACCCATGTCGACCCAATACCACCGGCTATTAATTTAGTAGTCTTAGTTTTACGACCTCTCTCTCAAGCAAGCCAAAAGCACTAAGATGAAATCATGTTTGCAACTACAATCCCATTAAGTTCATACACAAATACTAAACGAAATCACATTTAAACAACAAACAAACCATAAACAAGTAGGACCCAACATATAATTTAGCCCAGATTCACAAAATCACACCCCAAGAATTGGGGTTTTATCTAGATATGTAAAAGAGAAAAAAATTTATACCAATATCAGTTTCCATCAATTGGGTATGAAGAATTAAGTCTTAAAACACATCAAGAGTGAAGAATCTTCAAGACCCACGTCCAATTTCTTGGAGTTGAAACCCTTTGAATCTTCAAGGTCTTAGAACAAAGTCTCCAAAACCCTCTAAAACTTAGACACTCTAAAAAACTATAAAAAGTTCGAATAATAGAAGTGATATTAAGTTAGAAATTTAAAACAAGTATTTATAGTGTTTGAAAATTTGTGCTGCGAAAGACCATTTGGTGCAGTTAATCGGGATCGCCAATACACTCGGCGATCCGCCTTTTGGTTGATTTCATTGCCTTCTTGCTTTAGCCTTCAATCTCTTCGTATTTTGGGTCATTGGAGGATATGGTACTGCTTCGTGGAACTGCTCGGCGACATGCCGAGTGCTCCATTTCATCGCTAACTTGATCTTTCCCTTCAGGGCTCAGCCCACTGGAACAAAAGGCAATCTCCAGGCCAATCGGCGACTCGCCAACTAGGGTTGGCGATCTTCAGGCCTTGATTTCTTCGTTCTTTTCATCCTCCTTGTTCCTTCTTGCCTAGTAGTGTCCATGCTTTGCCTCAAACTCCAAATACTTGAAACTTAAGGATTTACATAAGATATTGAGACAAAATATGTATTTGAGGACACTAATTCTTTCAAAATATAGCCCTAAATGGGTCCAATTTTTGGACTCATCAACACCCCCAACTTAAAGTTTTGCTTTTCCTCAAGTAAAACTCAAGTTCAGCATTTCAAAAAGGATGTCTCAAACAGTGCTACACAAGACTCAATCATTAATGTACACAACAAGACTCAACTTACTCATGCAAGGCTTAATTGTATACTCAAAGACTCAAGTTGTGACACACCATTATCAAAGATTGTCAAGCTCACTATACTTGCTTCAAATGCAAGTACGAGCTCAACAATGGTATTCAAATGTCCTCACACAAAGAATGATTCTACATTCACATTCAATGGTTTAATTAAGTAATGTTTCGAAATCAAATGCAACACTCACTCTTACAAAGAAGAACACAATGCATGCTTTCACCAATAGGTTTGCCCGTATTTTCCAATCAACAATTGTTCCAGCTCATTCAAGATCAAAAAGGTCTTTTCAAGGCTTGTAATGGGGCTGAGTGCAAATGTATGGTAATTTAGGCTCAGTGACTTTCATCCTTGTGAAGTGTGGTGCTTTCAACACTCCCTTTCCTCGTCTTTCATCATTTTCTTTAGTGCTCATAAGTCATCCCATTATTCACTTCCACGGATTGTTTGGAACCCCCATTTCTACTGTACTTTATTCCATAACTTTTTCATTCCTTTTCTTTTTCTTTTTTTTTTTTTTAATTTATGGAAGGGTTCCATTTTTTTCAACACCATGGGTTAAAGGGGACTTTTCTTGCACTTCTTGACTTGCCTTCTCTTTTCACAACACCAACTTAGGCTTTTGGCCTAAGTTGGCTATTTTATCAACCATGAGGATTATAGTAGCGGATTAAGAAAGGTCATGTTTTTATCAAATTTCTTCCAAATAAAGGTAAGGCTCAAGGGGTGTTAAAAAGAGGTTTACACGCTCACATGGTAGGCCACAAAAGAGGTATATGTCAAATTGGCTCACACTATTCGAAGTTGCCTAAGATCATATCAAGAGATAGCCTTACTTAGTCGACCGTACCAACGGGGTAAATTCTAGGTGTTATGATGCATGGTTCACAGTAAGCTCATCACAGAAGACATCGACACCAAAGTCAAACAAGACTCCACACTTTCACTAGTGTGCAATGTTCATCACAAGAGAATCAATTTGATAAATGGCTAGTCACAACGAGATGCAAAGAGTTAACATATTAACTATGTAACTTCACTTGGTCTAATCGTAGCCGAACATTCATGTTCGTTCGATTATGAGCACTATTTGAGTCATTGATATTGATCAAATCGAGACTTAAATTTGCTAAAGAACAACCACATTCCACACATACAAGAGGTGGTGAAAAGTTCAAATTTTTTGGAAGGGTCAAAATCATTTACAATTTAAAGACAAAAGGATCCACAAGAAGCAGTGTAAAACATTACATTATGATTCACAACCCAACAAGAATATAGCACACAAAGGTGGGCCCACACCCCACCACAATTAAAAATATTTGTCCTTAAATGCAAATAACAATATCCAAAAGTGAAAAGAAATAAAGACAGAGAGGGAGGTAAATAGGGAATCCTGTCTAAGAAGTTGCTCCATCTGTCTTGGCATCAAGGCCCGATGCCTCACCCTGATCCTAGGCAACAGTGCCCGAGGTCACCTCAGAAGGAACATCAATGCCGGCTTTACCATGTTCTGTTGACTGTGAGTCTGCCAGATAGATATGCACCACCCTACAAAATCCCCTGGCCCATGAAGGAATATTAGGGTCCAGGATAATGGTTTTCCTGGCAGAAGTGGGACTTTTGCCCTTGCCTTTCCCAGTAGTTGTGGGTAGTTTCAAAACTTTTCCTTTCGATGTAACTATATCCTCCTTTATCGCATTCCCTTTGGACTTCTGTTGAGCTGGCGTTATTTTTTCAGCAGCTTTAGATTTAGTCATGTCTGGAAAATCTCGAAGAAAATTTAGATAAACTTAAAGAAAAGCACATCAGAACAATTTCAAATGGACTCGCCAAACTAGAGGGCGACTCGCCAAATTTCTTGAGCGAGCTAGATCGAGCTCGCTGAAGAGATTAGCTCTAAAATTTCAGCAAATAGGAGATGGGAAAACCACTCGGCGTGTCACCATTAGCTTTTGGCGAACAAGGACAAGCTCACCCAAAGTTCCAGTGCACAAAAGCTAAGGGGTGCAGATAAAGGGTGAAAGAGAAGACTTTTCGGCGAGTGGCCGAATGCTTTTGGCGGCATCATGCTTCTCGCTGAAAGTTACAAAATCAATCATCAAATAAAGTGCAAAATCAAAAGCGAGATGGGGACATTAGGCGAACCGTCGAGTGGTTCGCCGAGCTCGACCCAGATCCCCAAATGGCCCAATGTGCCTATTTTCAACCCAACTTCTCGAATTCAACCCTACAACCCCTGAAAACAAATTCAAAGCATGCACAGTACAATTAAGGTAGGACCCATAACACCCAAACACAACCCCTCAAATTTTAATCCAATTTAAGGCATGCAATTACGGGAACTCAACAGTCACAACTACCCGAGCTAGATTATCAAATTAAATCATGCATGTAAACTATCTAATCCTATCAGCCAGGATCAAAACACTTCAACAAGATCAAGCTCTTGCAAATAAGTATAAATTTTGATAAAATAAACTCGGGGCATAGAAAACAAACCTTTGTTGTCGACAAAGAGAAGATTGAAATGCTATGCGACAATGTATTCCAATCTCGAGCACAAATTAGCACTAAAAATGCGAAAATAGAGGAACTAGCATGTGGGTATGAGTTTGGGAAGATAAAAAGTGATGGAAAGTGAATGTGTTTGAAGTTTTTAAACCTTTGGCCTGCAAAACCGTCCCATTTTCGCCCATTCGGTGACATTAGTATTGCTCACCTATCCTCTTAGTGATTCGCTAAGTGTTTATTTACCTCACCAAATTTTACAAACCTCCAGTGAGTGTAGGGGTCCCAACAGTAGTCTCCGTCGAGATCGCCAACATGATCGGCGATTCGCCAATAGTTTCCCTAGGCTCGCCGAGTTTTATAGACTTCAATTTGAAGATGTCTTGAGTCAAACTGCGGATTAGGTAGGGTTTGTTGACCTCTTCGGTGACTCATCGACTCGAACTATTGCTCGCCACCCTGTACTTTTTCGAACACTTTCCGCACTTCAACTTGTACAAACAAAACACCATTATTTTAAAACAAAAATAAAGCCATAAGGGGTCTTGGGTTGCCTCCCAAGCAGCGCCTTAGTTAACATCATGGTACGACGCAAGTTAACACCTAATCCTCATCTTCGGAGTCAATATTTTTCCTATCAATTAATTTATCTAGGCATCATGTAGCTGATTAATCATGGAATTTGAAGTTGTCATCTAATTCAGCATTTTGATGTTCTCTTTTATCTCTTTCAACACCTTATCTTGTTCATCTAACTTGTGTTGAATGAGTAAGAGGGCATCTTCATTTTGTCCACTTTCTTGCTTCTTTCCCTTTTCGCACTTGTGAAGGGGAAAGTGCTTTTCCTTTTTCATGGACTGCTCTTCCAATTATGTGGCTTTCTTGGCTAAGAAATCCAGCTGAGTTAACATTGTAGCCCACCCTTCTTTTCTCTTTGTTTTCTCATTGGTCTTAACCATGCCATCGAAAAGTTTGGCTACTGCTTCATAGGGTTGTTGTAGCAAGCAACCCTCGAAAACTTGGTCAGCGATACTTCTATTTTCGGGTCTAGGACCCCTATAAAAGAACTTTAGTAACACTTTATCAGACATCCAATGATCTGGGCATGTGTGTAACACTGCCTAGAATTTCAGCCACAACTCTTGGATGGTTTCACCCATACTTGCTTGAATGTCAGGAGATTGTCCCTAAGGTTCAACAATTTCAGAAGAAGGTGATCCGTTTGATACCCATAACTCTCATTCTCACTCATTTTCCCTGAAATAGTCATTCAAACAAACACAACAAAACTAAAATTAAGTAGACTATGACTAACAAAAACAAAAATTCTACTTAACTACAAATTCTCAAATAACACCACTACCCGGCAGTGGTGCCATTTTGATGTTTGATGTAATCAACTGACACTATTTTGGTTCAAGTTCCAAATGATCGCATGTAGTAATATAACCCAACCAAGGGTTGGGATCGTTCCCACAGGAAGTGGTTTTGAGAATTAATAGAAAAATAAAATCAAGTTCTAATTAGTCATAGCTATAAATATTAATGAATGAAAACATACTAAATCTAAGGGGTGACGCAAGCGTCAATTATCAATGGGGTTTGTATTAATTAACAACTAAAAATATAAAAAATATAAGGAAACGAGATATGGAGACGAGATTCTTGGGATGTGATAGGAATGCGGGTTCAACTAGACTATCGGGTACATGCTTTTGATAGTAAATTGCACTAATATGAAATTGTATTTGCAACTATAATTCCATTATGTTCATACACAACTACTAAACGAAATCACATTTAAACAACAAATAAACCATCAACAAGCAAGACCCAAGAAATAAATTAGCCCATATTCACAAAATCACACCCTAAGAATTGGTGTTTTAGCTAGACATGTAAAAGAGATAAAAGTTTATACCAATATCAGTTTCCATCAATTGGGTATCAAGAATTAAGTCTTAAAGCATGTCAAGAGTGAAGAATCTTTAAGACTTTCTTAGAGTTGAAACCTTTTGAATCTTAAAGGTCTTAGAACAAAGTTACCAAAACTCTCTAAAACTTAAACTCTCTCAAAAACTGTAAAATGTTTGAATAATACAAGTGATACAAAGTTAGAAATTTAAAACAAGTATTTATAGTGTTTGAAAATTTGTGCTGCAGAGGACCATTCGGCGTAGTTAGTCGGGATCACAGATACACTCGGTGATCCGCTTTTTCGTCGATTTCATCGCCTTCTTGATTTAGCCTTCAGCCTCTTTGCTTTTTGGGTTGCTGGGCGATACGGTACTGCTCGGCGACACGCTGACTGCTCCATTTCATCGCCAACTTGATCTTTCCCTTCAGGGCTTAGCACACTAGAATAAAAGGTGATCTCTAGGAAGATCGACAATTCGCTAACTGGGCTCAGCGATTTTAGGCCTTCATTTCTTTGTTCTTTTCATCCACCTTTTGCCTTCTTGCCAAGTAGTGTCCATGCTTTGCCTCAAACTCCAAATACCTGAAAATTAAGGATTTACATCAAATATTATGACAAAATATGCATTTGAGGACACTAATTCTATCAAAATATTGCCCTAAATGAGTCCAATTTGTGGACTCATCACTGACATAATATGACCAAGGAAAGCAATCGACCTTAGCCAACACTCACACTTGCTAAATTTAGCATATAATTGGTGGTCTTTAAGGACTTGCAAAACTATCCTCAAATGCTTCATATGATCACCCTCACTCCTCGAATAGGTTAAAATATCATCAATAAAGACAATCACAAATGAATCAAGATATTGCCTAAATACCCTATTCATTAGATCCATGAACGCCGCCGGGGCATTTGTTAGACCAAAAGACATGTCTAGGAATTCATAGGAACCATATCTTGTTTGGAAGGCCATTTTAGGAATGTCAACCTCTCTCACACTAAGTTGGTGGTAGCCCGACCTTAGGTCAGTCTTTGAAAAGTAACTCACCCCTTGGAGTTTGTAAAAAAAATCATCAATTTTAGGAGAGGGTACTTATTCTTTATAGTGAACTTGTTCAATTTGCAGTAATTAATGCACATCCTAAGAGACCCATCCTTTTTCTTCACAAATAATACAGGAGGACCCCATGGAGATATGCTAGGTTGAATAAAGCCCTTGTCTAATAAATCTTTGAGTTGCTCCTTCAACTCCTTTAATTCAGCCGGAGCCATCCAATAAGGGGGAATGGATATGGCTTGAGTGTCTGGCAAAAGATAAATGTCGAAGTCTATTTCCCATTTGGGAAGAATGTTGGGAAAGTCATCGGGAAAGACTTTTGGAAATTCCCTTACTACAGGGAAAAACTCTAAAGGAGGAGTCTCAGACTCAATGTCCTTAACTCTTACAATATGATAGATCCTTAGAAATAATTTTACAAGATTTTAGATATGAAATGAATCGACCTCTAGGGATCGAATTTTGTTCCTTCCATTCCAAAATGGGCTCATTTGGAAATTGAAACTTTACTACCCGAGTTCTACAATCAATGGAAGAAAAACAAGAATGCAACAAATCCATCCCCAAGATTACATCAATCAAGCTTGTCTAATTCTACCAAATCAACCAAAGTGACTCTATGAGACAAAGAGAGAGGATAAATCCTATAAACTCTCTTATCTAGAACCAAATCACCTACTAGTGTAGATACAAAAAAAGGTTCTTTTAACTCTTTGGGAGGTACTTCAAATTTCATAGCCACAAAAGGAGTAACAAAAGATAAAGTGGCACCGGGGTCTAATAATGCATAAACATCAATTGAAAATACATGCAATATACTGGTAACAACGTCCGGGGATCCTTCTTGATCACTTCTAGATTGGAGGGCATAGAAGTGATTCTTCTTGGGAGCATCAAAATTTGAACCACTAGGAGGAGCTTGATTACCCTCTCTTCCTTTGGTGATATGGGTTGGACAATCTTTCAATTGATGCCCAATTTTTCCACATCCACAGCACACACCCATACCGACAAGACATTTCCTCTCCATATTTCTTACCACACTTGGCACATATAGGTCTCTCCATGGAAGATCCACCCTTATTTCCTCTTTGAAGCTTAGGGTTAGACACCCTATCCTTTTTGATCTTTGGATTATTGGAGGAGCTTTGGTTGGAAAACCTCTTCTTGAACGTTGGTCCACTTTGGCCCTCAAACTTACCCTTAGAAGAATTCCCAACATTGGTCCTTGCCCTCTTTACCTCTTTATTCTTCTTTCTAAGCCTTATATCCTCAAATTGTTATGCATATACCATCAACCATGAGATATCCATGTTGTCATGGAGCATTGCCGCTCGACACTCTTCTTCAATAGCATCGGACACACCGATAACAAAGTGACTCATCTTATCTCTTGGGTTAGACACCAAAGATGGGGCATATTTGGACAACTTAGTGAATTTCAAGGAGTATTCTTGGACACTCATACCTCCTTGGCGAAGGTTGATGAACTCCTCAACTTTTGCTTTCCTTTTCTCACGGGGAAAGAACCTATTAAGGAAGGCTTTCATGAATACTTCCCAACTTATGGGACCCGCCCTTATAGGCCTATTATCCTTCCATTGAGTGTACCATAATTGGGCCACGTCCTTCAATTGATACCTGACTAATTTGGCTTTCTCAATAGAAGTGACCCCCATAGCCTCCACTATTTTGTAGACCTCCTCTAAAAACACTTGTGGGTCTTCATTCACTTTGGAACCCAAGAAAATAGGAGGGTTCATCCTAGTAAAATCTTTCAACCTAGAGACCATGGTATTCACATTAGGGTTTACTCGAGGCCTAACTTCTCGGTTGGCTTGGGCCGTTATAGCTTGGGCTTGAGTAGTAACGGCTTGAGTTTGAACAGTCATAAATTAAATCAAAGTTTGTAGAGCCACCCTTATCTCCACATTATTCATAGCCCCTTCATCATTAGGAACTTGAGGGTCTTAAGGATCTTTGGGTGGAACTCCCTCATTCACATTCTCCTCTTGTGCCCTTCATGCATTAGCCCTTCTTGTATTCATTGCCTATAATCACAAGAAAAGGGTTAGAAGAAAGGACTTCATAGAGTTAGGAATCCAAGCACGACTAAAGAGTAATGAAAGAAGTGAAAGTTCCTAAACATCTTATAGCCTGTTATATTGTATTGATGGAAGGGCCTTTACCTCATTGTCCATATCTACTCGGTACTAAGAATTATTTCCCAATTTATACATAATTAGTTTTGAATTGCATTTACATGTGTGAAGGAATTCTCTATCCCTCATTCAATACAATTCATCAAAATATCTCATAGATTCATTAAAGGTGAGATTGTAGTTTCAAGCTTAGAATCAACATTAGTATGTGAGTAGAACATTCACATTAGATTCATAGTGTTTACATGAGAATAGACTTTCAATCAACACAATAACATCATCATCATCCTAGACTATTGATGCGTCATCAAGTGTTAGGGTAAGGGAAGAACAACCTTTCAAAAATACCATACATTACACGTTAGTCATAAGAGATTTACTTTCTAGGTGAATCAATAGGTTATACTCAACTTTTATCAATATGCACAAACCCTAGAAATTTACCCCTTTCAAGGTCATGAATCACGTCTCACAATTACACCTAAAGATACTACAATAGGCATGAATAAAACAGGATTCAATAACTATATTAACATAGATACAATTCATAGTAATAATCTTGCGTCAATATACACATCACAATTCATGAAATTAGGGTCATGGAGTGTTCATGGGTTCATGGGGAATTTTACAATGAAAATCACCATTAAACATCAAATCATCCATAATATAATGCAATTAACATAATAAAATTGTTTTTAGGAAGAATCCATGGCTAGAATGAAAACCCTAGTTTTTGAACAAGTTACCAATTTCAAAATTAGAGTATGAAGGGCTTCATGGAGAAAAGTGTTCCATGAATCAAGGTTCCCATACCTTAATTGGTGTTTTCCCATGAAATTGGAGTGAAAAGCTTGGAGCTTGAACCCTAATCTTAGCCTTCTTCTTTGTTCTTCAATGGAGATAAGAGAGAGAATATTTTTGGGAGGGAAGTTGGTGGAGTTTTGAGTTTTTGAGTTATGAGAGTTGGGTTGTTTAATAGTTAAAAATACTTTAATATACTTAAAATAAATAATAATAATAGCAGTTCCAACTACTTAATTAATTTAATTAGTAATTTATGAAAACGCCCCTATTGCCGAACCCTAAACCATCTTTTGCAGCTTGGGATCCACAGACCCCATCCACGGATCGTGGATGGCACCACGGCCAGTCCTGCGTGGTTTGGGTCAGAGAGGGAGTTTTGGAGGAAATGCTTCGGGAGACTAAGTGTCAACCCACGAATCCAAACTACGGAGCGTGGCCCAATCGTGGTGCCATGATGTTTTTTTTTACAGCTTTTGGACCTTTCCTTGGGTCCTCCTCATGGACCCTTGGGGGAGGGCTCCTAGGGGGTCGTGCCTTGATGTTTAGGCCCTAAAACCCTAGTACTATATTAGGGAAGTTATTTTAGGACTCTAACTTATGTTTTAACTTCATTAGGCTACTAGACGACTCGTTAGGCTTTAGCTTAGGTCATTAGATTTCCGGGGTGTTACAACAAAGTATGTGAATTATGCATGATTTATGAAGTTTATTATAGTCTTTAAGAACACCATGAGAGTAAAGTGACTATGATTATGATCTAGCTGTTGTACTGTGAAAGGTTATCCTCATATACACACTTCTATATAAATATGATATGAGGAGAAACGTTTTCTCACAATATGATGATTCTAAGGTCGAAAGGCTATTCTTACCTATTTAATCTATGAGCTATAGTATGAATTATATCAGATTGAGTGTTAAGACATTCTTCCATGAATATGAACTTAAATCAAGACTTAATATGTAATCTATGGGAATTAATGCTTTGCACCAAGTAGATATGAATATGAATATGAGATGGAAGCTTGTACGATAGTTGAGTCTGGTTTCCCAATGAAAGCTTTTACACTAGCTGAGTCTGGCTTTCCAAATGGGTTCCTTCTACGTTACTTGAGTCTGGGATCCCAAAGTATGTATCTCATAAGAGGGAAACCTTATACCTTATTTGAGTCTGGATTTCTAGAAGCAATCTCCTTATCCCATAAACTATGTGCCCACATATGTATTTAGGTAGTGGATCCACCTAAGCTAAGAGTATAGTTCTACCTTAGGCAAGTAGGACAACCCCTTTTTGGTGTGGGGTAGACACCGGATTCCATGGTAAGCTCACACTGTCTATATTAGTTAAGGCTAATTTTCCCCACTATGATATTATAAACAAGAATATGAATTATGAACTATAGTTAATCAACAAGCTTTACTTATTATGGGTGAGATTATGGAATATTATTCATGCATTACATAAGTATGCTTTGAGGGTATTTATGATATGCTCCTCTTATGGTATGATGATCTATGAGTTGATTATGCGTATGACATATGCTTTTCCATTATCTTTAAAATGATGCTTTAACTTGGTAAATTGCATGCTTTCAACTAAAATGTCCCTTTTAGCATGTTTTCATTATTTTGTGCATGGCTATCATACTTAGTGCATTTTTATACTAACCCATATTTTTTACATTTTTCATAAGTGTAGGGTCTGGTTCTCAACGTGGTCCCCATTGTTGCTCAAGCTTGGATTTGTTCATTTATCCTAGCTTGTTGGTGAGTCCTCATGATTCGAGGACAGATGTTTTCATTTAGTAGTTTCTTTTCTTGTATTTCATTTTTGGACTATGTTGTTTGGGCTATGGCCTATTTCATTTTGACTATTGTAATAGATGGCTAAAATGAGACAAGTCTAGACTTCTGCTTTCCTTCATGAAATGTTTGGACTTGAAATGCGTTTTTACTCTTATTGTTCTATTTATTATGTTAATATATGCTAAGTGGCTTAGATGGAGCCTTTCGGGGTTCTATGTGCCTTGTTACATATAGGGGGTACCCCTGGCTCGTGATAATTTAAGTATCTATACAAGATTTTGGAAGTAAGTTTTTTACTATCATAAAGAGTAATTGTCAGCCAAACACTTGACGTAAACACAAGACATAGGATCACGAGTGACTCTAAGATAACCCTATGCTGGCATATCATAAGCACACTAGATAAATCAAAGTAAGAAATACTGTGCGGAAGCTTTAAACATGATATAAACTGAAATGGGGAATACCCAATAGTGTCTAAATATATAAACTGGAGTTTAATAACAACTGGAAGGTCAAACTCAAAGAATAACTATGTTTGAAATAAGTCTCTAACTGACTAGAGATGCTGGGACATGCTCCCATCTAACTCTAGCAAAACTGAAACTGAAAGACTGAAAGTAATGGTAAACATGTCTATCGTCCTCGAAGTATAAGGACTCACCACTGCTAATTCTGAATACTGATCAAGAACCAATCTACACGTGATCTGAATGCTGAGGACCTAAACCTACATTAGGAAAAGATGTAGCGTAAAATATGGGTCAATACATGAAAGGTATTAAGAATGCAGGATAGGATAACGCTGAACAATATACATAACTGAACAAGCATACTGAGAAATGATATAAAATGAACATGATAAATATATTGAACATACTAAACATGAACTAAACTAAATGCAATGACCAAATACATGACATGCTGAAATTGAAATCTTAACTGTAACTGATAACCTGGTCAATGCAATAGAATCTGACTGTGGGAGCTACTATTAACCAACATAAAACCACGTGAGATAAACATGGATTCCGATATATATTCCCCATCAAGAGGACCCAATATACCTTGCCAGGGGTATAAAGGAATGACTGGGGTGATCACTAAATATGATGCCCACAGAGGTGACTTAACCTACAGGGGCACGTAGTTTTGGAACTATGAGGGTGACTCACCCTAGTCCAACTCGGTATTAAGACTACTCCCAACTAGAATGCATAAACTACAACATAACTGAAATAACTAGATAGCTCATGATTCTGGCATGCTAACTGAAAATGTAACATTCAGTACTAAGAATGAAACATTTGAAAACTAGTGCATGTATATCTGTATAAACTGACCTAGCAAGTGTAGTTCATAAACTAAAAGAATCTACACAACTAGGGTTCTGAGTTTCATGCAAGAATTAAGTAACAATGTTACCAAAACATAATATTTGGAATAGGATTAAACTTACAGCTAAATCACAGCAATAATATGAAGTTCTGGAAACCCTAAGGGGTCGTTTGGTTGGGAACTAGTTATCCCAAGATTAATTATCTTGGGATTAGTTATCCTAGGATAATTGATCCCACAATGTATATGGGATAACTTATCCCATCACTATGTTATAAATGGTGGGATAAGTTATCCTAAACATTTCAACCAAAAAAGACATCAAAATTTTTTCCCAGAACTAATTTTTTATCCCAAGACTATTTATTCCCATCCCTCACACCAAATGAGCCCTATGTCTAAACATAATGAAGGGAACCAATAATCAGATTGAATTCTAGGGACCTAATGGGTGAAAGGAACCCATTAGTGAAATCCCACATACCTGGTGACGAATTCCACGGAGAAATCTTTCGATTTTGGGGCTGGAACCAATGGAAACTTATTGCATTCTTGGAGAAGGTTGGTCGATTCTTTTCTCCTTTTCGCTCTATGTTTTTCTAAGTTTTTTATTAATGAACCACTTAGGGTAAAGTCTAATTAAATTACTAGGCTCAAATTGACCAAAACTATGCAGTGTATAGGTTAAACAACGTAGTTTAGGTATCCAATGCATAGGGGAAAAGACCAAATGACCCCTGACTTAAAATCTGTTGAGGCAAACCAAAACCCTAGTGACGAACCATCACTAGGACCACGCCCATTGACAGGGTCGTGGTCTATTAGCAATAGTTATTTGTCCTGGGGGTCCTGTTCCATGAGCCCTGCCACGGACTGTGTGGAGGACCACGGATCGTGAAGGTCACCGTGGTCCCTCACTTGGGCTGGTGGTCTATTGGCTCTAGTCCACGGACCCTCCCACAGCCCGTCATCAAGACCACGGCCCGTGGAGGGCTTTGTGGTCTGATGTCAGGGCCTGAAAGGTTTTGTATCGCTACCACAAGCACCAATACGACTAATGTGGTGGTCCATGACCTGTGAAGGGTCCCTTGGTCCACCATTTCTGGGTTGGTGGTGAATCCACGGATAGGTCGACAGACCGTGGTTCCATTCATGGTCCATGAACCCTGTCATAGTTCACCCATTTTCTGATGTTTAGGTCTAATAATTCATGAGGTGGTACATTATTTTCCCCTTGGGAATATTTGTCCTCAAATGAAGATTGACTAGATGAATTTGGAGGGAAAGTGCTGAAAACCTAACTACCAAGTACTGGAAACTGAAATCTGACTAAACTATGTTCTAAGAACATGCAATTACATTGAAAGTACAAGTATAACTGAAGAAAAATGATACAAAGAATGAATTTATGCAAGAGTTACTGAAATACTAGAGAGGACATATTACCTCAAGCTAGAATTGAATCGGAAGGTAAGAGATGAGGATACTTTGCCTTCATGGCTGCTTCTGCTTCCTAAGTAGCTCCCTCTATGGATTGACTCCTCCAAAAAACCTTAACTGAAGTGACTTCTTTGTTTTTCAACTTTCGAACCTGACGATTAAAAATCTACACTGGCACATCCTCATGAGACTATCCGTCACAGCCATACTTCCCAATGGTACTATAGATATTGGATCACCCATACACCTCTTCAACAATGAAATGTGAAAGATCGGATGCACCGTTGCCAGTTCTTCTTTAACTTTAACTCTTAAGACAATTTACAAACTCTTTACAAGATCTTGTAAGGGCCTACATATCTAGGGCTGAGCTTCCTTTTTTTGCCAAATCTCATCACCCCCTTCATAGGTGACACTTTCAAAAAACCCAATCATAAATTTGGAACTCCAAGTTCCTTCTTTTACATCTGCATAGGACTTCTGGCAGTTCTGGGCTATCTTAAGTATATCTCAGATGAGCTGAACTTTTTCCACAGCATTATGAACCAAATATGACCCTATCAAGGCTACTTTACCTACTTCAAACCAACCAACTAAAGATCTGCATCTACGCCCCATGTAATTAATGCCTCACAAGGGGCCATCTGAATACTGGAATGGTAGCTATTACTGTAGGCAAACTCTATAAGAAAACGGTGATCATCCCAACTACCCTTGAAGTCGATCACACAAGCTCTCAACATGTCCTCTAAGGTCTGAATGGTACGCTCTGTCTGACCATCAGTCTATGGATAAAATGTTGTGCTGAGATTATCCTGAGTACCAAGACCTTTCTACAATGACTTCTAGAAATGATAGGTAAACTGAGGACCTCTATTTGAGATGACAGACAAAAGAACCCCATGTAACCTAATGATCTCTTTATTGTAAAGCTTGGTGTAGTCCTCCGCCGAATATGTAGTCTTGACGGCCAAAAAGTGAGCGGACTTAATAACTTTGTCTACTACCACCAAAATAAAGTCATGTTGTCCGCAAATATGAGGTAAATTGTAATGAAGTCCATGGTTTATCACTTCCCATTTCCATGTAGGAATGTTATTCTCTTGATTCATACCTCCAGGTTTTTGATGTTCTACCTTAACTTGTTGACAATTAGGGCACTTAGCCACAAAATTTGCTATATCCCATTTCTTTCCATTCCACCAAAAGACTTCTCGTAGATCATAGTACATCTTGGTGGAACCTAGAAAACTTGGAGTTATGGGCTTCTGTAAGAATCCACTATCTCAACTCACACACCTTAGAAACACATAAATGACACTGGTAGCGAAGCGCACCATCTCCCCCTTCGGAGAAAACCTCAACATTTTGCTGATGAACTGCACCTTTCAATTAAAGCAATATATGATCACTTTCTTATTTCTCCTTAACCTTTGCTACCAATGACGATTCTTACCAATTCTGGACTGTTACACCACAATCTGCTATGCTCATAAGGCAAACTACTAAGCGAGTAAATCGGTGAACATCTTTTGGTAGTTCTTTCCTTTGTTCTTCAACATGTGCTACACTACCATGGATAGTCTGCTAAGAGCATCAACTACTACATTGGCCTTACTAGGATCGTAAAGCACATTCATATCTTAGTCCTTGAGGAACTCAAGCCATCTCCTCTGGCGAAGATTCAACCCTATCTGGGTGAACACATATTGAAGGCTCTTATGGTCTGTGAACACCATACAAGTAATGTCTCCAAATCTTTAGGGAAACTACTACGGCTGCAAGCTCGAGGTCATGATTTGGGTAGTTCTTCTCATGCACCTTAAGTTTTCTAGATGAATAAGCTATAACCTTAATTTGCTATGTTAGCACACAACCTAGGCCGACTCTGAATGCATCACAGTTGATTAGATAACCGTTTGAACCCTTTGGTACTCAACCTAGTTTTAGCTCTGAGAAGCTCTTCTCACACTCATCTGACCAATAAAACTTAACCTTTTTTTGAGTCAACTTAGTCAATGGAGGAAGCTATGGATGAAAATCCTTCCACGAACCTTCTGTAATATCCAACCAAACCCAAGAAACTTCTGATATCTGTAGGAGAGGTAGTTTTGGGCCATTGCTTCACTACCTCTATTTTTTGAGAATTCACTCAGATCCCTTCGATAGACACTATATGATTAAGGAAAACAACTGATTGTAACCAAAACTCACATTTCCTAAACTTAGCAAATAACTGGTGATCTTTGAGAGTTTGTAGGACAACCCTCAAATGAGTCACATGTTCTTCCTCATTCCTAGAGTAAATGAGGATATATCAATAAAGACGATAACGAACAAATACAAATACTGCTTGAACACCATGTTCATCAATTCCATGAAAGCTGCAGTAGCATTAATTAGTCCAAATGGCATAACAACAAATTCATAATGTCCATACCAAGTTCTGAAGGCTATTTTTAGAATGTCATTATCTCTGACTCTAAGCTGATGATAACTGAATCTGAGGTCTATCTTTGAAAAATGAATGGCACCTTGAAGTGTGTTGAAAAAGTCATCAATCTTATGGTGATAGCGTACTTATTTTTGATTGTGAATTTGTTCAACTGCCGATAGTTAATGCACATTCTGAGAGAACCTCTTTCTTTTTCACGAACAACACTGGTGAACCCATGGGGGAAATACTATGTCTGATGAAACCCATATCTAAGAGGTCTTTCAACTGCTCCTTCAATTTCATAAGCTCGGCTGGAGCCAGTATGTAAGGAGGAATAGAGATAGGCTGGGCATCTGGAAGTAGATCTATTTCGAAAAGATTGTTATGTTGGTTATTCCTTATTAATTTCCATACATGACATCTACCAAGGAATATATCATAAGTTAGAGTTTGTAGGAATGACAATATTAGAAGTTACATGTTCCACATTCTCTTCAGGTATTTTTGGATGCATAAACTCAACATTTTATCCCATGAAATAATTCATATTTTATTTGCCATTATCTATGGGAAAATCCTTAGGTACAATGTGTATAAGTGGACCAAGTCTAGTCCAATTATCAAACCAAGCACCAAAAAATCCATTTCGAGGCTCTCACCAAATCTCTTGTTCTATATTGTCTCTTGCTTCTAACATTTTTTTCCATAATTGAGAACCTCCCCTCCATTGCACTAATGTTGGACTAAACTTCTTGCAATATTTTTTTACATGAAATTAGACCACATAGACCTAGTAATTCTAAATTTTTACCATAACTTTGCAAATAAATCCATTGAAATGGTCATACCCTAAGCCTACAACTTGGACATGAGTGGCACTTGGGAATCATTACTGGTTCCCAAGCAAACTCTTAGCCTGGCTCAATAATCAGCGGAAGCCCCACTCAACAATATATGACATCAAAAGTAAAGGTTTCTCAAAAGTCTCAAAGTTAATAACTCAGAATATTTAGAAAAATATTCAAGTGGCCAAAAGAGGCAACTTAAACCTTGAACAATAACAATTGAAAATGAAAAAGACGTCTCAAAACACTACTCTCTATGAAATCTCTACCCAGGACATCCAAATATGACAAAAAGTAAATATGGAACCCTTCGAAGCAAGGAGACTCACCAAAGCAACTCTAGAACTGCAAGTGGTATAAACGAACTGCCTGTTGATTACTCTAATTAGTTGTATCTGTATCATGAAAGATGCAGGCCAAATGGCGTCAATACATCAAATGTTTGAGCATGCAAGGGGAACTCTAAAACATAGACATAAGCTTGAACTGATATAAAGGAACATATTCACCTCATCTCATGTCAACTCAAATCAACTCAAGAATACTCAACTAAACTCAATATAAAAGCAATAATAAAGTTGCATTATAAAGAAAGCTTTTAAAAAAGTAGATAATAACTCAATGTATATCAAAATACAATAGTAAACTATTTACTCTTATTTGGGAGATTCACTAACTGACAACCATCACTTTGAGGTATGTGATGATACAACATCTCACCCACACTGCTAGAAATGTCTTATACCTTGGCGGAGTATAAGACATCCTCAACTAAGTGGATCCACTAAACTTTATGTAAAAGCAATAAGAAATCATCTAAAAAGTATTTATGGATATATTCACAAAAGAAACTCATGATTGATGCGAGGTTGAACTAACCTATCACTATAAAAACTAACGTACCTTTAAAGGATCAAATCCTTGGCGAAATTCCTTAAAGATTGCAAGAACTCTTGAATGCTTGAAGCTTTTCTCCTTTTTCTCCTCTTGTAGTTTCCCCTAACTTTGCAAATGTTTATAGACTTTAGAGTTGATTGATTTAATCAGCTTTGACCCCTAATTTGGTGAAAAAACGTGTGGGGCTAGTCGAGGTAAGGAAAATACCAAAATTCCCCTCCTTAAAATGGATGAAATGTGTTAACTAGACAGGTTGTACTCAAATGGGCATCCCTTTATATAAACTCAGAATTTAGCAAAATTGGTGGTGTTGGAAAGAGGACTCAAAGATATTTCATTTGATATCTCATTGGACACATAACTCATCATGTACCGAAAGGTATGGTCATTCAAAGTTGACCAAAAACTCATAATTGAAGACTAATTTGCACAAATCTCAAATTGGCTATTTCTAATTTAGTCCTTTATTAAATTAACTTTTTCTAAGATCGAGGTTTTATAGAAGTATCAAATAAATCTCTGAAGTTTAAAACTCCTTCCTCATTAGGTAAACATAAGCTCTTCCAAGAAGCCCAATGTCTTCTTCTGCCTTCTTCTTTGCTACTCCAAAAGAATCTCGCAAGAACATTATGAATCTCCTCAATACTATATTTTGTAGGAAAGAGACTTGACAGTTAATATACTGCCATGCTTTTAAGGACACAATTATAATTACTACTGCCTTTCCCCCATATGATAACAATCTATCTACCCTTCAAATTCTATAACTTCACCATTTTTATCAATTCATCATAGTACACCTTTTTTTTCTGGAATGAAAACTGGGACAGCCTAAATATTTGAAAGGAAAATTTCCTTTCCCACTCCTGTGATCTCTTCACCTCTTGTAATTGAACTTCTACTACCTTTCTAAACTTATAAACGGAACTTTTTCCTTATTTATGAGCTACCCCGAAACCTTTTAATACTCATGTAACACTGCCATAATAATTTCTGAAGAGGATCTATCAAAGGATGAAAATATTATAGTATCATCTGCATAAGCAAAATGATTAATTTGGGCACTCCATTTTGGCATTCCATACCCTATATACCCGAAGATATCAAATAATGAATTCAAAGCCCTAGAGAGATCTTCAGAAAATAAAATGAATAATGCACGAGAGGATCTCCTTTCTTTACACCCCTGCTCGAATGAAAAAAATATGTGTCTTTGCCTATTAATAAGAATTGAATACCAGTTATTAGCAATCAACCTCTAAATCTTGTTAATAAATGTTTTTGAGAACCCCTTCTTCATTAACACTTTACTCTAATACAGCCATGACACTCTATCATACGCCATTGACATGTCTAACTTTAAGACTACATTAGAAGGTTTACCTCTTTTTCTGATGTCTGTTACTATCTCTCGAGTTAACAAGACATTTTTAATGATACATCTTCCCTCGACAAAACCAGATTAGTTAGAAGAAATTATATTTGCCAGCAAACCATCTAAATTGTCATGCCCCGAAGCTACCCCTATGAAGCGGACACGGGACCCAAGATCACAAGTGGCCCCAAGCTAACCCTGCTGGCATATCATAAGTATACTAAATAAACTAAAGTAAGGAAATACTGTGCGGAAGCTAAATCATAAGATAAACTGAAATGAAAATATGGGGAATACCCATAACTATCTGAATATATAAAAATGAGATTTTAACAACAACTGAAAGGTCAAACTCAAATGCTAAATCAGAAACTAACTATGTCTGAAATAAGTCTCTAACTGACTAGAAGTGCTAGGACATGCCCCAGCTAAATCTAGCAAAAACTGAAAATAAAAACTTTAAAGCAAAAGAAACATGTATGTCGTCCTTGAAGAATGAGGAGTTACCACTGATACTGCTGAGCTGAAGATCGGGAACCAATCTATGTGTGATCTGGAAGCTGAGGACCTGAACCTACATCACTAGAAGATGTAGCACAAAGTATGTATCAGTACTTAAAATGTATTGATCATACAGAATATAATAAAGCTAAATAAAACATATAACTGAACAAAGTGGTAAAGCAATGATATAGTTTGAACATGATACTATACTGGAAATACTGAACATGAACTAACTGAGTGCAATGACCAAGTTTATAACTTGCTGAGACTGATATCTGACTATAACTGATAACATGGTCAAACAATAGAATCTGACTGGACTGTGGGAGTTACTTATAACCAAAATATAACCACACGAGCTAAATGTGGAGTTTGATGTATTCGCCCCATCGAGAAGACCCAATATACCCTGCCCGAGATACACTGGCATAACTGATGTGATCACTAAAATCTAATTCCCACAGAGGGGACTTATAAACCTATGGTGGCACGTAGTTCTAGGACTATTCGTGTATGCAGAACCTTAGTCCACTCGGTCTAAGCCTACTCCCAATTAGAATATATATAAGAAATATTATGACTAGAATGCTAAAGTACTAGATAGCTCAATTACTGAAATGCAAACTCTAAGAGTGCAACAATTATAACTGATAATATGACATTCGTAAAATGAAGCATGTATATCTGAAATAACTGACATGTGTAATTCATGAACTAAAACAACTACATAGCTAGGGTTCTGAATATTATACAAAAAACTAAGCAATAATATGATAATCTGATTTTGATTATTCTAACAGCTAAAATCCAATAATTTCTAACATTCAAGAAACCCTAGGTCTAGATAATATGAAGGGGATCAAGATTCTGACTGAAATCTAGGGACCTAATGGGTAAAAGGAACCCACAAGTGAAATCCCACGTACCTGGTGACGAATTCCACGGAGAAATCTTTTGATTTCAGGACTGAAACTGATGAAGTTTAGGGGTCCAACGCATAAGGAAAAGACCAAACAACCCCTGACTTAAAAGTGTGTTGGGGCTGATCACGGCACCTCTTACGGGCCATCTAAGCGACCATGGACTCTAGAGCCAGCCGTGGTTCTTAGTCCAGTAGATGCTGATTTTTGGGTCTCGCAACTACGGTCCACTTCATGGACCATGTGAAGGATCACAGACCGTAAAGGTCCTCGTGGTCCTTCACCTGGGCTAAGGGCTACACTGGCTCGACTTCACGGAAGTCACCATGGCTCGTCGTTGATACCATGACCAGTGAAGAGGCCCGTGGTCTAACATCTGAGCCCGATCGATTCTGTCTGACTTCCACAAGTACTAGCACGGCTCGTGAGGTGGTCCACCGCCCATGAAGGGCTCCGTGTTCCACCCCAGCTGGGAGGTACTGGAGTCCAGGGATGGGTCAACGGACTGTGGACCCTATCACGGTTCGTGAACCCTGTCATGGTTTACTGATTCTGGTGATTTCTGCCGCACTTGTCTAAGTTTGGTTTCACAAGTGTCAGAATGTCTCCCCCTTTGGAATATTTATCCTCGAATGAAGTCTAAACTAGTTGGATAAGGAGGGAAAGAGCTGCAAACCCTACCACAATTTACTAGAAACTGATTTCTAATTGAACTAAGTTCCAAGAACATGCAAATATGCTGAAAATGCAAGTACAAACTGAAGGAACATGATACTAAGATAGAATTTGTGCATGAATGACTGAAAACTGAAGATGAACTATTAACTCAAGCGAAAATGGAATCAAAAGGAAAGAGATGAGGATACTTGGCCTTCATGGCTACTTTTGCTTCCCAAGTAGCTCCTTCTACAGACTGACTCCTCCACAAAACCTTAAATGAGGCGATTTCTTTGTTTCCCAACCTTCGAACCTAATGATCAAGGATTTCAACTGATACCTCTTCATAAGTGAGACTATCCTTCACTGCCAGACTTTCTAAAGGTACTATAGATGTTGGATCACCGTATACTTCTTCAATAAAGAAATGTGAAAAATCGGATGCACTGCTACTACTTCTGTTGGCAACTCTAACTCATAAGCAACTTTACCAACTCTTTTTAAGATCTTGTAAGGGCCTACATATCTAGGACTGAGCTTCCCCTTGTTGCCAAATCTCATCACCCCCTTCATATGTGACACTTTCAGGAAAACCGAATTATCAACTTGGAACTCTAAGTCCCTTCTCTTTACATCTTCATAGGAGTTCTGGCGACTCTGGACTGTGTTAAGTCTATCTCTAATAAGCTAAACTTTTCCATGGAATCATAAACCGAATCTGGTCCTATCAAGGCTGCTTCACCTACTTCAAACCAACTACCTGGAGATCTACATCTACGCCTGTATAATGCCTCATAAGGGGCCATCTGAATGTTGGAATGGTAACTATTATTGTAGGAGAACTCTATTAGAGGAAGGTGATCATCCCAACTACCCTTGAAATCAATCACACAAGCTCTCAACATTTCCTGTAAGGTCTAAATGGTACGCTCTGCCTGACCATCCATTTGTGGATAAAATGTTGTGCTAAGATTAACTTGAGTACTAAGACCTTTCTGAAATGACTTCTAGAAATGAGAGGTAAACTTAGGACCTCTATTTGATATGATAGACAAAGGAACCCCATGAAACCTGACTATCTCATTAATGTAAAGCTTGGCATAGTCCTCAACCGAATTCGTACTCTTAATACCCAAAAAGCGCGTAGACTTAGTAACTCTATCAACTATCACCAAAATGGAGTCATGTTGTTTGTGAGTATACGGCAAACTTGTTTTGAAGTCCATGTTGATCTCTTCCCACTTCTAAGTAGGAATGTTGATATCTTGAGTCATACCTCCTTGTTTATAAAGTTTTACCTTCACCTGGTTGAAATTTGGGCACTTAGCCACAAAATCCGCTATATCCCTTTTCATACCATTCTACCGAAAGACTTCCCACATATCATAGTACATCTTAGTGGTTCCTGGATGAATAGAATATCTAGAATTATAGCCTTTTGCAAGAATGTGTTGTCTCAACTCACCCATCTTAGGAACACATAATCGATCTTGATAGCAAAGCACACCATCTTCCCCTTGGGAGAAAACCTTAACACTCTGTTGATGAACAACACCTTTTAGTTGAAGCAATATCGGATCACTGTCTTGCTTTCCTTCAACCCCGCTACCAATAAAGATTCTACCCCATTCTGAACTGTTACAACATAATCTGATATGCTCATAAGACAAACTCCTAAGCGAGCTAGCCTATAAATATCCTTTGCTAGTTCCTTTCTTTCTTCCTCATCATGTTCTATACTACCCATAGATAGTCTTCTAAGAGAATCTTCTACTATATTGGCCTTACCTTTGTGGTAATGCATACTCATATCATAATCCTTAAGGAACTCAAGCCGTCTCCTCTGGCGAAGAGTCAACTCTTTTTCTGTGAACACATACCGAAGGCTCTAATGGTATGTGAACATATCTACATGAATGCCATACAACTAATGTCTCAAAATCTTAAGTGCAAACACCACTGCTACAAGCTCTAGGTTATGAGTTGGATAGTTCTTCTCATGCACCTTAAGCTGTCTAGAAGCATAAGTTATAACCTTACCTTGTTGCATCAACACACAACCTAGGCCGACTATGGATGCATCACAATAGATAACATAAACATCTGAACTCTCTAGCAGAGTCAAAACAAGGGTTGTAGTCAACTTAGTTTTCAGTTCTGCGAAGCTTTTCTCAAAATCATCTAACCACTGAAACTTAACCTTTTATTTAGTCAACTTAGTCACTAGAGAGGCTATGGATGAAAATCCTTCCACGAACCTTCTGTAATAACTCGCTAGACCTAAGAAAATTCTACTATATGTAGTAGAGGTAGGTTTGGGCCATTGTTTCACTGCTTCCATCTTCTGAGAATCCACTCAGATCCCTCCGCTAGACATAATATGCCTAAGGAAAGCAACGAATTGCATTCAAAACTCACATTTGCTAAACTTAGCAAATAACTGGCGATCTTTGAGAGTTTGTAGGACAAGCCTCAAATGATTCACATGTTCTTCCCATTCCTAGAGTAAATGAGGATATCATCAATAAAGACGAGAGCGAACAAGTCCAAATACTACTTGAACACTCTATTCATTAAATGTATGAAAGCTGCAAGAGCATTGGTTAGTCCAAATGACATAAATACAAATTCATAATGACTATACCGAGTTCTAAAGGCTATATTTGGAATGTCAATATCTCTGACTTTGAGCTAATGATAACCAGATTTGAGGTCTATCTTTGAGAAATGACTAGCACCCTGGAGTTGGTCAAATAAGTCATCAATCCTGGGATAGGATACTTATTCTTGATTTGACTTTGTTCAACTACCTATAGTCAATGCATATTCTGAGAGAACCATCTTTCTTTTTCACAAACAACACTAGTGCATCCCATGGGGAAATACTAGGTCTAATGAAGCCACTATTTAGAAGGTCTTTCAACTGCTCTTTCAATTCCTTAAGCTCAGTTGGAGCAATTTTGTATGGAGGAATAGAAATAGGCTGGGTATCTGAAAGGATATTAATTCCAAAGTCGATTTCCCTTTTTGGGAGGAACTCCGGGAAACTCTTCTGGAAACACTTCTGGGAACTCATTGACCATTGCAACTAACTCAAGATTTGGGGTTTTGGAGCTTGAATCCTTAACCCAAACTAGATGATAGAGATAACCCTTAGAGATCATCTTTCTGGCCTTATGGTAAGAAATGAATCGACCCATAGGCGCTAAGCTACTACCATTCCATTCTAAGATTCGTTCATCTAGAAATTAAAAATGAACGATCCTAGTTCTCAAATCAACTGAGGTATAAAAATAATATAGCCAATCCATGCCTAGAATGATATCGAAAGCTACTATTTCTAACACAACAAGGTTTCCTGAGGTGACTTTCTGAGAGATTTTGACATGGCAATTTATGTATACCCGTCTAGCTATAACTGGTTCACCGACTGGAGTAGAGACCGAGAAGGGTTCTGAGAGAGTTTCTAGACTAACATTGAAGTTTACTGCTATATAAGGAGTAACAAAGGAAAGAGTAGCTGCTAGATCAACAAAGGATAAACATCTAAGTTAAAAATTCATAACTTACCAGTCACTACATCAAGAGAATCTTCCAGATCCTGGCGAGCCTGAAGAGCATACAACCTCTTTTGGCGTTATCCGTCCCTTGTACCAGATGAGTTACCCTGCTGATTTAGGCAACCTGCTGGTGCTATGAAGTTGTGGACTGAGCTCTACTATTATTTCCCCCTTGACCTTATTCAGTAGAAGGACAATCTCTCAACCTGTGACCAAATTGCTCACACCCAAAACATCATTCATTTCCTGCAAGACACTCACCCGGATAGTTCTTACCACACTTTGGACAAGTTGGGTAAGTTCTAGTGCCTGAAATACTCCCCTGAGACATAGAGCCTGATGCCCTACCTTTCTAATCCTATTGGAACATGGAGAATGGAACACTAGTTGATGAATATGCTGGAGCTGAAGACTTTTGCTAAAATTGCGAGCTATTTCCAAAATCCAATTTATATTAAGAATACTTATAGTTGCCTGTTATAGCCTTTTTATTATCCCTAGCCTGTTCCCTAAGCTTATCTCCCTCAACCTGCTGAGCATGAGTCATGAGCCTAGATATGTTCATATTTTCCAGCAACATAGCATTCCTACACTCTGTTTTCACTAGGTCGGATACCCTATATAGAAACTTGTTCATTTGAGCCCTGGAATCGGCAACCATACGAGGAGCATACCTGAAGAGTTGGGTGAACTTGTGCCCATTCTCTTGGACTGTCATGTTACCTTGCCTCAAATTCATGAACACCTGAGCTTTTGTCTCCCTCAACTCTCTTGGAAAGAAATTGTCCAGAAAATTCTGACTAAAGCATTCCGAAGTGATAGGACTTGCATCTGTACCCATGTTCTCTATTTATCATTCCTTTCCTGAATGACACTCACCCGGATGGTTCTTGCCACACTTTGGACAAGTTGGGTAGGTTTTGGTGCCTGAAATACTTCCCTGAGACATAGAGCCCGATGGCCTACCTTTCTGATCCTATCAGAACATGGAGGATGGAACACTAGTTGATGAATGTGCTGGAACTGAAGATTTTTGTTGAAACTGTGAGCTATTTCCGCAACCCAATTTATGTTGAGAATTCTTATAGTTGCCTGTTCTAGCCTTCTTATTATCCCTAACCTATTCCTTAAGCTTATATCCCTAAACTTGTTGAGCATGAGTCATGAGCCTAGATATGTTCATGTTTTCCAGCAAAATAGCGTTCCTACACTCTGTTTTCACTAGGTCGGATACCCTTTATAGAAACTTGTTCATTTGATCCCTAGAATCGACAACCATATGAGGAGCATACCTGAAGAGCTGGGTGAACTTGAGCCCATACTCTTTGACTATCATGTTACCTTGCCTCAAATTTATGAACTGCTGAGCATTTGCCTCCCTCAACTCTCTTAGAAAGAACCTTTCCTGAAAAGTCTGAATAAACCATTCCCAAGTGATAGGAGTTGCATATGTACCCATGTTATCTATTCATTGAGTATAACATATGTGAGCTACATCCTTAAGTTCATAGGATGCCAACTCTACCTTGTCATTACCAGTCACTTGCATTACTCCAAAGATCTTCTTGACCTCATCTATGAAGTTTTGGGGATCTTCACCAATCTGTAATCCTAAGAACTCAGGCCGATTCATCCAAACAAAATCATGAACCTTGGCTACAACTATCATGAGGATGAACTATAACATTCTTATCTTGCATCAACGCAATACCCAAGCTCGAATATGAAGGATCGCAATAAACAATGAAATCCTTACCTTCCACTAGCAATGTCAGAATAGGTGTTGTGGTCAAAAGAGTCTTGAGCTTTTGGAATCTCTCTTCACATTTGTCAGTGCACTCAAAAGACACCGCCTTTTGATTCATTCTTGTCAGGTGCATGGCAGTAGAGGTAAAATTCTTCACAAATCACCGATAAAATCTCGAAAGCCCCACAAAACTCCTAACCTAAGTGACAAAACTAGGCCATAACCAGTTCTTAACTACTTCGATATTTTTAAGATCTTCCATTACCCCTTCTTTTGAAACTACATTCCCCAAAAAGGAAACAGAGGACAACAAGCATTCACACTTAGAAAATATTGCATAAATTTTCTGTTTCCCAAGGACACCCAAAAAATTACGAAGATGGTCTACATGCTCTTCCTCACTCTTTGAATACACCAAAATGTCATCAATAAAGACATTACAAAGGAATCAAGGAATGGTTTGAACACACCATTCATCAAACTTATGAAGGTTGCAGGTGCATTAATCAACCCAAACGACATTACAAAGAACTCATAGTGCCCATATCGAGTCCTCAATACTATCTTAGGTACATACTCGGGCATAATCATTAATTAACTAATGGTACCCAAACCTTAAATCATTTTTTAAGATTGCTGATGCACCCTACAATTGGTCAAAGAGATCATCTATACAAGGCAATGGGTACTTATTTTGAATGGTGACCCTATTTAACTATCGATAGCTTATGCACATCCTCATACAACCATCCTTCTTCTTAACAAACAAGACATGAGCACCCCATAGAGAAGCACTAAGATAGATGAAACTCTTATCAAGGAGCTCTTGGATCTGGGTCTTAAGCTCTCTTGACTCTGTTGGAGCCATGCAATAAGGAGGGATAGAGATTGGGCGAGTGCCCGGCCCAAAGTCAATAAAAAAATCTATATCTCTATCTCGAGGCGTACCAGGTAAATTAGTATGAAACACTTCCTTAAACTCAGACACTATAGAAATAGACTCAATAGAGGGGGACTCTGCATCAACATCACGGATATGAGCCAAACATACCAAACAACCCTGTCCCACTAGTTTCCTTGCACAAATGAAAGATATGATCTTTGTTGGCTTAGGCTTCTATACTTCTTCCCACTCTAACTTTTCCCTACTCGTGATCTCTAGAGTCATTATCTTAGCATTACAATTAAGCACAACATAATAGGGGGACAACTATGTCATGCCTAATATTACATCAAAGTCAGTCATATAAAAAATAACCAATTAAGTCCAAGTCTGAAAACCTATAAACAGGACAAAACAGGCACGATCGACATGGGTGACTACGACAGACTCTCCAACCGGCGTAAAAACATGGATAGGGGCGTAAGCACATTAGAATCGCATCAAATCTAAAGGCAAACGACACTAATACATATGAGTAAGTAGAACCTGGATCAAACAAAACAGTAGCCATCCGGTCAAAGACAAGAACAGTACATATGATCCCTACATTAGACGCCTTGGCCTCGATCTTACCCGGAATGGTATAAAACTGAGCCTTGTTATCTTGGTAGGAAACCTCTCTGTCTGGTTGCAATGCTCACTTACCTGCATCACCATTTCCCCAGCCTATCTCATTTTCTCCTAGCCCACCTTGTGGACGTCTTCTGCCAATATTACCTCCGCCAGCTGGTACAGTATTTTTGTCTGTTGTTGTGCGGGTTCCGTCATGCGTGGGTGGGGACTATCTCTCCTAATGTGTCTTAGTTCTACACAATTGTAAAACTATGATCAAGAGACGACATGTTGCTTGGGGTAAATTAGTAGCCATCCTTACTAGGAATTTGTTGCATAGTTCTTAAGTAACCACCCATAGAATAGGGAATATTTGAATGAATTGACCGAGCTATAATTGTCGGCCTACCTAAACCTTTGGAGTGGTAGCCATTAAAGTTACTTGTATTATTGGGCCTCTTAGCAAAAGCCTTGGCCTGGGCATCCCATTGAACTCCTTATACCTTCTTCACAAAGTCTGTCACTTCATTATAGCTTTTACTTGCAGAAGTCATGTGAACAGACAATACTTGCAACTTGATATTCAATATCTTCACGAACAAATGGATCATCTCTTCTTCTGTAGTCACCAACTGCATCGCATATCTAGAAAAGGCATGGAACTTAGCTTCATAAGAATCTACAGTCATACCACCATACCCCAAATCCATGAACTCATCCTACTTGCGGTCCCTCAATGTCCGAGGCACATACTTCTCCAGAAACAAGGCACTGAACTAAACCCAACTAAGTGGAGGCAAGACTTGCGATCAGTTTTCCACAAAGGCTCTCCACCATTGCTTAGCCTTACCTTGAAGCTGAAAGGTCACGAAGTCAACTCCATGTTGGTGCACAATTTCAAACTTGTGAAGTCTCTCATGGCAATCTAGGATGAAGTCATAGGCATCCTCACTTTTAAAACTATGGAACACTGATGGCTTTAACTTGAAAAACTTGGTCAGCATCTCGTGCTCACTGCCAACCATCACATGGCCCAAAAGTGGACTGAAGAACGTATTAACACCCAACACTCCATCAATCTTAGGGACTATATCAAAAAAATGACAGATGACTAGAGGTTGAGTTGCTTGCACTAACCTACCCAGAAAAGTCAAAATCTGATGAGTTATAGCTAGATCCAAAGGGGGAAGTCCTACACTCCCAACTTGTGCATTCTCGTGTTGTTCAACATTCTATTCCACCTCAATCTCCATATTTTTTTCTACCTCATCCTGGGGTACGGGAGGGGCCTCTTCCCTAGGTACATTCTTAGCTTGGGCTTCATCCCTGGTGGGTGCTACCCTTCCTCATCCTCTACCCCTTCCTCTTCCTCTACCACTACCTCATGTACATCCTCTCAATACGGGCTCCCCTGCTAGCTCATTGATGGGATCTATTGGCCTGGCACCATAGTTTCGCATGTTAACCATTTGTGGATCAAATAGTTAAAAAGATTAGATACCAATTTGGATCACCATATGCCAATTAGAATCAAGTTATAACACGTAGGGAGGAGAAGATGGAGAGATTTTCCTAAAATCATGTAGCCTCTCAAAGAAAATTATAGACGTCTCTTTACTGTTCTGCAAAACTCTACTAGAATCATTTTGTTACAACGAGATTAACAAACCTAGGGCTCTAATACAACCTTTCTCATGACCCAAACCACCGTGATTGACACCCACATTAACCTTTCGGTGGGAGAACTATTACTACAACCTAACTAAATGATAATAACTAAAAGACAGGCATTTAAATATGTAAAAACATGTTTGAATGATCAATTTAAAAGTTGATTTCCCATAAACTCAGTAATTTATAAAAAACAAACATAACCTAGCAGAAATTCAACTCCTAGAACTTGAAAGTCATTGTACCAAAACTTCTAACTAAATGGTGTAATATAAGGGGATTCAATAACTAAACATAAAGTAAAGAATCTATATGGTTTAAGTCTGAAGGAAATGGATTAAGATCCTAGATGAATCTATAGTCACCTAAATGAACTAGCTCACCCTTGAACTCGAAAGTCAGTGATCTCCTAGCTGAGGTCTCCCAAACAACTGCATGAATATTTCCTAAAGGTAAATGCATCTAATTTTCAGTGGATATTAGGCCATTGATCCTTTTCCCTAAAAAAACATTAAAATCCCAACTTTTTACCATTAAAGTAATTTTAAAAGGTCTAAAAAAATCCCTTAGAGAAGAAATTGTTTGAAATAAGTCGTATCTGAAATAAGATTCATAACTCAATATGCAAAAAAAAAAAACTTTGAAGTTCAAACTAACCAAAAAACATATGAATAATACTAACGAGAAATAATTGACAAAAGAAATCCTTCAGAGATGAAAACTGATACGCTCAAATTACACCTTCCTAAAGAAGTATAAGAGATCATTATTAAATAAAGAACCCAACTTGTAGGTCGGGGTCGATCCCACGAGGAATATGGTTCGGACTTAAACTTAACTAACAATTATCTCCGTTTAGTCAAATTATTTCCAAGTAAAGTAAACAGGGGAGATTTTGTAACTAAAGTAACAAATTTTTTATTAAGTGACAAGTAAACAAGATTCAAACTTTGAATTATCAATATGAGATGAAAGCTAGGGTATATATGTTCTCCACAAGCTCTTAAAGCAGTAATCCTAGTAATAGTAATCCTTTCCTAGTGTTTGACATGCAATGTTGGTAAGTTAGGTATCCCTAAGTGATTAATCCTCCAAGTAGGGAATTTCACCACACAACTTGACCGTCTACGGGTGTATGCTTTACCAACCCTCACATTTACCCCAGATTAGTCGTCATTTCAATGTAGTTTAGTTTTCATCCTCACTTCAATTGAAATTAGACTATTAAATAGCATCCACTTAGTTGTTTAATCATTTTCTCTTTCATTACCTCCTTGGTCCAGCAGGTATGAATGAGGCGAGCTCTAACCTTGCGCACCGCTAGAAAGACTTCTAAACGAAAAGATTAGCAATATATGCATAAACACTATTCAAGAATTACTTAATTATTATTCATACATTGTTAATTTCTCATGGTTCCCACAACCTTAGTTGTGTATTTAGCTACTCATGCTTGAGAGTTCATAATTCATAATTAAATTGAAAGAATTCATTAACTTACAGTTAGAATAGATGAAACCCGAAATATTGATTTGAATTTCAAAGTAAAAATTGCATAAAATGAATTGTAGAAATTAAATTGCTAAGAGTTTGAAAAATAATTCCCAAAGACCAAAAACTAGAAGTTTACAATAATGTCTAACCCCCAAATATGAGGATTACAACTCCTATTTATAGAAAACAAATCCCAAACTAAGTAGGAAACAAAGTAAGGAAATAAACTGCTTAGACGTGGTTACCGACGACGGTACGACCTACGGACCGTGGGTTGACCTACGGACCGTGCGTCGACCTACGGTCCGTAGGTGACCCTCCGTGGTTCCAAACTTGTGCAATTTTTCAAGGCCTTCAAAAGACGACTCCACCTACAATCCATGGATTGGACTACAGTCCATCCTGTCACTCAGTGGTTTGAGAACTAAAAATGCACTTTCTAACAAGGATCTATGATTGCCCATCTATTGCCCGTCACTGGACTTATGGTCCGTCGTTGGCTACTTATATTACTTTCAACTTGCATCTTCATCAACCACATCCGAACTTGTTTCCTTCAATAATTACATAAAACCATTATTTCTAACAAGAAAATAGCCTAAGACACACAAAATCTAAGTGAAACAAATTGAAAATACAGTAAACTCACGGTTTATCAACACCCTCAACTTGAACTTGTTGTTTGATCTCAAGCGACACACTAAAACTCTAAACGAAACTTATGTAGAAGCAAACATACAAACTCAAGAAATTACATGGATTTCTCAATAAATTCCATCACTTAGTGAAAATCTTTTCATCTAGACTCAACAAGCTAACTCGTGCGGATCAAAACATGACATAAATCAACCAATAGACATCACAACATACATGTTTCACAATCACCAAGGTATGGACTCTCCAACAATGTAACTAGTGTCCTCACTTCAAAAGAAATCCTCTTCCACACACTAGATATGCTTGCCCTTATTTTCACTGCATAGACTATCAAAACTAGTCACTAGGATCACTATACGACTTTCTTAGCTTGTAACGTAGGCTCAGGGTCGAGTAGGGTACATTTGGGTACTTTCTAGTTACTTTTCTGCCCTTCTTGACATTACATTGGCTTTTTTCCTCTTTTCTCAACCAATTCTTGACATATTTTTACTTTCTGCTCTTTCCCTTGACTCTCTTTAGCATAAATGTGACTTTTTGTTTTTATCACTCTTATTTTTCACTTTCTTATTTTTCTTTTACTTTATCATTCTTTGTTTTTTTCAACATCTTTGTCATTGCTCTATTTGTTTCTTTTGACTTCAATCACAACATTTTCTATCTTTTCTTTTCTTTTTCATTGTTCTACATAAAACTCTTTTCATACCCTTTTTCTTTCGGTTTCCTCTTTCATAGCCACCCTCAACTTATGTATTTTTCATGAGTTGAAGTGCACAATATCTGATGTCAGACCAGCGCCACGATTAAGGTAACTTTTTGAATTGGCCTCCCACAACTTAGGATTTTGGCCTAAGTTAAGGTGCACATATCCAAGGAGGAACTGAACCAAAACAATTGTTTTAGGGAAGGTGAATTAGGTGTATTGAAAAAAATGGTATTCATTAGGCTCAAACATTTGGATCAAAGGGTGAATTTAATTCTTTTGGTTGACTTATAGGCTTATGTGGACATATTTGAACAAGGGCTTATGATCATTTCCCAACATCTAGCCTAGAATATCTTAGCTAGACCAATGGGCAAGTTCTAGCTTGTCACATTGTTTCATTATCGAATTATTGAATTACCCAATTCAAGTTTTAGCTTAATTCATTCTATCATATTGGTTCCTTATTATGTCATATGAAGATCCAACACATTCAACTCATTCAGCCTATAAATCTGGCACATTTCAAAAAATTTGGACATGTATCAATTTTATGCTCTTTATGCCATCATGCTTTCATTCTTCTAGTTAATTCTGCATATACAATACTAAACATGTCGGTTCAACATAAAAGTAAACAGTCCCTTGGGGAAAAAGAACACAAGAAAGAAAACCCCAAGGAGGGTTATGAGTTGGGTTACTCAGATTTCACCCTATCACTCATAATCCATTTACCCCACCCACAACAAAATAAGGTGCAATTGACCTCAATGTACAAAATAAAAAGTAAGGCATATGGTGAGGCAAACCTGTGGCGTAAATGCATCGAAGACCCATCAAGAAGTGGGTGGGTTCGATTTCCCTAAACCCGCTAGATCAATACTAGGGATGCTATCAGTAGTCCCCTAACCAATAATGAGAACACCTTTAGTAGTGCTCCTCGAATAAGAAGGGCCAACATCAACCTCTCAAGCTTGTTGCTGCCTCATTTCCTAATCAATAATGGACTGCCTCTGTGCAACCTTAAACTATTGGCGCTCTTTATTCCTCAATCGTTGAGCCTTCTCAGTATCAGAAGTGTGGTTGGAGCGATGGCGCTTCCCAGCAGCACGAGAAGAGTCTGGTGGTGGCATAGTATTGCCAAATAGAGCAATTGTCACCACCTCATCCTCCTCTGCTGCAGGAGAAACCTCTGGTGCAATTTGTGAAGGGGCTAGAAAAGCATCAGTATTAGCACGTAGACTAGCCAAATCCATCTGGAAAGTGGTGATATCAATAGCAGGGGCACGACTCTTCAAAACTCACAACTCAAATGCATCCAAGCGCTTATAAACAATTTGAATCTTCCTATCCATCAGATGTTCCATCCTAGCTTAAGACTCATGAACATAACACTACATCCAAGGCTTTATGTGCTACAGTAGAGTGGCCATCTAGTTCTATAACTTCTGGACTCAGGCCATAGGAACAATAGTGGACCGCGAAGGAGTTACTGGGGATGAGCTCTTGACCTGTCTAGTGGCAGTCGAAAGGGGAGCCTTTGTGTCTTTTGTGGTAAGCGGTATGACGGTCTCAGCAACCTGTATCTGCTCCACCTCATAAGCTAGATCAGCACCCAAGGGCTAAAGGTAAACCTGTGTCTCTCTTCGTGGAGCAACAAGATTGACATCATCTCGAATGAGGCCGATGTCCACCGTCTTGGTTGCCTCTTTCAATGTATCGCACTGCCAAATCAGCACAGCAGACTCTCTGCATAACCTAAAGATCAAACATGGGAAGTGAATGGTCATCATCCTCTAGAAGTCTCTCTCATGTATCTCGGTAAGAATAATCTAGGTGAAATAGACCTCCAATCGCGCTAATAGTGCAACTAGCATCACAACACGATCCCATGTGACATTATTGTTCGCCTGTGTAGGGGACAATTTGCTTCATATGATGGACCACAAAAATTTGTTCCCTAAACTAAAGGTTGCCTTTCTAATAGGCAACTCTATGTTTTCCACCCATTCAGTGCGTTCTCCCTACTCTGTTATATGTCGGGCCATCCATCGGAGTAATAACTCTCTCTGCTAAAGGTCTATAAATTATTTGCCTTGTACTATCCCCATTCTGTAGTCGTACTCCGCTGTATTGATAGGCTGAGTATGTGAAGGGCCTTAAATAAACTGTGGATGGTGGGCTTAGAAATGTCGACCGAAAGACCCAAACCATGGTAGTCAATAGAGGTGGGTCTGCCAAATCCTTGGCTTATGGTGGCAAAGCATTTTTAATTGTAGACATATATGAGGCATAAAACTCCCGTAACATCTCCTCACTGTATCTGCCAAGATTCTCGGACATCAACTTACACTAGTTCTGCTGGAATAGGACCTGAATGGTGGGTAAGGTGTGGACGCTCCCTATCAAGACTTTCTGCTTCTCGCTAATCAGACCGACTACCCTCTGATGCTAATGTAGAGCCTTCCCATCATCATATATTAAGTACTAGCCCGAGACACATCAGCTGTTATGCTATGTGGCGCTGTGAACTAACTGAACTCTCGGAGGGTCCTGGGCATACCTCGTGCTATCGGCATCAAAAGAACAAGTGGGACTACCGCTAGAACTAGAGTCAGAGTGCGACTCTCCACACTGTATAGCCCCATATTCAGACTGGTAGTGGTGACCTCGACCTTATAACTAGATGTGATAACCTGCTAGGATCGGCTCCTAGTATCTCGGGGTAGAGTGGGGGACCCTCGTGTAGTTCCCGGGACATACTCCATATCGTTGTCTTGATCTAGTAGACGACGGGATGGGATGACAGACTTGGACTTGCCCTTTCTGACGTATGCCGATGCCTCTTTCGGGGCTATGGTACCTCTGGAGGTTTAGCTAGTACCAAAACAAGTCAATAAAACTAATGGAATAATTTTAGAACAAGATTCGGGCTTAGACAAAAAATAAAAAAATTGAGACAGTAGCAGGAATTGTGACTCCCGGTAGATGCCTACGGTCCGTCAATGGAACGACGATCCGTGGGTCCCCTCCATAGGTCAGGTGGTAGAATGTTAGGTTTCAAATGGAGAACCATGACCGGTGGGTCTCCTCTGTGACTTAACCAGATTTTTGTGTGCTACTGATCAACGGAGCCCTACCTACGGTCCGTAGGTGAAGGCCGTTGATCAATGTTATGCCTGACATTAAACTTCAACATTTATTCAACCTACAATTTCAATAATCTATAAATCAAACAAAGTCTAAACATGACATTTCAACACATTTTTCAGTAGTTCATCATCTTTAAGATTTTGATTACACACAATTAAACTTTCAACACAATCAAAATGATGAAACCCTAAGTCAAAACTTCCATGTAGACCCAACAACCTCATTTATTCGATTGAACTCCAAAACACACTCACACTATCATCCCAAGGGCAGTACCTCAACCAAATTTCATCAATTAAATACATAATTAACTAACCAAGGTCAAGTTCAACTTTGTGACTTCATGATTAAACAATGAAAAAGTGTTTCAAAGTTCGGTTGGAATATTTTGCCTTCCAAGTAAGCAAGTCGATGAGTGTGTGATGTAATAATAATTTTCCTAAGACTAAAGGTGACACCAAACTTGGACCGTGAAAGCTTTGGGAAAGAAAAATAGAAGTGGGGAAAAAGATTGGGAATATGGGAAAGGAGGAAGGATTAAGAATAGGAAATGAGAGTTGATAGGATTGATATGGTGGTTTTAATGGGAGATGATGGGGAAATGGAAGGTTTAAAATGTTTGGGGGAAAAATGGAAGTGGGAAGTGAATTTGAAATAAATAGTTATATTTATTTGGGGTCCGGGTCGGGTTAGGCAGAAACCTTAACTTAGACTTAAGAGACCCCATCGCAGTTTGTGGGTCGACCTACGGTCCATCGATTGGGTCTATAGCTCACTATGACACTTAGAAAAAATTTAGAAAATTACCTGGGATCTACGGATGCCATCCAGGGTCCGTGGATTGATCAACGAACCGTCGATGGGACCCGTAAACCAATGTAATAGCTTATTTTCTGCAGATTTTGCCTTGTCATCCCTGCAAATGTAGAAACCATTAGGACTTTCTTTTTACATTTTCTAGACCCTTTTTAGACATGGACCCTATTCTATATCTAGCCAACACTAAACAGAAAAAATAATAAACGCTTATCTAAAGAGCTACCAAATCCAAAAGAAAGAAGAAAAACTCCTATATCAAAGAGAAACTCCTATAGTTTGCTAGATTATACATCTTGGGTTGCCTCCCAAGCAGCGTTTCATTGAATGTTGTGGCACGGCACAGACACCTTGATTACTAAGACTTCATTGAGATAATAAGTCTCTATCACTTCATTAATACACTCAGATTTCCCCAAGTAGATTTTTATCCTCTGACCATTCACCTTGAACCTCGTTCCTTCCTTGTTTTCGAGCTCAACCACTCCATGTGGAAATACTTGAGTTACTTTGAATTGCATGGTCCACTTGGACTTGAGCTTGCCGGGAAATAAGCGCAACCTTGAGTTAAATAAGAGCACCAAATCATAGGCAACATATTGTTGCTTATCAATCTTCTGATCATGGTACTTCTTCATTTTTTCCTTGTACAACTCTAGACTTTCATATAATTTTAGGCGAAACTCATCAAACTTATTCATGACTTCAATATCATCATTGTCAAAATTCATCGTTACCGCTACTAGTGCATCAACACCTAACCTGTCATCAATAGAAACTTCAAAATCTCACTCCATAATATAATTTACCATCGATACTGACTTAAGATCACTTTTGTGCTTCATAGACGTATAGATGTTAAAAGTTACCTCCTCATTATTTAATTGAAACTTCAGCTGCCTTCTCTCCATATCAACCAAGGCACGCCCGGTAGCAAGAAATGATCTCCCTAAGAAGATGGGAACCTAAAAATCAACCTCAAAATCAAGTATCATAGTGTAACGACCTACTCCCATCGTTATAGAAAAGCCAACAGGGAAAAAGTTTGGGCCGAAAAACCTTTTTGTAGTAACTTGAAAATTCCTAGCCAAGTCCAGATTTTGATGAAATCAGAGTCAGTAAGATCTAGGGAAATCTAGAAATGAGTGGGAGATTTAATTATGAATTCGATCATATGAGAAGATAGATAAGATGCTAAGCAACTTGTACGACTTTACGAAATTGAATTCAAGCGAGTAGGACTCCCGAAATTGATCTTAGCGTAAATGGATAGTTTCTGAGTGTCATGATTTGAGGGTGCATTGTGAAAATGGGGGTTTGAGACTCAAATCCCAATATTCTGTCTCCATGTAGGTCTCCAGAGTAGGGCCGCTATGGTTGTTTTAGTCCTTCTACAGCGGGTCAATCGCGACTTAAGTTGGAATTAAATCCCAAAATGTTATTTTCTGCAAGTTTCATTCTCGAGAACTAGGAGATGAACCCAGGTGATTTTTTGACAGTTTCCCTTGAATTTTGGTTCTAAAGGTAAGGATTTAACTTCCCTAATCCATTTTTCGATTTGTAGAACATAGATTCTTGATTATATATTGTTGGGGGTGGGTTTTTGAACCGAATTGGATGGTGGAAAAAGGCCTACATGCACCTTAGGATCATGAGTTGGGTCTTGGGTTTGGCATAATTTAGGTAAATTAGACCTTAATTATTGATCCGCGTATTGAATTGATTGTTTGTAGACCTAGAACAAGAAGAACGAATTCGAAAAGGGAAGAATCAAGTTTCTTAGGCAAATTCAAGTTTGTTTTCGAGGTAGGTGATGATTTGATTTCTTGTTTGTGTGATGTATACTAGTAATTGCTTCAGTGTAATGTATATATATATATACGAATGTTGCACTATTATACCTAATGCAAATGAGTGTGAATGAATGATTGTATACCATGAATCAACACGTTATTGTATGATTTTGAGAATGTACATTTTGATTGTGATTGTGGCTAGTTGAAAGGATCGAGGGTTACATTCAAACACACTAACTGGGATCGAATGTAATGTACCGACATGCATATTGGACGAGTGTCACGTTTCGAAACACTAACTTGGATCGGGTACCACATTTTGGTGCACTAATAGTTTGGGTATAGGTTCCATGAGAGGACCATTAAATTGTCGTGATAACTTGTTAAGGAGAATGTCGAATTGTAAGTTATTCATGATTGATAATTGGTATATGTGTTTATATTCGTTATATGTATGTTTACTATATTGTAACTACTTGTATATGTTTCACTTACTGGAATAGCCGTGTGATCCTACCAGTACACTGTGGTTGTGTACTGATATTGCACTTGCTCTTTCTTTGTTGAGTACATGGCATATTCAGGCAGCTACTGATAGGCCTCGTTTAGGAGAACATTGATTAATCAAATTCAAGAGTGAGCCAGTTCTTCTAGGCTGCCATGTGTTCTCTTTTTGCTCAATTACTTTTATTTGGAGTTAGATTAGTACTCTGGATGATAAATTGTTTTAGCTTATGGGGTTGTGCCCCTTTTTATTTAGACTTATGCTTCTTTGTTAGAGTTTTGGTACATTGACTTTCAATTTCTAGGCAATATTTCCGGGATGCTTTGATAGTCATTGTTAGACTTTTGGAGAATATGGGAACTCTACTTAATTTCTACATTTAAACCTGCTTCCATATCTTTAAATGTGTAGATTGAGTTAGCTAATTAGTATTAATGGTTCTCCCACCGGAGGGTTAGTGTGGGTGTCAATCACGACGGAATAAATGACTTATGGAAACCATTAAACAAATTGGTCACAAAAATTGACACCTTATACAATTCCAAAGTTCCAGTTCCAAAGTTCATTAGTAGTTCTCCACTAGTCAATCTTGATGATTATGAAAATGAGGATAACGATGATAATGAAGAAGAAGACCATGAGAATGTGACTTTGCTAGAAGTTAAGGAACATAAAGTTAGCAAACAAAATGTTCTACAAAATATTAGATGTTGTTCAAGCTATAAAATCGCCATCAAGTAGTAATAATAATAATAATACTGATAAAGAAAAAGGTAAAAAGGGACGACATGGAAGAAATAAAAAAGAAACAAATAATCCTCCTTCTCCTCCTCCTCCTCTTACTCCTCTTGTTGGTCGTGGTGATGATAGTGATAGTGGTGGTGGTGGAACAAATATTAATGTGTAACAAGTTCAAGTTACTATTGAGACAAGAGGAGGTACAAGCAGTGGTAGTACAAGAGCAGTGGATGAACTCTTTCATTCACTACTCTTGTACTACCAGTGCTTGTACTGCTTGTTGTCTCAGTAGTAATTTGAACTTATTCAACATTAATATTTGTTCCACCATCACCACCATCACTATCACCACCATGGCCAATAGGAGGTGGATGAGGGGGACTATTTGTTTCTTTTTATTTCTTCCTTATCTTCCCTTTTTCCCTTTTCCTTTATCAATATAATTATTATTACTACTTGATGGTGCTTCTATAGCTTGAACAACATCTAATTTTTTAAGAACATTTTGTTTGCTAACATTGTGTTCCTTAACTTTTGGCAAAGGCACATATGCATCCTCTTCTTCTTCACCATCATTGTCGCCTCATTTTTATAATCATCAAGATTGATTAGCGGAGTACTACTGATGAGCATTGGATCTGAATCTTTGGGACTGTCTAGGGTGTCCCCTTTTGTTACCAATTTCATCAATGGTTCCTATAGGTCATTCATCCCATCCAATGGTTCACTATTTTTGTTTTTCTTTGAGAAACTATCATTCTTTGAGGACTCAACAACATAAGCAATACTCTAAACCTTCAATAAGTGATCATAAGAATTAGTACACTTTTCTGTCACAAACTTAGTGTAATTTTAGACGCAAAGGTTTATGTTAATTGTCTTTGTTGTGTATACATGTATCACTAGTAGTCTTCAATACTTCTGTTGTTCACTTTGTAATGTATATGGAATTCCATAATCCCCCTCAGAGTAAAATAATCCAGAGAGATATAATTTCACTTTAGTTGTCCAGCAAACTGATTTTTAGTGTGTGCTGATTTAATATATTACACCTAACCTTTCATTTCTTTAAGCTTATTGGTTTTGTTTTACTGTCTATATATCTAGTGCTTCATTTGACTTTATCGTGAAGCTATGAGATGTTGAACAAGGGTGTCTTCTTTACTGCTTGTACAGACACAGACAACGGATGTGAACTCATTATGTCTTCTTGGACATATGAGATAAAAATAGGGAGTCTTAATAAAATTATACTTTTTAACTATCAAGTACATGCTCAATTATTATGTGGTTTGTTTACTCATATTCAATTGAACTATCGATAACCTATACCTATTCCTTTTATTCTGGGCGGGGATGTGAGGGGAGGGGAGTGAGAATAAGTTAACTATATTATTCTTGTCGAATGTTTTTATTTTTTACTGAGTAGGTTCTTTTCAATTTTGAATCCAGGGAAGCTGTTTACTCTGTTGCATTTAGTCTGAATGGTGAATACATGGAAAGTGGTTTATTGGATAAATGCATGAATATATGTTTAGTGAAGGAGGCCAAAATTGTAAAAACATACAATGGCGATGACAATATTTTTGAAGTTTGTTGGATCAAGGAAGGAAACAAGGTTGCAACTTGTTTTGCAAAAAAAAGCTTTGTGTGTTGGATATTTGATTTTAGAGGTTGAAGAATAGCTTTAAAAGGTCGTGGAAACATAGAGGCAGGAATTTCACAATTCGAGAAACTCTACCTTGTAAAATGCAGATTGTAGATAAGTTTTTTTTATTTGTCACTGGAGTTCGATTTACCCACATTGTCAATTCCTTTCTTGAAATTGAACCCAAAAACCTAAGGGATCATTTGGTTTGCAAACAAGTTATACTAGAATATTGTGTTGGAATTATAATATAGGGATTTAAAATATCTTACTTGAGTTTCTTTTTGTTTTTAATATTAGGTGCATGCATATTGTGTCATCATTTTTCCCTAAAGCATCTACATGCATGTAAATAATCTCCTTTTGAAAAGTAGAAAGTTTGTACCTTCAAGTTGATATTCTATCTTAGGTTTCTCTTAAATTACCAATATCAATTTTCCATTATTTTGTTGGAATTATAGTATTTAGATTTATACACTTATTTGGACATGTAGTTTAAGAATTTGCTTGGTATCATGCTTTCCTTCCTTGCTTTTAGGGGTGTTCAAAACCTAATAGTAACCGCTAATCCAACAACAAAATTGGCTTATGGCTTATTGGTATTGGGTTATCGAATAAATGGTTGGGAATGAATTAAAATTTTATAATTAATGGCTTATCGATGTGGGGTGGATTATTTAATTTCCTTATTGGGTAAACCGTTAACCCGTTAAGAATTACCATACTTACATTTTTATTATAGGTATAGTAGACTCAATTAATATTTTGCCATAATATATAACAATAATTATATGTTTTTCTTTTCTTAGTCCTAAATCTTAAAGGCTAAAGCCATAAAGCCATGAAGACCTATTTACTTTTCTATTTCTATCTAAGTTTCTTTTAAGAATAGAGCGCAAGTCAGAAAACTCATAAAAGCATTGAGGATATGTACATGAAATGTATGCAACAGTTTATTGAGTCATTTATGAAGATGGTTCAAATTGAAAATGAAAATGTGACAACCATTTGAAATTTTGGATCAATTTATCCATTTTATCTTGTTACTGGTTAAAAGTCATCCTTTTTGTAAGGTGTGTTCATTAAAAAAAAATATCATAGAAATTAGAGGTTAACCAATACACTGCTCGATAACCATCCGATACTTTCTTATCCATTACCAATCCGACCAATATCTTATAGATGGACTAGCATATTAACAAATTTAAAAACCAATATCCTAAAAGCCAAACCTTAAGTGAAATTATCTGGCCAATCCATCAAATTAAAAACCCTAATTGCTTTATCAAATATATAGAGGTTCTTTTTTGGCTTAGTACGTAATTAACTTATTGAACTTGTCAAAATATTATATTTAGACATTCGATCTAAGTCATGTTTCAATTGAACAGGTCTAATTTGAATATCTAAATTGAATATTTTGACATGTTTAAAATGTTGGTATCAAGCCTGTTATTTAATGACAAAATAGTCACGGGCTTATTAACACACATTTAAAAATTGAGAAAATCACCTAATTCTTATAAATTGGCCCCTAAATGATAAAAATGCACTCTAAAATTGTGAGAATTTACGTACTGCTCCCCCAACTCCTTTCTAAGGGTTCTATAAAATATTTGAAAAGAAATCATCCAGAAGGCATATCATCAAAATATTTATGGCTAACAAACACGAAAATTGAGAAAATCACTTAGATCCTATAAATGGCCCCTAAATGCCCAAAATGGAATCTCAAAATTGTGATAATGTCCATACTTCTCACCTAACTCCCTATACAGTGTTTAGTAAAGGTTTTACAAAGAAATCATCTGGAAGTCATATCACAAAAATATTCATAGGCTAACAGTTACGAAAAACTGAGAAAATTGTCTAATTCTTGTAAATTTGCCCCTAAATGCAAAAAATGGACTCTAAAAATTGAGAGACTGTACGTACTACACCAACTCCACATGGAGGGATCCGTAAAGGTTTCACAAAAAATTGTCTGGAAGTGATATCACCAAAATAGTCATGGGCTAGCACACATGAAAAACTAAGAAAATCTCCTAATTAATATAAATTGGCCCCTAAATGTGCAAGATGAACTCTAAAAATTATAAGACTGTACGTATGCTCTCCCAAATTCCTATGGAGGGTTAAATAAAGTTTTTGCTACGAAATCATCAATAAGCCATATCACAATAATATTAATCAGATAACATATACGAAAAACTGAAAAAAAAATCACATCATTCGTGTAAACTTGCCCCAAAATACCCAAAATAGAATCTATGAATTTTGAGACTATACGTATTACTCCCACAACTTCTTACGAAGAGTTCCATAAAGTTTTCGCAAAAGACATCGTTTGGAATCCATATCACCAAAATATTCATGGCTCTCACACACGAAAAATTGAGAAAATTAGCTAATTTGTATATATTGGCCTCTAAAAGGCCAAAACAGACTCTAAAACTTGATAGATATTCTGTACTGCTCCCCTAATACCCTACAAAGGATTCTATAAAGTTTTCATGAAGAAATAATCTCGAAGTCATATCACCACAATATTCAATTCCTAAAACACATGAAGGATTGATAAAATTTGCTAATTCCTTTTAATTGGCCCCAAATGCCCAAAATGGACTCTAAAAACTATGTTATAGTACTTATTACTTCCCCAACTCCCTACAGAGGATTCTGTAAAAGTTATTACCTTCAAATTGATATTCTTACTTTGATTTCTCAAAAATTACCAATATCAATGTTTCATTTTTGTGTAATTTTAAAATATTGGTATTTGGCCGCTTATTTGTAAATGTGGTGTAGGACTTTGTTTGGCAACACGCTTTCTTTCATTGCTTTATCAATTATATAGAGGCTCTTTTTGGCTTAATACATAATTAACTTGTTAAACTTTTAAAATTATTCCATTAAGCCATTCAATCTAAGTCATGTTTCAATTGACCATGCCTAATTTGAATATTTAAATAGAATATTTTGACTTGTTTAAACATTTTGTACCAAGCCTTTTATTTAATAAAAAATATTTTTGGGCAAACACACAGTAAAAACTAATAAAACTACTTAATTAGTGTAAATTAGCCCGTAAATGTCCAAAATAGACACTAAAATTTGTGAGACAATACGTATTGCTCCCCCCAAACCTTGCAAAGAGTTGTGTAAAGGTTTCACAAAGAAATTGTACGAAAGCAATATCACCAAAATATTCATGGGTTAACACACGTGAAAAAATGAGAAAATTGCTTTATTCTTTTAAATTAGCCCCTAAATGCCCAAAATAGACTCTAATATTGTGAGATTGTACGTAATGCTTCCCCAACTCCCTACAAGGTGTTTGCCAAGGTGTCGCAAAGAAATTATCCGGAAGCCATATCTCCAAAATAATTATGGGCTAACACACACAAAAAGCTAAAAAATCATTTGATTCCTATAATTGGCCTCCTAAATATCCAAAACTAATTTAAAAATGTTAGAATGTACATACTGCTCCCCAAACTCCCTATGGAGAGTTCCATTATGGTTTTTAAAAGTACTTGTCTGAAAGTCATATCACCAATAACCCACACGAAAAACTTAGCAATTTTCTTCATTCCTCTGCATTTGTCCTTAAATGCCCAAAATTGACTCTAAAAATTATTAGACTATATGTTCTGCTCCTCCAACTCTCTACGAAGGGTTTCATACATAATTCCTCTAGAAGACATACCACCAAAATATTCATGGGCTAACACACAAAAAACTAAGAAAATTGCCTAATTTCTATAATTGGTCTCCTAAATATTCAAAATGGATTCAAAATATCTAAGACTATACATACTGCTCCTCCAACTCCCTACGGAGAGTTCCTTAAATGTTTTGCAAAGAAATCATCCGAAAGCCATATCAGAAAAATATTCATTGTCTAACTAACACACACAAAAATTTGAGCAAATCTCTTAATTCATGTAAATTAGCCTTAAATACAAAAAATGTACTCTCAAAATTATGAGATTGTATGTACTCCTCCTCTAACTCCTCACAGAGAGTTTCGTAAAGAAATAATCCAGAAGCCATATCAGAAAAATATTCATGGCTAATACATGAAAACCTAAGAAAATTGCCTAATTTTTGTAAATAACCCCTATATGTATAAAATGGACTCTCAAAATTGTGAGACTATACATACTTCTTCCCCAACTCCCTACAGAGGGTTCCATAAAGGTTTTGCTAAAAATATTGTCTGAAAGTGATATCACCAAAATATTCATGGGCTAACACACACGAAAAACTGAAAAAATTGCCTAATTCCTATAAATTGGCTCCTAAATGCTATAAATTGACTGGAAAATTGTGAGAATGTATGTACTACTCCCTACTCCCTAGGGAAGGTTCCATAAATGTTTCGAAATGTTCGAAAGCTATATCATAAAAATATTTATGGGCTAACACACATGAAAAACTAAAAAAACTGTATGTTTCCTGTAATTGAGGCTTAAATGACAAAAATGCACTTTTAAAATTGTAAGAGTGTATGTATTTCTCCCCTAACGCCCTATGGGGGGTTCCTTAAAGGTTCGCAAATAAATCATCCGAAAGCTATATCACCAAAATTCTCATGGGCTGAAAATCACCTAATTCGTGTAAATTAGCCTCTAAATGCCCAAAATGGACTTTGAATATTAATTAATCAACTATTACCCGAGATAGATTATTTGAATCAGATTTCTTACTACGATTTCTTTTCTAACCCTCCTATCGTAAAATCTTTTATAAACTAAGATCCTTTTTATATTATTATTTAATCTCATTTTTTAATTAAAAATAAACAAGAAAATGACCACCTACATAATATTTCAAAATATATGGGAGAGAAACGCAATCACATTTTTAAGACTAATTTCAGCGATATAAAATAAGCAAAATTTAATCTTGACATATAAACCCCTTAAGGTATACATAGAACTTTAACCGCAGTGACAAAATAGAGGAAGAAAGGGGCAACTGATACCTATTGCAGGATAGTGAACATAGGTGCTTTGGTCGAAAGCGTACGTTCGAATAATGACAAAATTGAGTAAGCTCGAAACCAGAGTTTTTAGCCGAGATCGAAAGAGTACAAAATATAATTTTTGAGAGCAGAAAGTAGTGGTTCAAGGTTATATCGGGAGAAGAAAAGCTTGGTAAAAATGGATGTAAGAGCTGTTATTTATAGTGACGAAATAGGGCTCCTCTTATTGCAATGCAGTTGGGATTCAAAGGAGTAAATAGTCGTTTGAATTTTGAATAAAACCTCTGCTCTTTAGCAAATCGAAAAATCAGAAATCTTTTGGCCTCTTCTTGACTGAATCTATCACAAAGAGAGAACTGAGGAGAGTTGATGGAGTTATTGAAGCTTGTACGAAAATGGAGAGAAGCCTCTGTCAAAGGTGAAAGAGACTTGGAGTTTTAGCTATTTGAAGGGGAAGGAGCGATGAATTGATGAAATAAAAATGACCTAATTCATTTTGGCATTTTGCTGATGAATAAGACATGGGTTTGGGCTATATTTGGACAGATTTTAGTGTAAAATGTGGGCTGGAATGGTGGGAGTAGGCTGGACTTCTTGGCTTTTTCCTTTCATTCTTTCTATAAATTTGGGCTTCTAGTTTAATAACTAATACAAAATATGTTAAAAGATGACAACTATAATTTACATAATAAAAATATCAATATTACAAATTTACAAAATAAGGATTTATAATCTATATATATCTATCTATCTATATCTATATCTATCTATCTATACTACATTAAAAGCATGAACTCCCTAACTTGAATGGTAAATTACTATAATACCCCCAACTTAAAACACCCAATTTAGTATATATTCTATATTTTATAATATATTTATTTATTTGTTCTAAATTATATTAAAAGTTGACACCTTGTCACATTGATGAGTTTTGACTTTTTTTATATAGTTGTAACTTTTTCATTGAGTTATGACATTTTCGAAAAGACCTGACTTTTTTTTAATGGTTGCGACTTATCCAATAAGGTACAATAAGAACCTTTTTCATACTATCATTTGTTTTCTATAAATAGAAGGGTTTTACTCACACTTTTAAACTACAAATTTTGTAAGTTTTGTATTCTTCTTTTCATAAATGGGAAGATTGTGAGAGTTGTACAATTATGCAATTACACTATTTGTTATGGGTAAATTAGATAGATCAACAAAAATTGATTCAACAAGGAGAATTGAATAACTCAACTTCAAATGAGTAGACTATCTAGATAGTTAAAATGTGCTCATTTTCATAACCAAAAATATACTTTTGCAGGAAGTTCTACATGACAAGAAGTTCAATGATTTTCCGTTGCACAAACTACAACTTGATGTTCAAACTATGAAAAGTCTGAAACTGTTGGTGAAAAAGGATTTGATCAAAAACATTTTTGAATAGTCCAAACTAGAAGTAATAAGTACTCCTCCGTTTCCAATTTATTTTCAGTTTAATATAAAATGGTCTCTTTTCAACGGGGTGGGGGATCATCTTTAAGACCACAAAGTTAAAAGACATATTTATATAGTCTACATATCGTTGAATTAAAAGTCTTCTATATTTTTTAAAAATTTCATACCAAATTAAAATTAGACAAATCTATATCTTTCTTTTTGATCTATACCACCTTAAAAAAATGAAATACCTACCTTAAATGTTAAATTATTATAACACCTCAACTTAAAACACCAAATTTAATATTGTATTATATTTATTAATTTTTTTATTTATATTATATAAAAGCAGACACCTTTTCACTTTGAACGGTTGTGATATTTCCAAAGAGTAAGAACTTTTTTTGATGAGTTGTAACCTTACAAAGGGTTGTGACTTTTCTACATGGTTGCGAATTTTCCGAAGAGATGTTACTTTTTAAAGAGTTATGACTTTTCTGATGAGTAGTGACCTTTTTGAAGGGTTGTGACTTTTTATTTTGATAAGGCACAATAAACATTCTTTCATACACTACCCTTTGTTGGTTATAAAAAGAGAGGTTTCTTCAAATTTTTAAACTACAACTTTTTTAAGTTTTTGATTGTTCTTCTTCTTCTTCTTCTTAAGCCACTTATATTTAAAGATGACACCTTTTCACATTGAATGGTTACAACTATTTCAAAAAGTTATCACTTTTCCGATGATTTTTGACCTTCCCGAAGGGTTGTGCCTTTTATGATAACTAATATGAACATGCTCATACTACCCTTTGATTACTATAAATGGAGGGCTTTCCTCTCAATTTAAAACAACGATTTTCTTATGTTTTATATTCTTATCTTCTTAAAATCTCAAGTTTGATTTACAAACATTGACAATCTCAAAGTTCACTAAAATTTGAACACTCCCTAATATGACTGAAATTAAAATAATACTCCAACTAAAAACATCTTATTTCATATATCTTTTATATTTTATAGGGAAAATGGCCAACTGACCCCCCCAATCTATAACCGGATTTCCAACTACACACTTATACTTCACAGGGGTCCTATTACCCCCCTGAGCTATTTTAAAGTGGAATTATTTCCTCCCTGAAATGTTATTACCAGACATCTGTCTTGTGGTAAAATACACACACTTGACACATGTATTTCACCATTTAATGATTTTTTTAAAAAAAAAAGTTCTTCTCCTTCCTCTTTCTTTCTTCCCCAATCATTTCTTCAACCCTAACTATACTAAACACCATTTTTTACCTCAATAAATTTATATATCTCTAACATTTTATAAAAACAAAAATTCAACTCACCTTTTCATCTACTCCAAATCTCTAGAGTATAGAAGATAGTGGTCCTAATTAATCAAATCTTTCATCCAACTAATTCAACAATTTTTCCACATTTTTTTACATTTCGTTCGATTTTCTTCTTTAGACAATTTCAGATACACATTAAATGGGTCATGAACATTTGAGATCAGATTCATCCGGTGAAGATTCCGCCAACAACTCAAAATAATCTTGGATGAGAAGATCAATTTGTAACACCAATTTGAGAGACCTCTCTCTCTTACCCATCTTTATTATTTCTCCCTCTAAAATTTTCATGATTAATTTATAATTTGAGTTTTTCATTTTGATTCTTCATGGATTTTAGGAGAACATGTAGGATCCTTCTTTTAAAATGTAGAAGAAATTGTTTTGTTTTAGTTTCTTTTATTAAGTTTGAAAATATTTTTAAATATTCAATTACTTCACTTTGATTTTGTTACTCTTGAATCCATCACTTTAAAAAAAATTAATTAATGGGTATGTTTTTTTAAAAAATAAATTTAATTTGTTAGATATATTCTAAATAAGTTTATTAAAAAATTATTTATTCATTAAATGCATTTGTTGTTGATAAATTTTATTCCAAACGTCCATTGAAAAAGCTTCAACAATGATAATGGTGAAAAATGTATAATTGTATAGATAAATAAGAAGAAAGAGAAAGAAAAAAAGAAAATTAGAAAAAAAATGAAAATTAATAAAATAGGCAACTCACTCTCTCAAAGAGAGTGAAATACACTCTCTATGCCAACTTAACACTTAAGGGGTTATTTATTCTATTTTAAAATAGTTCAGGGGGGTAATAGGACTCCCGCGGAGAATAGGTGTGTAGTTGGAAATCCGGTAATAGGTTGGGGGGTCATTTGGCCATTTTCCCATATTTTATATCAATATTTATTTATATTATATTATATTAAATGTAAGAGCTCCAATAATATAGTAATAACTAAGTAATGAACCATGGGGAGGGAGGAGAAAGTATATTTAAAAGGTGTAACTACGAGATTTTAACAGTGACTAACTTTCAATAGTAATCATAAGAATATTTGTATCCACTATTAATAGGAACTTATACTTTATCATTCATTTTATAATTGTTTACTTAATTTTTTTATTTAACAATATTCACATTATTTTTAAACATTGTATAGTACATGATTTTATATTCACGTGCGTTAAAACTAGTTAATTTAATCAGTATGAAAGTTGAAATAAAGTGATAACAATTAATTTTAAGAAAAGAAGGTGTAAAAGGTGATAATATAATTTTAAGAGCAAAACGTACAAATTTAGTAATTATAGAATTGTGACACAACGATAACAATAGTAATGATAAATAGTCGTAGTAGTAAAATTAGTTATGAAAAAGGGGTAATTTGACACGTTATTAATTTAGAAGCTCGACAATAATGAATTAGAAGAAAGGACGGTAAAAATTGGGTGTCAAAAACCCCTAGAACCCAAATGTCATTGTACCAAAACTTCTAACTTAATGGTCTAATATAACGGGATGTAATCCCCAAAACAACTAAACATAAAGTAAAGAGTCGGAAAGGTCTAAGTCCAAAGGAAATGGACTAAGATCCTAGATGAATCCATGCTAGCCTAAAGGAACTGGTTCACCCTTGAATCGACAAGTCAATGATATCCTGGACACACCCAAGCAACCTAAACTATCCATACTCACTATCTTCCAGCTTAATGCGTCTTCCACAACATTAGTCTTACCTGGATGATATTGAATGGTTATATCATAATCTTTAAGTAACTCCATCCATCTCCACTGTCTTAGGTTCAAGTCTTTATGAATGAACACGTGTTGTAGACTGCGATGATCAATGAACATTTCACACTTGACTCCATAGAGATAATGTTGACAAATCTTGAGTGCAAATACTACTGCTGCCAACTCCAAATCATGTGTCGAGCATTTCCTCTGATGAATCTTCAACTGTCGTGAGACATAAGCTATAAAATTCTTATCTTGCATCAACACAACACCCAAGCCCAAATGTGAAGCATCACAATAAACAATTGAATCCTTACCTTCCACTAGCAATGTCAGAATAGGTGTTGTGGTCAGAAAAGTCTTGAGCTTTTGGAAGTGCTCTTCACATTTGTCAACCCACTGAAAAGGCACCTCCTTTTGAGTCATCCTTGTCAAGTGTGGGGCAGTAAAGGAAAAATTCTTCACAAACCGCCGATAGTAGCTAGAATGCCCCACAAAAATCCTAACCTTAGTGACAGAACTAGGCCAGACCCAATTCTTGACTTCTTCAATCCTTTGGGAATTTACCATTAACCCTTCTTTTGAAACTTCATGCCCCAAAGTGGCAATAGAGGACAACAAGAATTCACACTTAGGAAATATTGCATACAATTTCTCTTTCCCAAGGACACTGAAGAAATTACGAAGATGGTCTACATGCTCTTCGTCACTCTTTGAATAGACCAAAATGTTATCAATGAAGACATTACAAAGGAATCTAGAAATGGTTTGCACACACTATTCATCAAACTCATGAAGGTTGCAGGTGCATTAGTCAACCAAACGACATCACAAAGAGGTCATAGTGCCCATACGGAGTCCTCAACACCGTCTTGGATACATACTAGGGCAAAATCTTTAATTGATGGTACCCATACCTTAAATAAATTTTTGAGAATACTAATGCACCCTTCAACTTTTCAAAGAGATCATCTATACGAGGCAATATGTACTTATTTTGAATGGTGACCCTATTTAACTTTGAGTGGTCTATGCACATCCTCATACTATAATCCTTTTTCTTAACAAACAAGATAGGAGCAACCCATGAGGAAGAACTAAGACAGATAAAACTCTTATCAAGAAACTCTTGGATCTAGGTCTTAGGCTATCTTAACTCTGTTGGAGCCATGTAATAAGGAAAAATAGAAAATGGGCTTGTGCCTGACTCCAAGTCAATACAAATATCTATATCTCTATCTGGAGGCGTACCAGGTAAATCAGTAGGAAACACTTCCTTAAACTCAGACACTATTGAAATAGCCTCAATAGAAGGGGACTCCACATAGACATCACGAATATAATCCAAACATACCCAAAAACTCTACCCCACTAGTTTCCTAGCCTAAATGAAAGATATGATCTTAGCTGGCATAGGCTTCTACACCCCTTCTCACTCTAACTTTGCCCTACCCGTGTTCTCTAGAGTCACAATCTTAGCATTACAATAAGGCACAACATAATATGGGGAAAACTAAGTCATGCCTAATATTACATTGAAATCATTCATATCCAAAATAACCAATTCAGTCCATGTATGAAAGCCTATAAACAGGACAGAATAAGCACGATCGACATGGGTGACTATGACAGACACTCCAACTGGGGTAGAAATATGGATAGGGGCATCAAGCACATTACAAATTGTATCAAGCCTAAAGGAAAACGGTACTAATACATAACAGCAAGTAGAACTCATATAAAAAAATAGTAGTCATCCGATCAAAGACAAGAACAATACATGTGATCCATACATCAGACGACCCAGCCTTGGTTTTGCCCGAAAAGGAATAAAACTAAGCCCTGTTAACCTGACAGGCAACTTCTCTGTCTTGTTGCAATGCTCCCTTACCTACATCACCATTTACCCAGCCTCCACAACCTCTCTGATTTTCTCCTCGCCCACCTTCTGGACATCCTCTACCATTATTTCCTCTGCCCGCAAGTACACTGCTCTATTCTATCCTCTACGGGTTCATTCATTCGCAGGAAGGAGTATCTCTCCTTATGTGTCCTAATTCTCCACAATTGTAACAATATCGGTTAAGAGACTACCTGTTACTTGGTGCAAAATAGTAGCCATCCTGAGTAGGAATCTATTGCATAGTTCTTGAGTAACCACTCGTAGAAGAGGGCATATTTGAATTAATTGGCCGAGCTATAATTTCCGGCCTTCCTAAACCTCTAGAGCAGGAGCCACTAAAGTTACCTGTATTCTTGGGCCTCTTAGCAAAAGCCTTGGCCTGCCCGTCCCGTTGAACTCCTTCTGACTTTCTCTCAAAGTTTATCACTTCAGCAAAGCTTTTACTTGCAGAGGTCACATGAAAAGACAATACCTGCAACTCAAGATTCAATACCTTATCGAACAAACGGATCCTCTCTTCTTCTGTAGTCACCAACTACGTCGCATATTTGGACAAGGCATGGAACTTAGCTTCATAAGCAGCTACAGTTATATCACCCTGCCCCAAAGCCATGAACTAATCCTACTTGTGGTCCCTCAATGTCCGAGGCACATACTTCTCCAAATATAAGGCATTGAACTGAACCCAGGTAAGTGGAGGCAAGACTTGCAATCAGCATTCCACAAAGGCTCTCCACCACTACTTATACTTACTTTGAAGCTAAAAGGTATGAACTCAACTCCATGTTGGTGCACAATGCCCAACTTGTGAAGTCTCTCATATAAATCTAGGATGAAGTAATAGGCATCCTCACTTTCAGAACCATGGAGCATCAACGACTTTAACTGCAAGAACTTGGTCAGCATCTCGTGTTCACTACCAGTCATCACAGAACCCAAAAGTTGATGGAAAAAGGTATCAGCACCCACCACTCCATACATCTTAGGGACTGTAGCAACAACGGGGTAGATGACTGGAGGTTGAGTAGCTTGCACCAACCCACCCAGAAAAAGTCAAAATCTGATCAACTATAGCTAGATCCAAAGGGGGAAGTCCTGCAGTCCCAGCTTATACATCATCATCTTGTTCAGCATCCTCTTCCACCTCAATATCCACATCCTTTTCTACCCCATCTTGGGGTGCGAGAGGGGCCTCTTCCCTAGGTACATTCTCAGATTGGGATTCATTCATAGCGGATACTACCCTTCCCCAGCCTCTGCTCCTTCCTCATTATCTACCCCTACCTTAGCCACATCCTCTCGATACGGGCTCCCCTATTGGCTCATTGATTGGAGCTACTGGCCTAGAACCATTCTTTTGCATGTTAACCATTTATGGATCTCAGAGTTAAATAGATTAGATACTAATTTGGATCACCATATTCCAATCGAAATCAAGTTATAGAACTGTCACGCACCAAGGCTACCCCCTAGATGTAAACACTGGACCTAGGATCACGAGTGACCCGAAGCTAACCCTGAGCTGGCATATCATAAGCATACTAAAAGATTACTGAATAAAATATATTATGTGGAAGCTTAAAAGCATAATTAATTGAATGTAGGGGATACCCAATACTGATCTGAATATATAAAAGACTATGAGTTTAATTAAAATTGGAAGATCAAACTCAAAACTAAAGTCGAATCTACTACTATGTCTGAAAAAGCCTCTAACTGACTAAAGGTGTTGGGACATGCTCCAACTAACTCTAGCCAAACCGAAAACTGAATAAAAGGACAAAAGTGAAAGCATGTTTATTGTCCTCGAAGTATGAGGACTGACTGCTAAAGTTGCTGAAATGGAGATCAGGGACTGATCTATGCATGATCAGCATGTTGAGTACCTGAACCTATATCATTAAAGGTGTACCGAAAAGTATGCGTCTGTACTTGGAATGTAATGAACATACAGGATAAAGAGTATAGGTGAATAAAATACATAATTGAATAAAGCATACTGAGAAATAACATAATCTGAACTGAATGTAAATGCTGAAATATACTGAAGACTAAACTAAATACAATGACCAAGTACTAATTTTGAACATGACATACTGAGACTGAATGCTGAAATATAACTGAAAACATGGTCAAATATATTGAAGTTTTACTGTGGGTGCTACTATTAAGCGACATAAAACTATGTGAGCTAAATGTTCATACATGCAAATATGAGAATGCCACATTTATAACTCACAATTAAACATTCGTAACTAGAGCATGTATATCTGTTTAATGACCTAACAAGTGTAATTCATGAACTAAGAGAATCTGCACAACTAGGGTTTTGAATTTCTTGCAAAGAACTATGCAGCAATTTCACGAAATCATGATAAACTGATTAAGAATACTATACCAGTTAATTCACAACAATTCTGTAAGGTTGTAGAAAACCTAGGTCTAAACATGATATAGAGAATTAAGGATATGACTGAATTCTAGTGACCTAGTGGATGAAAGGAACCCACTAGTAAAATCCCACATACCTGGTGATGAAATTCATGGAGAAATCTATCGATTTCAAGGCTAGAACTCAAGAAAACATGTTGCATTCTTGGAAGGGTTTGGTTCACCTCTTTTCTCCTCTTTTGCTCTATGTTTTGATGAATTTTGAAGAATGATCAATTAAGGAAAGATTAAGTTACTAGGCTTAAACTGAGTAAAACGATGTAGTTTAAGGGTTAAAAAACGTAGGTTAGGTGCCCAACGCATAGGGGAAAGGACCAAAATGATGCTGACTTAATTCTAATGAAGCCTATCCACGTAGGGAACGACGGTCCATTATTTGGACTCATAGACGTCGTTCGGGTTCGTCGTTCATGATTTGCCCAATAGGGCTTCACTAAAACAAGCATAACTTTTTACTCGGAGATGAGATTTAAGCAAACTCAATGGTGTTTGAAAGAGGATTCAATTATCTATCATTTGATAGGTCATGGGCCACCTAATTCCTTTACTGCCAAAGGTTATGACCATTTGAAGTTGACGCAACAACAATTTCCCTCTATTTGTCTACTTACCCTCACCTACAATCTGTAGGTCCAACCATGGATCGTATTGGTCGACCGTGGGTGGGATCAGAGACCATCAACATTTGGGTCTTAACAACTGAACCCCACCTAAAGTCCATGGGTCTACTGGTACTAGTACTAATTTTTCTGAAAGCTAGGATTTTCTTCATTTTGAGATTTGAGGTGTTACATTATCTCCCCCTTGGGAATATTCGTCATCGAATGAAGTCTAAACAAGCTGAGTATATGGAGGGAAGGAGCTGAAATCCCTACCACTAAGTATTAAAAACTGATATCTAACTGAACTGAATTCCAAGAACATGCAAATAAGCTGAAAATGCAAGAACAACTGAAGGAATTAACAGGGTACTAAGACTGAATTTACGCAAGAGTAAGCTAAGAGAATGGAGAGAAAACTATTATCTTAAGATTAAATAGAATTGAAAGGAAAGAGATGAGGATACTTGGACTTCATGGCTTCTTCTGCTTCCCAAGTAGCTCATTCTATAGACTGACTCCTCCAAGATTGTCAAATATTATCACCCCCTTCATAGGTGATACTTTCAGGAAAGCCCAATCATCTATCTCAAACTCTAAGTTCCTTCTCCCTACATCTGCATAGGACTTCTGTCTTAAGTTTATTTTTGATGAGCTAAACATTTTCCCGTAGTTTCATAAACCAAATCTGGCCCAATCAAGGCTGCTTCACCTACTCATCCACCTTAGGAACACATAAGCGACCATCTCCCCCTTGGTGAAAACCTCTACTTTCTGCTGATGAACTGCACCTTCAAAATAGAACAATATAGGATCACTGTGTTGGTTTTTCTTAACCTCCGTTACTAGTGAAGGTTCTGATCTATTATGGGCTATCACACTACCATCTGATGTGTCCATAAGACCAACTCCTAATCGAGCAAGCCAATGAACATCTTTTTCTAATTCCTTCCCTTTTTCCTCAATATGTGCTACACCACCCTCTAGAGATCATCTTTCTAGCCTTAAGTTAAGAGATAATTTGACCTAGAAGCACTGAGCTACTACCCTTCCATTCTAAGACTATCTTGTTGGAAACTAAAACTGAATGATCTTAGTTCTTTAATCGATTAAGGCATAATAGGAATGTAACCTATCCATGCCTAGAATGATTACAAAATCTACCATTTCTAACTCTACAAAATCTGCTAATTAAGATGAATTTCTAAGAGACTGTGAAAGGGCAATTTTTGTATACCCATATAGTTATAACTAGGTCACCACTTAGAGTAGAAACTGAGAAGGGCTCTAAAAGAGTTTCTGGACTGACACCTAAGATTACTACTATAAGGAGAGTTACAAAGGCAAGAGTAACCCCTAGATCTAATAATGCATAAATGTGTAAATAAAAGAGTCATAACGTACCAGTGACCATATCAGGAGAATCTTTTTGATCCTAGCGAGCCTAGAGAGCACAGATCCTACCTTGGCGTTGACCACCGCCTGTATACATGACTCACCCTGCTGAGTTGGGTGACCTACTAGTGCTATTAGGACTATAGACTAAGCCCTATTGTCATTACCTCTTTGCTCATGCCCAGCAGAAGGGCAATCCTTCACCCTATGACTAGACTAACCACATCCAAAGCATCCTTCCTTGCCTGCAAGATAGTCACCTGAATGGTTCTTACCACACTTTAGACAAGTTGGGTAGGTACTATTTCCTGAGACTTAGAGCCTGGTGCCCTACTATTCTGATCTTGTCAAAACTGTGAGTGATTTCCACCACCCGATTTCTGCTGGCTGTACTCATAGTTCCTTATTCTTGCTTTCTTGTTGAACTTAGCTATTTCCCTAAGCTTATCTCCCTCAACCTGCTGAACATGAGTCATGAGCCTAGAGATATTCATATCCTCCAACAACATAGCATTCCTGTATATTGTCTTCACTAAGCAGGATACCCCAAATAGAAACTTACTCATTTGTGCCCTTGGATCGACAACCATATATGGAGCATACCTAGAGTTTTGGGTGAATTTAAGTCTGTAATCTTGGGCTGACATAGTACCTTGCCTCAAATTTATAAACTTTTGAGCCTTAGCCTCTCTTAACTCCCTCGAATAGAACCTGTCCATAAAAGCTCCAGCAAAATAGTCCCAGGTCGTAAGAACTTCATCCATACCCCTATTTTCTTTCCACTGAGTAAACCAAATGTGAGCCACGTCCTTAAGCTTGTAGGATGACATCTCTACCCTATAATTTCCAGTCACTTGCATCACTCCAAAGATTTTTTTATCATCATCAATGAAGTTCTGGGGTCCTCATCAACCCTTGACCCTAGAAATTCTGGTGGATTCATACGAATAAAGTCTCGAACCCTGGCTGCTACTGACCCATTATTAGCATTAAAAGGAATTGGGACTAGCAAATTATTCTTGTTAGTTACACTCTGAGCCAAAAGTTGGATAGCATTCCGAAGCTCTACATTCGAAACCTCATGGTCTAGTAATGGAGGGACTGCATTAGCATTCTGTTGGTAAGCTCTACGAGGAGGAATGATCTGAAATGCATAACGACGAATAAGAAAGAAGATCATACCCACTCACGATAAAAATAGCAAAAAGTGAAATTTTTCCCAAAACACTTCTTAGAACTCCTCTCATTAGATGTGGTGCACTTCACACACATGAAAAAGACTCTACTTACTGCGACTTTCAGACATCCTAGGACTCTTGAACCTAATGCTCTGATACCAAGTTTGTCACGCCCCAATGCTACCCGTGGATGTAAACACGGGACCTAAGATCACGAGTGACCCCAAGCTAACCTTGAGCTGGCATATCATAAGCAAATAAAAGAATACTGAATAAAATATACTAAGTTGAAGCTTAAAACCATAATTAACTGAAAGTAAGGAATACCCAATACTAATATGAATATATAAAAGACTATGAGTTTAATAAAAACTGGAAGATCAAACTCAAAACTAAAGATGAATCTAATACTATGTCTGAAAAAACCTCTAACTGACTAAAGTTGTTGGGACATGCCCCAACTAACTCTAACAAAACTGAAAACTGAATAAAAAGACTGAAGTGTAAAGCATGTCTATTGTCCTAAAAGTTTGAGGACTCACCACTGAAGCTGCTGAACTGGAGATTGAGAACTGATCTATGCGTGATCTAGATGCTGAGTATGTGAACATACATCATGAAAGGATGTAGCACAGAGTATGCGTCAGTACTTGGAATGTACTAAGCCTGCATGATATAGAACATAGCTGAATAAACTACATAATTGAAGAAAGCATACTGAGCAATAACATAATCTCCACTAAATGTAAATGTTGGAATATACTGAAGACTGAACTAAATGCAATGACCAAGTACTAATTTTAAACATGACATACTGAGACTGAATGTTGAAATATAATTGAAAACCTGGTCAAATGCACTGAAGTCTCACTATGGGAGCTACTGTTAATCAACATAAACCCACTTGAGCTAAACGCGGAGTTCGATCGATCGAACCCAATATACCTTGCCAGGGGTAAAAGGCATGACTAACGTCATCACTAAATCTGATTCCCAATAGAGGGGACTTAATAACCTATGGGGGCACATAGTTCTGGGACTATGAGGGTATGTCGAACCCTAGTCCAACTCGATCTAAGCCTACTCCCAACTGAAATTTATATAAACAACATATCTGAAATACTGGATAGCTCAATGTTCTAACATGCAAATCTGAGAATGCAACATTTATAACTGACAATGAAAGTATATCTTTTTAACTGACCTAGAAACTATTATTCATGAACTAAGAGAATCTACAGAACTAGGGTTATGAATTTCATGCTATGAACTAAGCAATGATTTCACAAAACCATGATAAACTAATTAAGAATACTATACCAGCTAACTCACAACAATTCTGAAAGGTTGTAGAAACCCTAGGTCTAAACATGATATAGGGAATCAAGAATCTGACTGAATTCTAGGGACCTAGTGGATGAAAGGAGCCCACTAGTGAATTTCCACATACCTGGTGACAATTCATGGAGAAATATTTTGATTTTGGGTCTAGAAAACTGAAGAAAACATATTGCATTCTTGGAAGGGTTTAGGTCGCCTCTTTTCTCCTCTTTTCCTCTAAGTTTTGATGAATTTTGAAGAATGATCGATTATAGAAAGATCTGATTAAGTTAATAGGCTTAAACTGATTAAAACGATGTAGTTTAGGGATTAAACGATGTAGTTTAGGTGCCCAACAGATAGGATAAAGGACAAAAACGATGGTCTGTAGTTTGGACTACCGGCAGTCATTTAGGTTCACCGTTCATGATTTGCCCGATAGGGCTTCAGCAAAATGAGAATAAATTCTTACTCAGAGATGGGATTTTAGCAAACTTGGTGGCGTTGCATAGAGGATTCAATTATCTATCATTTCATATGTCATGGGCCACCTAATTCCTTTTGCACCAAAGGTTATGACCGTTTGAAGTTGATCAAACATCAATTTCCCTCTAACTGGCTACTTACCCTCACATACGGTCCATTGGTCCAACCATGGGCCGTACTGGTTGATCGTGGGTAGGATCAGAGACCATCAACATTTGGGTCTTAATGATGGAACCCCACCTACGGTCCATGGTTCCACCGATACTAGCACTAATTTTTCTAAAAACTACAATTTTCTTCATTTTGAGATCTGAGGTGTTACAAGCACGTAGGGAGGAGAAGATGTAGAGATTTTCCTAAAGTCATGTTGCCTCTCAAAGAAAATTATAGACGTCTTTGTATCGTTCTTTAAAACTCTACTAGAATTGTTTTGGTACAATGAGATCAACAAACCTAGGGCTCTGATACAAACTTTGTCATGGCCCAAACCCCCATAATTGGCACCCACACTAACAATCTGGTGGGAGAACCATTATTACAACCCAACTAAATGGTACTAACCAAAAGACAAGCAGTTAAAGATGTAGAAAATGTTTAAATAATCAATTTAAAAGCCGGGTTCCCATAAACTCAGTAATTTATCAAAAACAAACATAACCAAGCGGAAATTCAACCCCTAGAACTTGAAAGTCATTGTACCAAATCTTCTAACTAAACGACGTAATATATGGGTTGAAATAACTAAACATAAAGTAACGACTCTATAAGCTCTCTATGTCCGAAGGAAATGGACTAAGATCCTAGATGAATCCATAGTAGCCTGAACAAACTTGCTCACCCTTGAACTCGACAAGTTAGTGATCTCCTAGCGGAGGTCTTCCAAAAAACCGCTTGAATATGCCCTAAAGGTAAATGCATCTATATTTTAGTGGATATTGGGTCTTTGATCCCTTTTCCTAAAAAAAAAAAAAAAAAAAAAAAAAACTTTAAAATCCCAACTTTATACCATTAAAGTCATTTTAAAAGGTCTCAAAAATCCCCTAGAGAAGAAATTGTTTGAAATAAGTTAAGATTCATAACTCAATAAGGAAAAAAGCATCAATGTTCAAACTAACCAAAAAAAAACGTATGAATAATACTAACAAGAAATAATTGACAAAATAAATCTTTGAGAAATGCATACAAACAAAATACACTGAAAAAATAAATGTTTAGGTTAGACCTTATATATGTTTACCAACATGATGATTTTTTTAAAAATATACGTACTTATAAAATTAGGGTTTAGGTTTCAAAAAATTATAACTTCTAAAAAGTAAGGGTTTAGGTATCGTAACAACTTAAAAACCTAAAACACGAACATGAAAAAATTATACATACTAATAAAATAAGGGTTTAGGTTTAAAAATATGTAATTCTACAATACGATTTAGATCATGTAACTTTGAGACCTAAAAAAACCAATAAAGTGAACTTAAGAATAAAAAATATATTGTGATATACCATCAAATTTAAACATCTTGTTTAAATTCTGAATCTTTTTTAGATTAGATTAAATAAATTTAATCTTTCAACTCTTTGAAATGGCTTGAAGATACTATTGTTATTCAACACTTTATTCAAAATGTCTTTTGGAATTAAAACATTTCTATTTCTAGTCTTATATATAAATACTAAGTTTCCCAAAATTCCCACTTACCATATTTTTCTCTCAATATATATATCCTAAGTAGGAGCAACCCTTTGACCCTTTGACAGTTTCTTTAAGTTGTCGTCAATTCATAACAATGTCTTCTTCACCCTATGATTTCCACCTACTTTTGAACTATTTTTTATGGAGATTTTGATGTTTTGTTTCTATTAGATGCTTTGATATGCTTTATTTTAGGCTTGCACATACACCACCCTCTTCATGCCTCATTGGATATGTTGTCGTTGTTGTTAAAAGAGTTAAATTTTGTGAAAGTTAATATTTTTCTATAATCATTTTATTGTATAATCCTTTTCTGAATTGAGGGTTTTTCAGAATCAGTCTCTATACCTCAAAGGTAGGAGAATTTATATTATTCTGATCTAGAGAAACTTTTGTCAAAACAACTTTAACAAAAAAGTACTTTTATAGAAAAATAATTTGTGTTTTGTGTTGTTTGTGGTCAAACATGTAACAGCCCAAAAAAAAAAATTTGACCTAAGACTTGAACCGTTCTTCATAGTGAGTGATGAGATGTAGCACCTTGAGTTCCAAAAAGAACTAAATTGGAAGTAGCAAAATCAGAAATTTTGCAAGTTAAACTATGTATGAGTTTTGGGTCGACTTCAAACGATCATAACTCACATCTCAGGATGATTTAGGTGTGCTACTAGATACCATAGGAAATATATTTGAATTATCTTTTCAACGCCGTAGCGTTTGCTAAATTTTGAGTTCGGATGACTGAGATATGCCCTTTTGAAGTGAGGTTGTCCAGTTAAGGAAAGTTACCTGAAAATAGTATGGGGTATTTTGGTCTTTTCCTTACCCAATCAGATTTAATTCATTTTTAGTAATGATTTAGGGGTCTAATCCTATTAGTTTCAATTTTATAATCCTAATATACGCCTAGGGTTTTAGTTCAGAGTTCAAGAAAAGAAAAGAAGATAAAAGAGGAGAAAAGAGGAGAGGATCGAGCGTTCGTCGAGATTATTGTGTGTTTTATTGATTTTCGCCATGGGTTTGACCCCTAAGAGGTATGTAAGCTTCCATAGTGTTGGGTTTGTTCACCCACACGCCAATCATTTTATTTTTAGCGCAATTTCATTCTTAAAGTTGAAAGATTAGAGTTCTTGATGAGCTCTTGATAGGTGTTCTTGAAGTTCATTCTAAATTATGTTTTGTTGGGTTTTTTTATGATTTCTAGAGATTAAAATGAGTGTTTTGAGGGCTGTATTGAGTATATTAGACTGTACTTATGTTAATTAATTGAATTCAAGTGATTAGGGAAGAAACCATTCGATTCTAGCCGAATTAGGGTGAGAAAGAGAGCAAAGAATTTCGTCGGGTCTTCTGGGTTTGGGCCTGCCATGTCGTACCAACCAGAGAGCCCCAAAGTATGCACTGAAGTTTAGGGGCTGGCGCTCCATGCCTCCCAGAGCCCCAAGGTTGCCTGCCTCATCAAGTTTGCAATAGGTTGCTCCGTTTGAGTTCTTTCGAAGGGTACCTACACTCCTTTTCGATTCTGACTACTCTAAACTACTTCTAAACACATAAAATCATTTATAACATGATCATAACCTTGAATTCATAATTCAAATTCAAGGTAGAGTTAAGAGCTAATTTTGAGAATTCTTTCGAACATTCTAAGAAAGTCCCTTTGAGTCCTTTTGTGGAGTCTTCTACAACATCTGGTAACTTGTTCCAACACTCAAGTAAGTGAGCATGAGAGTGAGGAGAATTTATTCATGAGTCTAATTTATCATCACGATATTCTTCGTACCATGAACCATAACTCTTGAATTCATAATTCACATTCAAGAGAGAGTTAAGAGTAGAGTTCAAGAAAGCTTTTGAGTTCAATTTTGAATCCTTTGTGATCAACTATCGATTTGAGCCACGTTTTGAGTAAGTAAGCATGAGAATGACAAGAGTCGTATATATGAGTTCCTTATTAATATTTTGACCCTTGAGTTGTGTCGTTCATGCCCATAACTTCTGCATAAACTCCATCAGTTGAGTACCTTTGAGAGGAGTTGTATCTTCAAGTTCTAAATATTGAGTATCGAGTTCCTAGCCCTTCCAAGATTATAATCCTAATCATGGGACTATTACCTATTACCCATGAAGTCGATGATTGGAGTTGTTCATGCCCATAATTTCGCATGATTCCTATAAGTTGAACAATCTTCAGATGAGAAGTATCTTTGAGTTCTTGAGTTCCAAGTATTGAGTTCTATCTATGGTTATTGAAATCCTTGCATTGAGTCGCTCATGTCCATAATTTGGCATGAACCATATATTAAGAAGTCTTTTACAAACGTTTTAACTTTGTTTTAAGACTTAAGCTTTGAGTTGAGTAAAGAATAAGAATAAAGTTCATTTTCTTTAAAATGATATATGGGAACTAAGTATTCCCAAGAGTAAATGTTTTCACATTTAAGATGAGAGGAAATTGAGATTTCCAAAAGAGTTTTGAGCAATTTGAGTACCATCTCTTTTAAGACTAAGATTTTTGAGTAATTATCTCAAATCAAAGAAAAAAGTTATGTTTTTAAACATATGAGCTGAGTATTTTGGGAGTAGTATTGAGCACTGATATGGTGACGAGTTTGAGTTTAGATAACTCACGTCTCCATAAACCATGTAGCTATCATGAGTAGAAAGGATCATACTTTTTAGATGATTCCTTAGTGCTTTTTAGCATAGACTAGTGGATCCACTTATTTAAGGAGTTCTATATGACGGCAAAGTATAGGACCGTTCTGGCAGCGTTGGCAAGATGTTGTATCATCACTTAGGCTTATAGTGGTGGTTGTAGGTTAGAGAAACTCCCACAGATTTATATTGTATTTTTATATACATATTGAGTATTATTGTATTTTTCAATACATTAAGTTTCTATCTACAATTTTACAACTTTCCATATATACTGCATTTTTTGCAATTGTTTTATCCTTGAATATCATGAGTTGAGTCTTTCAAGTTGAGTATCTTGATTTGAGTTTCTTTGATTTTAGTGTCATATCTTTGAGTTGAGTATCTTATTCTTGAGTTGAGTGAGTTCAGAAGAGGTAAGTATGTTTCCTTTTTTTTATCAACTTCAAGCCTATGTTTATGCTTTAGAAGTCCCCTTACATGCTCGTACATTCCACGTAATGAGCCATTTGTCCTGCAGTCCTTTCATGATGCAGATACAGGCATTTAGGATCATCAACAGGAGCTTCGTTGATACCACATGGAGTTCGAGTTAGCTATGGTGAGCCTCCTTGCTTCCAAAGAGTTCCACTTTTAGTTTTAGTTATATCAGTTGTTAGGAGGTCATTGGTCTTGTCCCAACTTCCATCTTTTTCATTTAAAGGCTTCATAGATGGACAATAGAGTTTCAGAAGTATGTTCATTTGTTTTGTTAAATGTTATAAAGACTTAAGTTGCCCATTTTGGGGCGAGTTGAATATATTATATTACTCTGTATTTTCTTTTGAGTTAAGGCATTTTTTTAAGTTTCATCAATTTTATTCAATTTTAAGCTTTGTATGCTTGAGTTAGTCTTCTACTTGTAGTCATCCAGAATGAGGGTTCGCTTGGAGACCAGCAATGGTTCTGGAGTGCCGGCCATGTCCAGGTCGTAGGCTCGGGTAGTGGTAAACTTGGTATCAGAGTACAGAGTTCAAGTTCCTAGGGTGTCTATGAAGCCGTGTCAAGTAGGATCTTGTTTATGGTTGTGAGGGACCCACTTCTATAAATGAAGGAGTACGGACATTTAAGAAAAGTTTCCTCTCTTTAATACTCTTAATCGTGTAATAGAGCTATGTTATAGAGACTTATTCTAACTCATGTGTTTCTCATAATCATTCGACTACCCATAATACTAGAGGTGGTTAAAAAGTAAAATCAGTCCTTTATTGATGAGTTGTTCTTACCAAGAGTTTTGAGGAAGTCAAGAGACCTCATAGGGGCTTGAGAGGAGCCCATGAGTGAGTAAGTGTTCAGTTTCAAAGTAATGCCGTCATATGAATCATGCATTTGTGTAAAAAGCGAGTTGTAATCTTTTCCTTTAGTCTTGTTTCATTGGAGATAGTATGTTTAAAGCTTGGATAGTGTTTTCACCCGAAAAGGTAGCATGAGTTACGAGATCATGAGCAGTAGTAGAGAAAGAGCCTAGAGTTAGAGAAAAGTATGTAAAGGTTTAGTAATTTAAGAAACGGAGATAGTGTTTTGAAGAGCTATATTACTATAGTCTTCCACCCAGTAAGGTATTGGATGAGGTATTTTCCCTTATGGGTAGAGCAAGAATTGCTAGTCAAGATGAGATAGAGTACATATTTGTTCACCAGAATAGAGTCGATGTCAATGTGCCATCGTATTAGAAGAGACTAAATTCATGTGTTGAATAAGAGAGCAGAGTATTCATAAAGTGATTGATCTAAGCTAGGTTTATCATATGTTTACGAGGTTCATGATGTTCATAAGGTTATAAAACTGATCAATTAATGAGGTATAGTATAGTAGGCGAGCAAGCATATTGATATTTAGGTTTAGTAATGAACATTAAGCTTGAATTTGAGATGAATGTCATGATCAAAAGAATGGCAACAATAGGGTGATGATGTTAATCTTAAGATTTGATCTAGAAGACTTGACATAGAGTAGGTGAGGAATTGAGGTGATAAGATGCAATAAATATGAGTGGTACAAGTGAGAGACCCTAACCTTTAGATAAGGGTAGTGAAGTGTGGCTAAGTGATAAGAGTAACAAGAGCTTTAAGAGGTGTACCGAGAGGGTATGTAATCAGAAGAGGTTAAGAGAAAAACCTTAGAAACAGGCCTTAGTACCTGCTTATTGAGAGTTCGGTAGTCATGAGATAAACTTCTCCCAAGTGTTAGAGTAAAAGAGGATGTAGACCATGTAGAGATGATGGAATAGGTCAATAGATTTCAAGTGTTAGCTTTAGACCTAAGGGGGAGATGACAAGATGAGAAATCGAGTTAAGTGTTTGAGATTAAGATGGTAATAAATTCCAAAGAGTTTGGGGGATATCTTTTTAGAGGTCCATTTTGTAATGGAGTGAGGTTAAAAAGAGGAGGTCTATATTCTTATCATGTTACAGATGGTGTGATAATTCCATCTATGGTTATTAATAAGGAGGAAGAAGAGAATTAGGTTTTTCTATGAGGAATAGTTAAATGAGAGCCCTTAGTTGGATCCGAAGGAGTTGGCTGTAGGATTTCATGGAGTTGTTAGAGTAGTAAGCTTGAATGTGGTGGTAAAGAGAAACTGTTTTGGGATGAGATTCCGTATAAAGAGGTATAGAACCTGAACATAAAGATTTGGGTTAAGTTTGAATATTGTAAGAGTATACTATTATAATTAGACCTTATTAAGAGTAACCCCATTCCATACCCAATCCAGTCATCATTCGAGGACAAATGATCTGATGGGGGAAATACTGTAACACCCAAGAAAAAAATTTGAACTAAGACTCGAACCATTTTTCGTAGTGACTAAAATTTTACCAAGGAATTTCAAATTTCTTAAGTGTTAAGGTCACTAGATGTAGCACCTTGAGTTCCAAAAAGAACTAAATTGGAAGTAGCAAAATCAGAAATTTTGCAAGTTAAGCTAAGTATGAGTTTTGGGTCAACTTCAAACGACCGTAACTCCCAGCTCAGGATGATATAGGTGTGATACTAGATACCATAGGAAATATCTTTGAATTATATTTCCAATGCCATAGAGTTTGCTAAGTTTCGAGTTCGGATTAGTGAGATATGCCCTTTTGAATTCAGGTTGTCCAGTTAAGGAAAGTTACCCTAAAATAGTAAAGAGTATTTTTGTCTTTTCCTTACCCAATCAGATTTAATTCATTTTTAGTAATGTTTTAGGGGTCTAATCCTTTTAGTTTCAGTTTTATAATCCTAATATACACCTAGGGTTTTAGTTGAGAGTTCAAGAAGAGAAAAGAAGAGAAAAGAGGAGAGGATCAAGAGTTCATCGAGATTCTTGCGTGTTGTTGTGGATTTTCGCCATTGGTTTGATCCCTAAGAGGTATGTAAGCTTCCATAATGTTGGGTTTGTTCACCCACACGCCAATCATGTTATTTCCAGTGCAATTTCATTATTAAAGTTGAAAGACTAGAGTTCTTGATGAGTTCTTTATAGGTGTTCTTGAAGTTCATTCTAAATGATGTTTTGTTGGGGTTTTGATGATTTCCTGAGATTAAAGTGAGTGTTTTGAGGGTTTTATTGAGTATGTTAGAGTGTACTTATGTTAAGTAATCGAATCCAAGTGATTAGGGAAGAAACCGTTTGATTCTAGGCGAATTAGGGTGAGAAAACGAGCAAAGAATTTTGTCGGCTCTTCTGGATGGGGGCCTGGCGCGTTACACCATCTAGAGTGCCCCAAAGTATGCTCTGAAGTATAAGGGCTGGAGCTCTACGCCACCCATAGCCCCTGGGTTGCCTGCCCCATCCAAATTGCAATCGGTTACTCTGTTTGAGTTCTTTCGAAGGGTACCTTCACTCCTTTTGGATTCTAACTACTCTAAGCAACTTCTAAACACCTAAATTCATTACTAACATGATCATAACCATAAATTTATAATTCAAATTCAAGGTAGAGTTGAGAGTAAGTTTTGAGAATTCTTTCAAACATTCTAAGAAAGTCCCTTTGAGTCCATTTGTGGAGTCTTCTACAACTTCTAGTAACTTGTGCCAAGACTCAAGTAAGTGAGAATGAGAGTGAGGAGAATGTATTCATGATTATACTTTATCATCAAGATATTCTTCGTATCATGAACCAGAACTCTTGAATCCATAATTCACATTCAAGAGAGAGTTAAGAGTAGTGTTCAAGAAAGCTTTTGAGTTCAATTGTGATTCCTTTGTGATCACTATTGATTTGAGCTAAGTTTTGAGTAAGTAAGTATGAGAATGAGAAGAGTCGTATACATGAGTTACTTATTGATATTTTGGCCCTTGAGTCGAGTCGTTGATGCCCATAACTTCCGCATAAACTCCATCAGTTGAGTACCTTTGAGAGGAGTAGTATCTTCAAGTTCTAAGTCTTGAGTATCGAGTTCCTAACCCTTCCGATATTATAATCCTAATCATGGGACTATTACCTATTACCCATGAAGTCCATGAGTTGAGTTGTTCATGCCCATAATTCTGCATGATTCCTATAAGTCGAACAGTCTTGATATGAGAAGTATCTTTGAGTTCTTGAGTTCCAAGTATTGAGTTCTATCTATGGTTATTGAAATCCTTTCAATGAATCGATCACTTCCATAATTCGGCATGAACCATATTTTAAGAAGTCTTTTACAAATGTTATAACTTTGTTTTAAGACTTAAGCTTTGAGTTGAGTAAAGAGTAAGAGTAAAGTTAATTTTCTTTAAAATGATATATGGGAACTAAGTATTCCCTAGAGTAAATGTTTTCACATTTAAGATGAGAGGAAATTGAGATTTTCAAAAGAGTTTTGAGCTGTTTGAGTACCATCTCTTTTAAGAGTAAGATTTATGAGTAATTATCTCAAATCAGAGAAAAGGTTATGTTTTTAAACATATGAGTTGAGTATTTTGGGAATAGTATTGAGCACCGATAAGGGGATGAGTTTGAATTCACATAACTCACGTCTCCATAAACCATATAGTCGTCATGGGTAGAAGGATCATACTTTTTAGATGATTTCTTAGTGTTTTTTAGCATAGACTAGTGGATCCACTTAGTTAAGGCGTTCTATATGATGACAAAGTATAGGACAATTCTAGCAGCTTGGGCAAGATGTTGTATCATCACTTAGGCTTATAGTGGTGGTTGTTGGTTAGAGAAACTCCGACAGATTTATATTGTATTTTTATATACACATTGAGTATTATTGTATTTTTCAATATATTGAGTTTCTATCTACAACTTTACAGCTTTCCATATATATTGCATCTTTTACTATTGCTTTATCCTTGAGTATCATGAGTTGAGTCTTTCAAGTTAAGTATCTTGAGTTGAGTGTCATATCTTTGAGTTGAATCTTTCCAGTTAAGTATCTTGAGTTGGGTTTCTTTGAGTTGAGTGTCATATCTTTGAGTTGAGTATCTTATACTTGAGTTGAGTTGAGTTGAGTGAGTTCAGAAGAGGTAAGTATGTTTCATTTTTTTATCAAGTTCAAGCCTATGGTTATGCTTTAGAATTCCCCTTACATGCTCGTACATTCCACGTACTAAGCCATTTGGCCTGCATCCTTTCATGATGCAGATACAGGCATTTAGGGTCATTAACAAGAGCTTCGTTGATACCACATGGAGCTCAAGTTAGCTATGGTGAGCCTCCCTGCTTCCAGAGGGTTCCAGTTTTACTTGCAGTTATATCAGTTGTTAGGAGATCGTGGGTCCTGTCCCGACTTCCATCTTTGTCATTTAGAAGCTTCATAGATAGACAATAGAGTTTCAGAAGTCTGTTCATTTATTTTTTTTTAAATGTTTTAAAGACTTAAATTGCCCATTTTGGGGCGATTTGAATATATTATATTATTCAGAGTTTTCTTTTGAGTGAAGGCTCTGTATTTAAGTTTCATGAATCTTATTTAGTTTTAAGCTTTGTATTCTTGAGTTAGTCTTCCGCTTGTAGTTTGCTAGGATCAGGGTTCGCTTGGGGACCAGCAATGGTTCTCGAGTGCCGGCCACGTCTAGGGTGTAGGCTCGGGTCGTGACAAAACACCACAAATGTAAAATGGAGTGCCTTTTTTATGCCAGCTTTTAGCCTTTAAGAATCCATCTGAATTGTCATACTCATTCTGTTTCATTTTCAGTTGAACTGCATATTGCGTTTCTTTTATCTAGATGACAAATGATAGAAGCTTCCATTTTCGTGCTTCCATTTGTGATATCAATTTAGGTCTGAAGATTCTACTACTAGAATTTAGTCTATTGAAGATGGTCCATGTAACTCTACTATCCAAAGTAGAAAAAGTGAGAAAAACAAGAATGTTACGATACTTTATTCTACCTTATATCGGCTGACTTTCGCTGATCTATACTTTTCTAAGGTGAGGTCTGGCAAATAGATGCAGCAATTTGTATTTCATTCATTTGTTTTGATTTCCTTGTTTGTCTTAATTTCATAGGCTTGTATATATTCTCACCATTGTTATACAACCCCATTCAGGTCCATTGCTTGTTGTTGATTGGTGAAACAATAATGCCTTTTTCCACCAGCTCTATTGATGGCATAATCTACGTTTGTAAAGTTGGTGAGCGTAGCCAGTCAAAAAATTCTCAGGACATCAAGTGTGCTCCACTGATGGAATATTATACATTTTCTCTTTATCTGGACTATAATTCATTGTTTAAGTGCAAATATGGAGCCTGAAACAGGATGCCAACTTGAATGATTTCAGAGAAAATCACAAAGTATCTATTTTTGTTCTTTCTTTTTCTTTGTTGATTCATTTAATCAAATCAAACATCTGCATTAGACTATTACTTTTTTAGAAGATATCTACCATCAAATGGAGTCCAACTGGTGCTGATACAAGCAATACAAATCAACAATTATTGCTGGCAAGGTGTTCTATCTATTGGTACCAGTCATGTTTATAGTATTCATTCTATCATAATTTTCTTTCACATGTGGTGTAGAACAAGGTTCTCAATTACATGTATATTAGACAACAGTGTCGTAGATTATGGTTGGATCATTATTCATAGATAAGCAATAAAGTTTCTATATTTTGCAAGACACATCTTTTGTTCTTCATCATCCTCTCCATGGTTCCATGACACCCCTTCCACCGCCCACAACCTCCTCCCCTTTATATAACTCACAAATTGTTTGCTCCCCCATCTAATCTTTCTCAATACATTCCTTCCTCACCTTACTGATTTGCCCTCTACGTGGCCAACACCTTTACTCTGCCTATCAAGGTTTAGGTAGATAGGAAGAAATTACAAAAAGTTTTCTGTCCTTTTTAGGATATAAACTCTAGTTTCCATGATCTTCACTCACTTTATTGCTCACTGGTTAACAGCCTTGAGTGCATTAGGGCTGACTTACCTCTCAAGTTTTTTCTGGTACACTGTTGTCAAAGGCGCACTTAAAGTCCCAACAAATTTAAAGCCCCAAGATTTGAGTTCCAAAGTCTTTCTCAAGTTAATCAAATGAATTCTAGATGTTGAAAATGAAAGGCGCAAACGTCAACAAACACTTCATGTTTTTTTAGAGCATGTGCCTGTTGTTTTTTCGGAGTAGGTGGAATAACGCATTCAAAAACTCTTTAACTGAATTTAAACCCTAGAAGAAAATGGGAGGACCCTTTCCTGAAATAGGGAAGACCTTATTGTTAGGATGGCCTCCCGCATCCGCTGTAGAAATAACTAAGAGTTAGTCGACTCTTTGGAGTTTAAGAAGGTTTAAATAAGTGTCTGTTGATGCACAATAGTGAGTTTCTTCTTTTTCTTTTTTTAGTGGAGATCTACTAAGTGTGTTTCTTCTTTTTCTAAAATTACACTAAGTTAGGGAATGAAATGTGTACTAACTCTTGTGATCACTTGTTGAAGGTGGAGAGTATTGCTTATGCTGCTGAGTCCTCAAAGAATGATAGTATCTAAAAGAAAAAGAAAAGTATTGAACCATTGGATGGAATGAATGACTTATGGAAACCATTGAACAAATTGGTAAGAAAAGTTGACACCTTAGACACTTTGAAAGTTCCAGTTCCAAAATTCATCAGTAGTTCTCTACTAATAAATCTTGATGATTCTGAAAATAAGGATGACGATGATAATGAAGAAGAAGACGATGATAATGTGACTTTGGCAGAAGTTAAGGAACACAAAGGTAGCAAACAAAATGTTCTACAAAAAATTAGATGTTGTTGAAGCTATAGAAGCGGCATCACGTAGTAATAATAAAAATACTGATAAAGGAAAAGGGAAGAAAGGACGACGTGGAAGAAAGAAAAAGAAACAAATAATCCTCCTCCTCTTCCTCCTATTGTTGGTCGTGGTGGTGATGGTGGAAAAAATATTAATGTGGCACAAGTTCAAGTTGCTACTGAGATAACAAGAGGTACAAGCAGTGGTAGTACAACAGCAGTGGATGAACTCTTTCAATCACTACTATTGTACTACCATTGCTAATACTCAGTCCGTCTCAATAGTAATTTAAACTTGTTCCACATTAATATATGTTCCACCATCACTATAACCACCGCGACCAACAAGAGGTGTATGAGGAGGACTATTTGTTTCTTTTTTCTTTCTTCCTGATCGTCCCTTTTTCTCTTTTCCTTTATCAATATTCTTATTATTACTACTTGATGACGCTTCTATAGCTTGAACAACATCTAATTTTTAAAGAACATTTTGTTTCCTAACTTTGTGTTCCTTAACTTTTGGCGAAGGGCCAGACGCATTGTCTTCTTCTTCATCATCATTGTCGCCTCATTTTCATAATCATCAAGATTGATTAGTGGATTACCACTAATTAACTTTGGAACTAGATCTTTGGAACTTTCTAAGGAGTCACCTTTTGTTACCAATTTGTTCAATGGTTCCTATAAGTCATTCATCCCATCCAACGGTTCAATACTTTTGTTTTTCTTTGAGATACTATCATTCTTTGAGGACTCAGTAGCATAAGCAATACTCTCAACCTTCAACAAGTGATCATCAGAGTTAGTACACTTTTCATTCACGAACTTAGTGTAATTTTGGACGCAAAGGCTTATGCTAATTATCTTTGTTGTGTTTACATGTATCATTAGTAGTCTTCAATACTTCTATTGTTCACTTTGTAATGTATATGAAATGATTTCAATCTCACTCGTAATCTCCCTGCAAGTAAAATAATCCAGAGAGATATAATTTCACTTTAGTCATCCGGTAAATGGATTTTTGGTGTGTGCTGATTTAATGTATTACACATAACCTTTTATTTCTATTAGCTTATTCGTTTTGTTTTAGTTTCTATATATGTATTGCTTCATTTGACTCTACTGTGAATCTATGGGATGCTAAACAAGGGTGTCTTCTTTACACCTTGAACGGACACAGGTAACGGATGTGACTTATTATGTCTACTTGGACAAAAGAGATAAAAATAGGGACTCTTAATAAAATTATACTTTTTAACTATCAAATACAGGCTCAAGTATTTTTTGGTTTGTTTACTCGTATTCAATTGAACTATCAATAACCTATATAACTATTCCTTTTATTTGGGTAGGGAAGTGAGGGGAGGGGAGTGAGAATAAGTTAACTTTATCATTCTTGTCGAATGGTTTTTTTTTACTAAGTAGGTTCTCTTCTATTTTAAATCTAGGGAAGCTGTATACTCTGTTGCATTTAGTGAATGGTGAATACATGGAAACTGGTTTATTGGATAAATGCATGAATATATGGTTAGTGCAGGAGGCCAAAATTGTAAAAACTTACAATGGCGATGACATTATTTTTGAAGTGTGTTGGAACAAGGAAGGCAACAAGGTTGCAACTTGTTTTGGGAACAAAAAGCTTTGCGTGTTTGATATTTGATTGTAGAGGTTGAAGTATAACTTGTCGCGACTCGAGCCTAAACCCTGGACGTGATGGTATCTTGAGAACCACTTATGGTCCCCAAGCGAACCCTCATCCTGGCTGACTACAAGGGGAAGACTAACTCAAGCATACGAAGCTTAAAACTGAATAAAATCCATTGAACTCAATTACAAAAATTTTAACTCAAAAGATTAACTCTGAATAAAATAGTATATTCAACTCACTAGAAATAGACAACTCAAGTCTTTAAAACGTTTAACAAAATAAATTAAACAGACTTCCAAAACTCTACAATTTATCTATGCAACCTCTAAATGACAAATATGGAAGTAGGGACAAGACCCACGACATCCTGACAAAACTGAAAAGTAAATGAAATCCTCTGAAAGTAAGGAGGGTCACCATAGCTAACTGGAACTTCAAGTTGTATCAACGAAGCACCTGTTGATGATCATGAAAACTTGTATCTTCATCATGAAATGATGCAGGCCAAATTGCTTAGTACATGGAATGTACGAGCATATAAGGGGAATTCTAAAACCTAAACATAAGCTTGAACTTGATAAAAAGGAAACATACTTACCTCTTCTAAACTCACTCAACTAAACTCAACTCAAGGAACATAGTTAAACTCAACTCAAGGAATCATAGTTCAACTCAAATCAAGAATACTCAACTCAACTCAAAGATTAGATACTCAACTAAAAAATATGATACTTAACTCAAAGGTACTTAACTCAAGATACTCAATTCAAGATAAAACAGTAATAAAAGACGCAATATATGGAAAGCTTTTAAAACATTATATAGTAACTCAATGTATTGGAGAATACAATAACAACTAAATTTGTACATAAAAAAACAATATAACTTTGTGGGAGATTCTCTAACCAACAACCATCACTTTGAGTTATGTGATGATACACTGTCTCGCCCACACTACCAGAACTGTCCTATACTTTGTCGGGGTATAGAACTCATCTACTAAGTGGATCCACTAGTCTATGCTAAAAAAAATTAACAAATCATCTAAAAGGTATAACCTTTTCTAACCATGTTGGCTACGTGGTTATGGTAACTTGAGTTATCTGAACTCATCCCCATATCAGTGCTCAATACTACTCCCAAAATTGTACTCAGCTCATTGTTTAAAAACGTAACTCTTACTGTGTTTTGAGATTATTACTTAAAATCTTTGTATTAAAAAATATGTTACCCAAACTGCTCAAAACACTTTTGGAAATTTCAGTTTCCTCCTCTTTTAAATGTGAAAATATTTACTCTTGATAATACTTAGTTCCCATATATTCATTTAAAAAAATGAACTCAACGATACTCTTTTTCAAACACATATGCTCAACTCTTAAAACAAGTTTTTAAAAGATTTGCATTGACTTCTCAAAATAGGGTTCATGCGGAATTATGGGCATGAACAACTCAACTCAAGGACCTTGAACATGTAACTTGTAATAGCTCCCTGATTAGGAATATAATCTCAAAGAGTTAGGAACTCAATATTCAAGGCTTAGAACTAGAAGATACTACTCCTCTCAAAGATACTCAACTTATGAAGTTCATGCGGAATTTATGGGCATGGACAACTCGACTCAAGTGTTTACATAACATTACGAAACTCAAGTATAAGACTCTTCTAATTCTCATATTTACTTACTCAAAGCTTTGCTCAAATCGATAGTTGATCTCAAAAGATTCAAAATGGAACACAAAGACTTTCTTGAACTTTACTATTAACTCTCTCTTGAATTTGAATTATAAATTCAAGAGTTATGGTTCATGATATGAAGGATCTCGTGATCATAAAGTTGAATCATAAATGCATTTTACTCATTATCATACTTACTTGCTCGAGTCTTGAAACAACCTATTTTAACTATAGAAGACTCCTCAAAAATATTCAAAGGGACTTCCTCAAAATGTTTGAAAGAACTCTCAAGACTGAACTCTTAGCTCTACCTTGATTTTGAATTATTAATTCAAGGTTATGATTAATGTTATCAATGATTTCTAGATGTTTAGAAGTATTTTAGAGTAGTTAGAAATCAATAGGAAGTGTTAGTACACTTTAGAAGGATTCATACGGGCTAAATAACAGAAAATGGGTGGGGGCGGGCAACCTTGGCGCAATGCTTGCGCGAGGCGCCAACCCTTAAAGTTTAGAGACTGGGTTCTGGGCACTACTGGCACGCTACCCCAAAGCTTTTGGTGTGCCGCCCCAGACATTCTGACGCATTGGGGTGTGTCGCCCCAGACCTTCTGGCACATCATAGGCGCGTATCCCTGGCCCCTCCACTAAACTTTTCGACAAATTTTTCTTCTCGTTTTCTTACCCTAATTCATCTAGAATATATTTCTTTTCTCAAGTTCTCCATAGATTCAATTACCCAATATATGTACATGAGAATCTACTAAAAACCTATTAAAATTGATACAATTATCTCAAGAACTAATCAATCCCATTCTAATTCAAGAACGAAAGCAAATTCAAGAACACTAATCAAGAACATCAAATGTTCAACTTTCTAAAACGAATGTCACACATAAATAAACATGATTGGCACGTGGGTGAATGAATGCAATACTATGTGAACTCACATACCTCTTAGGGATCAAACCCTTGGCGAAATCTTCAACGAAACCTCAAGAACTTGACGAAATCTTGACCTTTCTCCTCTTTTCTCTTCTTGAATTTTTTTCCAAAACCTTAGCGTGAATTATGATGTGTAAAATGAACCAAATAAATTTAGAACCCTAATTAAATACTTAAAATGAAATAAATCATACAGGGTAACGAAAAGACTAAAATACCCGTCTTAAATTCGAGTAACTTTTCTTAACTAGACATCCCGACCTCAAATGGGCATATCTCACTCATCCAAACTCAAAACCTTGCATACTCAGTGGCGTTGGAAAGATAATTCAAAGACCTTGCATTTGATATTCTATGGGGGCACCTAACTCATCCTGTACTGAAAGTTACGATTGTTTGAAGTTGACCCAAAACATAAAGAACTTGGGAATGACTTGAATGAATTCTCTTTAATTGTTTTTGGAACTCAAGATGCTATATCTAGTGACCTTACACTCAGGAAGTTTTAAAATTTTTGGTAAAATCCTATCCACAATGAATGATGGTTCGATTCTTAGCTCAAAAAATTTTTGGGGTGTTACAATATCTCCCCCTTGGGATCATTCATCCTCGAATGACGACTGGACTAGGTATTAAACGGGGTTACTCTTATCATCTTTGCCATACCAATTAGAATTTGCCCACATTACTATTCAGAACCAACTAAAGGCTCTCAATTAGCTATTTCTCATAGCAAAACCTCATCCTGCTCTTCCTCCTTATTTAAAAACCTTAGATGGAATTAGCACCCCATCATATTCACGATAAGAACATTATCTTCTCCTTCTAACATCACTCCACCACTAAAAGGACCTCTGAAAATATTTCTCTCTCTTTTGAACTCATTATTATCTTATTCTCAAACACTTGACTTGATTTCTCATCTTATCATCTCCCCCATAGGTCTGAAGATGACATATGAAAGCTATGGACCTATTACATCATCTCTAGCTAGTCTACATCCTTTTTTATTGGCATACTCGGGAGAAGCTCATCTCATGACTACCAAAATCTCTGTAAGCAGGTACTAAGACCTTTTTCTATGGTGTTTCTCTTAACCTCTTCTAATTGCATACCTTCTCGGTACGCCTCATAATGCTCTTTTTACTCTTGTGACTTAGCCACACTTCAATGCCCTTATCTAAAGGTTAGGGTCTCTCACTTGTACCACTTATATTTTTTGCAGCTAATCACCTCAATTCCTCACCTACTCTATGTCCAAACCTCTAGATCAAATCTCACGACTAACATCAGGACCCTTATGATGCCATCCTTTTGATCAAGACACTCATCTCAAATTCAAGCTTAATGTTTATTAGTAAACCTGAATATCAATATGATTGCTTGCTTACTATACTAACTTACCGCTAGTGGATACAAATTCTGAAACACTCATCAACTAGGACCTTATGAAAAGTAGTCAATCCTTACCTCTTAGCCTCCACACTCACAAATTACCATCACATTCCACTTCACAAATTAAATTTTATTTACTCACTTATTACACATTATCTCTCAAATAGTTCTTTAATCCTTTGAATATTCCTACTCTTCTATTCAACACTTGCACATGGTCATTACCTACAAATTGGCACTTAATCATAAACTCATCTCTAGCTATAACACACTCTACCTCCTATGATGGAATTTTCATAACTCATCATTTATTAGTCTACCCATAAGGGAAAATCTCTTCATTAATAACTCACTAGGTGCATGACTATAGTAACATAGCTTGTCGAAACACCATTTCCCTTACTTAGATTACTAAATCTCTACATACTTTCCTCTAACTCTGGGTACTTTCACTACTACTGCTCATGATCTCATAACTCATGCTACCTTTTCGGGTGAAAATATTACCCAAGCTCTAAACATACCATCCTTTTAGAGGCCTCAGCTGAATAAGGTTTAGGGAAGAGTGTACAACTCTCTTTTAGTTGAAATGCATGATTTATATGAACATGAGTGCATTTCATTGAAACTCAACACTTAACTCACTCATGGGCTTCTCTCAAGCCCATCTAGACTCTCATGACTTTCTCAAAACTCTTGCTAAGATCAACTCTTCGATAAAGGACTGACTTTGCTTTTCAACCACCTCGAGTATGACGGGTAGTCGAATGAATCTGAGAAATGCACAAGTATGAATAAATATCTATGACATAGCTCTATTGCACAATTAAGAGTGTGAAAGAAGGGAAACTTTTCTTAAATATCTACAGTCCCTCATTTATAGAACTAGGGACCTCACCATAAATAAGATCCTACTTGACATGACTTCATAGACACCCTAGGACACTTGAACTATGTGCTTTGATACCAAGTTTATCACCATCCGAGCCTACACCTTGGACTTAGGCAGCACTCAAGAACTATTTCTGGTTCCCAAGAGAACTCTCATCTTGGTTGACTACAAGCGGAAGACTAACTCAAGCACACAAAGCTTAAAACTAAATACATTTCATTAAACTCAATTACAAAATCTTTAACATCAAAGATTAATTCTAAATATAACAGTATATTCAACTCCCCTAAAATAGGCAACTCAAGTCTTTAAAACATTTAACAAAATGAATGAAATAGACTTCTCAAACTCTACGGTCTATCCATGAAGACTCTAAATGACAATGATGGAAGTCTGGACAAGACCCACGACATCCTCATGAAACTAAAAAGGAAATGAAATCCTTCTAACGCAAGGAGGCTCACCTAGCCAACTGGAACTGCAGGTGGTATCAACAAAGCGCATGTTGTTGATCTTGAATACTTGTATCCACATCATGAAATGATGCAGGTCAAATGGCTCAGTATATGGAATGTACAGGCATGAAAGGGGAATTCTAAAAGATAAACAGAAGCTCGAACTTGGTAAAAAGAAAACATACTTACCTTTTCTCAACTTACTCAACTAAAATCAGATCAGGAAACGTAGTTCAACTAAACTCAAGTAAACATAGCTCAACTCAACTAGAGAATAGGATACCCAACTCAAAGATTAGATAATCAACTCAAAGATACTCAACTCAACTCAAAGGTACTCAACTCAAGATAAAGCAGTAATAAAAGATGCAATATATGGAAAGATTTTAAAACAGTATATAGCAACTCAATGCATTGAAGAATACAATAACAACTGAAATTGTACATAAAAATAAAATATAACTCTGTGGGAGATTCTCTAACCGACAACTATCACTATGAGCTATCTGATGATACAACATCTCACCCACACTGCCAAAACTCTTCTATACTTTGTTGGGCTATAGAAATCCTCTACTAAGTGGATCAACTAGTCTACGCTAAAAATCATTAAGAAATCATCTAAAAAGTATGACCCTTTCTACGCATGTTGGCTACATGGTTTATGGAGACTTGAGTTATCTAAACTCATCCCCATATCGGTTCTCAATACTACTCCCAAAAATATACTCAGCTCATATGTTTAAAAATATAATTCTTTCTATGTTTTGAGATTATTACTCAAAATCATTCTCTTAAAGGAGATGTTATTCAAACTGTTCAAAACTCTTTTGGAAATCTGAGTTTCCTCCTCTTTTAAATGTGAAAACATTTACTCTTGGGAATATTTAGTTCACATCTATTCATTTAAAAAATGAAATCAACGCTACTCTTTCTCAATCTTATTTGCTCAAGTCTTAAAACAAGTTTTAAAAAGGTTTGCAAAAGACTTCTCAAAATAGGTTTCATGCAAAATTTTGGGCATGAACAACTCAACTTAAGGGCCTTCAATAAGTAATATGTAATAGCCCCCTGATTAGGAATATAATCTCAAAAGGTTAGGAACTCAATACTCAAGCCTTAGAACTTGAAGATTCTACTTTTCTCAGAGATACTCAACTTATGGAGTGCATGCAGAATTTATGGGCATGAATGACTCAACTCTAGGGTCTAGATAACAATTTGGAACTCATATATGCTACTCTTCTCATTCTCATACTTACTTACTCAAAGCTTTTCTCAAATCGATAGTAGATATCAAAGGATTCACAATTGAACTCAAAGACTTTCTTGAACTTTACTCTTAACTCTCTCTTGAATTTGAATTATGAATTCAAGAGTTACAGTTCATGATATGAAGGATCTCGTGATCATAAAGTAGACTCATGAATACATTTTACTCATTTTCATACTCACTTGCTCGAGTCTTGAAACAAGTTATTAGAAATTGTAGAAGACTCCTAAAGAAGATTCAAAGGAGCTTCATCAAAACATTCAAAAAAACTCTCAAGACTGAACTTTTAGCTCTACCTGGAATTTGAATTATGAATTCAAGGTTATGATTCATGTTATTAATGATTTCTAGATGTTTAGAAGTAGTTTAGAGTAGTTAGAATCAATAGGAGTGTTAGTATAGTTTAGAAGGACTTAGATGGGCTAAACAATGGAAAATGTATGGGGGCAGGCGACCCTGGTGCGCTATTGGCGTAGGGCACCAGCCCCAGAAGTTTAGAGACTGGGTTCTATGCACTACTGGTGAGCCGCCCTAGACCTTCTGGAGTATTAGGGACGCGTTCCCCTAGACCTTCTAGCGCATCGGGGGGGGCATCACCCCAGCCCCTCCCTAGACTTTTTGACAAATTTTTCATCTCGTTTTCTGACCCTAATTCGTCTAGATTCAATTTCCTTTCTCAAATTCTCCTGAGATTCAATTACCCAATACATGTACACCAGAATCTACTCACAAACAAATCTTAAAATTGATACAATTATATGAAGAACTTATCAATCACATCCTCATTCAAGAATGAAAGCAAATTCAAGAACATTAATCAAGAACCTCAAATCTTCAACTTTCTAGAATGAATTTTACAGTGAAATTAGCATGATTGGCACGTGGGTGAATGAACCCAATAATATGTGAGCTCACATAACTCTTAGGGATCAAACTGTTGGTGAAATCCACAACGAAACTTTAAGAACTTGACGAAATCTTGACCTTTCTCCTCTTTTCTCTTCTTGAGCTTTTTTCCAAAACCCTAGTGTGAATTATAATTATATATACTGAACCAAATCAGTTTAGACTCCTAATTAACTACTAAATATGAAATAAATCTGATAGGGTAAGGAAAAGACCAAAATACCCCTCTTTAATCCAGGTAACTGTCCTTAACTAGACAACCCAACTTCAAATAGGCATATCTTACTCATCCGAACTCGAAACTTAGCATACTCTGTGGAGTTTGAAAGATAATTCAAAGAAACTTCATTCATATCTTATGGGCCACCTTATTCATCCTGTACTGAAATTAATGGTCATTTGAAGCTGACCCAAAACATAAAGAACTTGAGAATGACTTGAATGAATTCTCTTTAATTCTTTTTGGAACTCAAGGTGATATATCTAGTAACCTTAACACTTACTAAATTTTAAATTGCTCGATAAATCCTATCCACATTAAAGTATGGTTTGAGTCTTAGCTCAAAAAATTTCTTGGGTGTTATATAACTTTAAAAAGCATTGGGAACATAGAGGCGGGAATTTCACAATTCGAGACACTCTACCTTATAGAAATGCAGATTGTAGATAATTTTTTTTTATTTGTCACCGGTGTTCGATTTACCCACATTGTAAATTCCTTGCTTGAAATTGAGCCAAAAACCCTAAGGGAACATTTGGTTTGCAAACAACTTTTACTGGATTATTGTGTAAGAATTAAAATATAGGGATTTAAAATATCTTAATTGAGTTTCTTTTTGTTTTTAATATTATTTGCATGCATATATCGTCATCATTTTTTTGCCTCAAGTATCTACATGCATGTAAATAATATCCTTTTGAAAAGTACAAAGTTTGTACCTTCAAGTTGATATTCTATCTTGGGTTTCTCTTAAATTACCAATATCAATTTTTCATTATTGTGTTGGAAATATAATATTTGGATTTACACACTTATTTGGACATGTGGTGTAAGAATTTGTTTGGTATCATGTTTTCCTTCCTTTCTTTTAGGGGTGTTCAAAACCGAATAGTAACCGATAAGCCAACCACAAAATTGGCTTATGGCAATTTCGTATCGGGTTATCGAATACATATTTGGGGAGTGGATTATAATTTTATAATTAATGGCTTATCGATGTGGGGACGGATTATTCATTTTCTTTATTGGGTAAACCGTTAAGAATTACAATACTTACATTTTTATTCTAGGTATAGTAGACTCATTTCATATTTTACCATAATATATAACAGTAATAATATATTTTTCTTTTCTTAGTCCTAAATCTTAAAGGCTAAAGCCATAAAGCCACGAAAACGTATTTACTTTTCTTTTGCTATCTATTTTTATTTAAAGAATAGAGCGCAAGTGAGAAAACTCATAAAAGCATTGAGGATATGTACATGAAATGTATGAAACAATTTATTGAGTTATTTACAAAGATGCTTCAAATGGACAATGAAATGTGAAAACCAGCAGAAATTTTGGATCAATTTATCCTTTCTATCTTGTTACTGGTTAAAAGTCATCCTTCTTGTAAGGTGCGTTCATCGAAAAAAAGATATCATAGAAATTAGAGGTTAACCAATACACCACCCGATAACCATTTTATAATGCTAATCCATTACCAAACCGACCAATATGTTATAAATGGACTAGCTGATTAATAAATTTAAAAACCGATATTCATAAAGCCAAACCGGTAAACGAAATTATCTGCCCGATCCGTCTGATAAACAACCCCAATTGCTTTATCAAATATATAGAGGTTCTTTTTCGGCTTAATACGTAATTAACTTGTTGAACTTGTCAAAATGTTACGTTTAGACATTCGATCTAAGTCATGATTTAATTGAACATGCCTCATTTGAATATCAAAATAGAATATTTTGACTTGTTTAAAAAGTTTGTATCAAGCCTGTTATTTAATGACAAAATATTCATGGGCTTACTAACACACATTAAAAAAATGAGAAAATCGCCTAATTCTTATAAATTGGCCCCTAAATGACAAAAATGCACTCTTAAATTGTGAGATTGTACGGACAGCTCCCCCAACTCCTTGATAAGGTTTCTATAAAGGTTTCGAAAAGAAATCATCCGAAACTCATATCATCAAAATATTTATGGCTAACAATCACGAAAACTGAGAAAATCACCTAGATCCTATAAATTGACCCCTAAATGCCCAAAATGGACTCTCAAAATTGTGATAATGAAAGTACTTCTAACCCAACTCCCTATGTAGTATTTAGTAAAGGGTTCACAAAGAAATCATTCGAAAGCAATATCTCAAAATATTCATGGGCTAACACATATGAAAGATTGAGAAAATCATCTAATTCTTGTAATTTGCCCCTAAGTGCCAAAAATAGACTCTAAAAATTGTGAGACTGTACATACTACTCCACCAACTCCCCATGGAGGGTTCCGTAAAGGTTTCACAAAAAAAAGCGTCCGGAAGCCATAACACCAAAAACGTCATGGGCTAACACACATGAAAACTTAGAAAATATCTTAATTATGTAAATTAGCCCTTAAATATGCAAGATGAACTCTAAAAATTATGAGACTGTACGTATGCTCTTCCAAATCCCTATGGAGGGTTACATAATTTTTTTACTAAGAAATCATCCAGAAGCCATATACAAAAATATTAATCGGATAACACATACGAAAAACTGAAAAAATCACCTAATTCATGTAAACTTGCCCTTAAATGCCCATTATGGAATCTAAGAAATATGAGACTATACATACTACTCCCACAACTTCCTACAAAGAGTTCCATAAAGTTTTCTCAAAGACATTGTCCGAAAGCTATATCACCAAAATATTCATGGCTATCACACACGAAGAATTGAGAAACTCATCTAATTCCTATAAATTAGCGTCTAAAAGGCCAAAATGGACTGTAAAACTTGATAGACATTCTGTACTGCTTCCCTAACAACCTACAAAGGATTCTGTAATGTTTTCGTAAAGAAATCATCTGGAAGTCATGTAACCAAAATATTTATTACCTAACACACACGAAAAATCAAAAAAATTTGCTAATTCCTTTCAATTCGCCCCAAATGCCCAAAATGGACTCTAAAATCTATGCTACCATACTTATTACTTCCCCAACTCCCTACAGAGGATTCAGTAAAAGTTTTTACCTTCAAGTTGATATTCTTACTTCGATATCTCATAAATTACCAATATAAATATTTCATTGTTGTGTAATTTTATAATATTGGTATTGGGGCTCTTATTTGGACATGTGGTGTAAGACTTTGTTTGGTAACACGCTTTTTTTCATTGCTTTATCAATTATATAGATGCTCTTTTTGGCTTAATACATAATTAACTTGTTAAACTAGTCAAATTATTCCATTAAGCCATTCAATCGAAGTCGTGTTTCAATTGACCATGTCTAATTTGAATATTTTTAGATAGAATATTTTGACTTGTTTAAACAGTTGGTCTCAAGCCTTTTATTTAAGAAAAAATAGTTTTGGGCTAACACACACCAAAAACTAAGAAAATTGCTTAATTCTTGTAAATTAGCCCCTAAATGTCTAAAATAGACTCTAAAATTTGTAAAACAATATGTATTGCTCCTCTAAAACATTGCAAAGAGTTGCGTAAAGGTTTCACAAATAAATTGTAGGAAAGCAATATCACCAAAATATTCATGGATTAGCACACATGAAAATTGAGAAAATCGCCAAATTATTTTAAATTAGCCCCTAAATGCCCTGTATAGACTCTAAGAATTGTGAGATTCTACGTACTGCTCCCCCAACTCCTTATAGAGGGTTCTGTAAAGGTGTTGCAGAAAAATTGTCCGAAAGCCATATCTCCATAATATTTATGGGCTAACACACACCAAAAGCTAAAAAAGTCATTTGATTCATTTAATTGGCCTCCTAAATGTCCAAAATTGATTTAAAATGTGAGAATGTATGTACTGCTTCCCCAACTCCCTATGAAGAGTTCCATAAAAGTTTTGAAAAGTACTTGTCTAAAAGTCATAGCACCAAAATATTCATGGTATACCACACACGAAGAACTAAGAAATTTGCTTATTTCCCTTACATTGGTTCTTAAATGCCCAAAATTGACTCTAAAAATTATTAGACTGTATGTACTGCTCATCCAACGCTCTACAGAGGGTTTCGTACAGAAATCTTCCAAAGACATACCACCAAAATATTCATGGGCTAACATACCAAAAAAAAACTAAGAAAATTGCCTATTTTCTATAATTGGTCTCCTAAATATTGAAAATGGATTTAAAATATATAAAACTATATGTATTGTCCCCCCCCCCCCCTAACTCCCTATACAGAAATCCTCAAAATTTTTGCAAAGAAATCATTCGGAAGACATATCACCAAAATATTCATTGTATAAAACACACAAAAAATTGAGCAAATCGCTTAATTCATGTAAATTAGCCTTCAATACCAAAAATGGACTCTAAAAAATATGAGATTGTATGTACTGCTCCTCTAACTCCCTACAGAGGGTTTCGTAAAGAAATAGTCCAAGCCATATCAGAAAAATATTCATGGCTAATACACAAAAACCTAAGAAAATATGCCTAATTCTTGTAAATTAGCCCCTAAATGCATAAAATTGACTCTCAACATTGTGAGACTATGCATACTGCTTCCCCAACTCCCTACAAAGGGTTCCATAAAGGTTTGGCTAAAAATATTGTCTAAAAGTGATATCACCAAAAAATTCATGGGCTAACACACACGAAAAATTGTAAAAATTGTCTAATTCCTATAAATTAGCTCCTAAATGATATAAATGGACTGAAAAATTGTGAGACTATATGTACTACTCCATAGGGAAGGTTCCATAAATGTTTCCTAATGTTCGAAAGCCATATCATCAAAATATTTATCGGCTAACACACATCACAAACTAAGAAAATCATCTGATTCCTGTAATTGAGGCTTAACTGCCCAAAGTACACTATAAAAATTGTGAAAGTGTATGTATTGCTCCCCTAACTCCCTAGGGAGGGTTCCTTAAAGGTTCACAAAGAAATTATCCGAAAGCTATATCACCAAAAATCTCATGGGCTGAAAATCATCTAATTCATGTAAATAAGCCCCTAAATGCCCAAAATGGACTTTGAGTATTAATTAATCAACTCTTACACTAGATAGATTATTTGAATCACTTTTCTTAGCTACGATTTCTTTTCTAACCCTCGTATTGTAAATTATTTTATACATTGAGATGCTTTTTATAATAATATTTAATCTCATTTTTAAATTAAAAATAAACAAGAAAATGAGCACCTACATAATATTTCTAAATATATGGGAGAGAAACACGATCATATTTTTAACACTAATTTCAATGTATCTAAAATATGAAAAATACATTCATGACATATAAATCTCTTAAATTATACATAGAACTTATACCACAGTGACAAAACAGAGGATCAAAAGGGCAAGTGTTACCTGTTGCTGAGCAGTGAACAAAGGTGCTTTGGTCAAAGGCCTATGTATAACGACAAACTCAAATAAGCGCGAAACCAGAGTTTTTAGCCGATATTGAAAGAGTACGAAAAAGATAGTTTTTGAGTGCAGAAAGCAGTGGTTCAACGTGATATCAGGGGAAGAAAAACTTGGTAAAAAATGGATGTAAGAGCTATTATTTATAGTGACGAACTAGGGTTCCTCTTATTGCAATTCAGGTGGGATTCAAAGGAGTAAATAGTCATTTGAATTATGAATCAAACCTCTTCTCTTTAGCAAACCGAAAAATCAGAATCTTTTGGACCCTTCTTGTATGAATTTGTCACAAAGAGAGAGAACTAAGGAGAGATGAGGGAGTTATTGAAGCTTTAACGAAAAATGGAGAGGAGCCTCTATCCAGAGTTAAAGAGACCTGGATCTTTAGCCATATGAAGGGGAAAGAGCAACGAATTGATGAAAGAAAAATGACCTAATTCGTTTTGGCATTTTACTGATGAATAAAACACAAGTTTGGCCTTTGTTTGGGCAATTTTTGGAGATATTCTAGTATAAAATGTGGGCTAGAATGGTGGGTTTAGGCTGGACTTCTTGGCATTTGCTATCTTTCTTTATATAAACTTGGGCATCTAGCTTAATAACTAATACAAAATATGTTAAAAGATGACAACTAATAATTTACATACAATAAATATCAATATTACAAATTTACAAAATAAGGACCTATAATTAATTTAATAAGTAAGAAACTTGAAATAAAGCTATAATAATTAATTTTTAAGAAAAGAACGTGTAAAAGGTGAAAATACAATTTTAAGAGTAAAACGTACAAATTTAGTAGTAATTATAGAGTGACATAATGATAACAATAGCAAGGATAAATAGTCGTAGTAGTAAAAATAATTGTGAAAAAGGGATAATTTGACACGTTACAAGTTTAGAAGCTCGACAATAATGAATTAGAAGAAAGGAGGATTAAAATTGGGTGTCAACAACCCCTAGAACTGGAAAGTCATTGTACCAAAACATCTAACTTAATGGTCTAATATAAGGGGATGCAATCCCAAAACAACTAAACATAAAGTAAAGAGTCAGAAAGGTCTAAGTCCGAAGGAAATGGACTAAGATCCTAGATGAATCCATGGTAGCCTAAAGGAACTGGCACACCCTTTAACTCTAGAAGTCAATGATCTCCTGGACACACCCAAACAATCTAAACTACCCATACTCAATATCTTCTGACTTAATGCGCCTACCACCACATTAGCCTTACCTGGATGATATTGAATGGTGACATCATAATCTTTAAGTAACTCCATCCATCTTCGCTGTCTCAAGTTCAAGTCTTTCTGAGTGAACACGTGTTGTAGATTGCGATGATCAATGAACATTTCACACTTGACTCCATAGAGATAATGTCGCCAAATCTTGAGAGTAAGCACTACCTCTACCAACTCCAAATCACAGATCGGGTAGGTCCTCTGATGAATCTTCAATTGTCGTGAGGCACAAGCTATAACATTCTTATCCTGCATCAATAGAACACCTAAGCCCGAATGTGAAGAATTACAATAAACAATGAAATTCTTACCTTCCACTAGCAATGTTAGAATAGGTGTTGTGGTCAGAAGAGACTTTAAATTTTGGAAGTGCTCTTCACATTTGTCAGTCCACCCAAAAGGCAGCTCCTTTTGAGTCATCCTTATCAAGTGCATGGCAGTAAAGGAAAAATTCTTCACAAACCACCAATAGTAGCTGGAAGGCCCCACAAAACTGCTAACTTCAGTGACAGAACTAGGCCAAACCCAATTCTTGACTACTTCAATCTTTTAAGGATCTACCATTAACACTATTTTTGAAACTACGTGCCCTAAAAAGTCAATTGAGAACAAAAAGAATTAACACTTAGAAAATATTACATAAAATTTTTTTTCCAAGGACACCCAAAAAATTACGAAGATGGTCTACATGCTCTTCCTCACTATTCGAATAGACCAAAATGTCATCAATTAAGACATTACAAAGGAATCCAGGAATTGTTTGAACACACCATTCATCAAACTCATGAAGGTTGCAGGTGCATTAGTCAACCCAAACGACATCACAAATAACTTATAGTGCCCATACAGAATCCTCAACACCGTCTTGGGTACATACTTGGGCATAATCTTTAACTGATGTTGTCCAAACCTTAAATCAATTTTTGAGAATACTGATACACCATGCAATTGGTCAAAGAGATCATCTAGACGAGGCAATTGGTACTTATTTTGAATGGTGACTCTATTTATCCGTCGGTAGTCTATGCACATCCTCATACTACCATCCTTCTTCTTAACAAATAAGACAGGAGCACCCCATAGGGAAGCACTTAGATGGATGAAACTCTTATCAAGGAGCTCTTGGATCTGGGTCTTAAGCTCTAATAACTCTTTTGGAGCCATGAGATAAGGAGGGATAGATATTAGGTGAGTGTCTGGCTCCAAGTCAATACAAAAATCTATATCTCTATCTGGAGGCATACCAAGTAAATCAGTAGGAAACACTTTCTTAAACTCAGACACTACAGAAATAGACTCAATAGAGGGGGACTCTACATCGACATCTCAGATATGAGCCAAATATACCAAACAACCCTGCCCCACTAGTTTCCTAGCCAAAATGGAAGACATGATCTTAGCTGGCTTAGGCTTATACACCCCTTCCCACTCTAACTTTTCCCTACCCGTGATCTCTAAAGTCACAACCTTAGCATTACAATTAAGCACAACATAATAGGGGGGGACAACCAATTCATGCCTAATATTACATAAAAGTCAGCCATATCCAAAATAACCAATTCAGTCCAAGTCTGAAAACCTATAAACAGGAAAGAACAAGCACGATCGATATGGGTGATTATGATAGACTCTCCAACCGGGGTAAAAACATGGATAGGGGCATCAAGCACATTACAAATAACATCAAATCTAAAGGCAAACAATACTAATGAATACGAGAATGTAGAACTTAGATCAAACAAAATAGTAGTCATTTAGTCAAAGAGAAGAATAGTACATGTGATCCCTACATTAGACGCCTCAGCCTCGATCTTGCCTGTAAAGGCATAAAACTGAGCTGTGTTATCCAGGCAGGCAACCTCACTACCTGCTTGCAATGCTCCCTTACCTACATCACCATTTCCCTATTCTCATGACCTCTTTGATCTTCTCCTCGCCCACCGTGTGGATGTCCTCTGCCATTATTACCTCTGCCCACTGGTACACTTCTCTGTTCTACTCCTGTATGGGTTTAGTCATACGTGAGTGGGGAGTATCTCTCCTAATGTGTCCTAGTTCTCCACAATTATAACAACAGCGATCAAGAAACTACATGTTGCTTTGAGCAAAATAGTAGCCATCCTGAGTAGGAAACTATTGCATAGTTCTTGTGTAACCACGTGGAAAAGAGGGCATATTTGAATGAATTAGATGAGCTATAATTGACGGCCTACCTAAACCTCTAGAGTAGGAGCCATTAAAGTTACCTGTATTCTTGGGCCTCTTAGCAAAAGCCATAGCCAACCTATCCCATTGAACTCCTTCAATATTCTTCACAAAGTCTATCACTTTATTAAAGCTTTTACTAGCAGAGGTCATGTGAATATACAATACATGCAACTTGAGATTAAATACCTTAACGAACAAACAAATTCTCTCTTCTTTTGTAGTCACCAACTGTGTTGCATATCTGGACAAGGCCTAGAACTTAGCTTCATAAGCAGCTACAGTCATATCACCCTGCCTCAAATCCATGAACTCATCCTACTTGCAGTCCCTCAATGTTCGAGGCACATAATTCTCCAAAAACAAGGCATTTAACTGAACCCAGGTAAGTGGAGGGAAGACTTGCGATTAGCATTCCACAAAGACTCTCCACTACTACTTAGCTTTACTTTGAAGCTGAAAGGTCACGAACTCAACTCCATGTTGGTGCATAATGCCAACTTTTAAAGTCTATCATGGAAATATAGGATGAAGTCATAGGCATTCTCTCTTTAAGAATCATGGAACACTGACGACTTTAACATCAAAAACTTGGTTAGCATCTTGTGCTCACTGCCAGTCATCACAGGGCCCAAAAGTGGATGGAAGAAGGTATAAGTACCCAACACCCTATCCATCTTAGGGACTTTAGCAACAATGGGACGGATGATTGGAGGTTGATTAGCTTGCACCAACCCACCCAGAAAAATTAAAATCTGATTAGCTTGTCCCATCTTATGCATCCTCGTCTTGTTCAACATCCTCTTCCACCTCAATCTACACATTATTTACTACCTCGTCCTGGGGTGCAGGAGGGGCCTCTTCCTTAGGTACATTCTCAGATTGGGCCTCATCCCTAGTGGGTGCTACCCTTCTTTAGCCTCTGCACCTTCCTCTTTCTCTACCCCTGCCACTGCAACATCCTCTCGATATGGGCTCCCCTTCTGGCTCATTGGGGAGCTACTAGTGTGGCACCATTGTTTATCATCTTAACCATTTGTGTATTGAAGAGTCAAAGAGATGATATACCAATTTGGATGTAACAACCCATATTACGCATAAGTTAGTTCTGTTCATATGATACCTGGCATAGACTTATCATATAGGTGAGGAACCATGTTTCTCATATGATTAGTGTTGGTTTAATCTAGCTTTGAAGGTGATGTGATGCCTTGCACGTTTCAACATGTGTACTGCAAGTTAACCCCAACGGCAGTATTTAAACTCAAGATAGTAAGGTGGTAATTGAGTTTAAAGCTCAAATTTAGGTGGTAAGTTAAGGCAAAATGAATTAATATATATAGAATGGAATAAAATGGTGAGTTGCTTGCTTGGCTTAATTAAGCTACTAGCTACATCACCTACTTGAGCTATATGGATATAGTTAAAGGGCCCAAGGTTAATGGATCAGATTTAGGCTTATATTTATGGGTTCACTTGAGGCCCAAACTAAGTAAAAGAAAATAAAAGTGAAAGGAAACACAACAGCCAAATCTGTTAAGGCCCAACGTAGTTAAGCCCATGTAAAGGCAAGTAGGTGCATCACCTAGTTTGACATTTTGAGCTACTTAATGTAAATAAGCAGGTGTATCACCTACTTGACAAATTAATGGCCGAAAATAGACCAAAAAAGGGAGTTTCTAGAGGATTTTATAATGGTCAAGAAGGCTTTATATAAATCCAATATAAGCTGATCTTTTCACTCATTTTAACACACAAAATTGAACATTAACTTTAGCCATCTCTCTCTTTTCTCTCAAAAGCAGCCTAAAAATTCCTTCTAGGGTTCTTGAAGAAATCCTTATATTTGAAAACCAATGTAAGAGAAATACTTATGGATTTAGCTTGATTCTCCAATGGAAGACTAGGAAAACATGCTATTTGTGCTTAATTATAAGTACAAGGTAGAAGTTCCCATAAGCTACTGCTCATTTTCTCTTGGTTATTAAGAAACTTTTGTCTTCTTCTTTGGTTTAAGTGTGAAGGGAAGTTGAAGACATAGAAGAGTTCAAGTTATTAGGAGAAATTGCAGAAATTGAGGTAAGGTGGCTGCTCCATTTTTTTTGTCCTCCTTATGTATGAGTTTGAGTGATGAATTATGGGTGTGATGTCATGAAGAACTCAGGAGGGTGGTGACTTCAATATTTTGTTGTATGATAAAGATTTCTTGAGGCTGTTTTATGTGTATTGTTGTTGGGACAACTTGGGAAATTTTGGGAAAGAATATATAAGGTATGTGTTCGACAAAAAAGGAGGATGTGGTGATACACATTATTTTAAGGGTTGTATGGGCTCATTATCAGTCAAAGTTAGCTACTATTTTATGAGGCTCACGATGTGATTGCTACTAATATTAGTTTATCATGACTTATATTGTAGATTAACACCTAAAAGGGGAGGGTGAATCGTGATAGTTATATTGGTCAGAGAATAAGGTATGTAAGGCCATTCGATTCCATATTCCTTGGCATGAAATTTGATATTTGCGATTAGTATCAATGAAATGAATTTTCTAAGTTCTATTGCTAATAAAGGAAACATAGTGGCAGCATTTGATCTATAATGTGGATAACTATATTTCCCCTCTCCTTAGCATTTCAAATTACTTCATTATATGCTCATTTCTCTACATTTGTGTAGTTATCCTCCTCCAATGTGCTAGTATAGAAATGGTATTTGCAAAAGTAAGCTTGGTGAATACTCATCTTAGTCAATCGAAGTCAACTGTGTAATTTAATCTCACAAGTAATGCAATGAAGTTACATAGCTCCTTATGTCATTGTTACTACCTTGAAGTTATTATTTCCATGTCTTCTACTTCTAGTCCGTAGTTCCAAATGTAAAAAATGATTATGACCACCAAACACAACAATCTTAAAGATTAAAGAACCTAAGTGAAGCAATGAATATAATTATGGGTGGCAGCTCAAGGGCGATAGCCTACCATGGGCAGATCATAATTGGTATAGACTGGTGGCAGGTCAGGGGAGAAAGCCTAGCATGGGCCGATCCCAATTGGTATAGAAGGGTGGCAGCTCAGGGGCGAAAGCCTAGCATGGGCTGATCCCAATTTTTGTAATTATGAGGACAGCATCCCAGGGGTTAAAATGCCTAGCATGTGTCATCCTCTTCTACCATTGATCAGCTGGATATTTGTATCACATGCCCTACAAAAATTATAAAGTAAAGAAAAAAATACAACATACATGATCCCACAAGAGTAAGCAAAGGAGGTCATATGTTATGATCTATGCACTCATATATTGATACTTGATTTCATTTGAGCCCCTGTTTTATATATGTTATTGGCTTACATATTCTGTATATTTTTTTCATATTGACATCCTAGCGGGGGATGCTGCATTTCATGCTGCAGGCATAGGTACTCTAACTAGTAGACCTCCTCAACAGGAGCACACGACACTCAACTACTTTTGGTGAGCTCCAGGTTGATTCGTAGTTTCACTGAGTCCTTGGTAGATTCCTTTTGGTATTGTATTATAGTTAAGGGTGTGGCAGGATCTATCCCAACCTACTCTAAGTCTGTCTATCTTATAGAGGCTTTGTAGACTAATGCATAGCATGGAGTTATGGCTGGTTCCTTAACAGTTGTGGCTTCAACGGTCGAGTCATGTGTATATATTTTGGCCCTATTTATGTTGTTCTTTTATAATTATAGCTTTAACATATACTTTTTATAGTTTCATGATTATCTTAGTTAAATACATGGTAGATACATGTTATACGTGGGTTCTCTCGGGCCTTTACGGCTTCGGGTGCCTATCCGTCTCAATGGGATTCGAGGCATGACACAAGTAGTATCTGAGCAAGGTCATCCTAGGGAGTCTACAAAGCCATGTCTATGTAGAATCTTGCTTATGGATACGTTAAGCACCACATCTATAGGCAGGAAGTTATGAGACATTTAGGAGTTCTCTTTCTTTCATCTCTTAGATCGTGCAATAGAACCAATGTTGTAGGTAATCGTATCTCTTCTGAATTGCTTTATTATAATAAAGATTCTGGTTACGAGAAGGAGTAAGAGTATAGGTAAGCAAGTAGATATGGTTGTTGGAGAAGGGAGCAACCAATCACCACCTAGGCGTGTTGAACAAATTGAGGCTTACGATGAGTCTCTATCACAGACTTCCCCGACGCCTCAATCTCCAGAAGAATTAAGGAGGGATGTAGCACCTCAAGAACCCCCTGTGAATGCTACAGACCATGATTTAAAGAATATGGTCCAATTATTGACTCGTATAGTAGCGGGCCAATGGAAAAAAGGTCCAATTGCAGGTAATAGTGGTGCAAATAGGGCTTCTAGTGTATGGATGGGTGATTTTCTTAATTAGGACCCTCTATCATCCACCGGGTCAGATACTAATGAAGATCCAAAACACTTTATTGATCAAATCTAGTGGAATTTGGATGTTATGCATGTATCGGATAAAGAAGCGGTTGAGCTAGCAGTATATAAATTAAGGGTGTGGCCATTTTGTGGTACGAGGCTTGGAATCAATATAGGGGTACAGGTGCACCTTCAATTATTTGGAAAGATTTTAAAAAGGCGTTCCTTGACCATTATCTACCATTAGAGATTCTGGAGGCACGTGCAGATCAGTTCTTAAATCTCCACCAAGGGCATATGAGGGTGAGGGAGTACAGTCTCCAGTTTAATTCCTTGTCCAAGTACCCTCCTAATGTTGTAGCTACTATGGGGAATAGAGTTCATCGATACATGGATAGATTGGATTCATATCTGGTTAGAGATTGTACCATTCCTTCATTGAATAAAGACGTGGATATAGTAAGAATGCAAGTTTTTGCACAAATGTTGGAGGATCAAAGACAAAGAAGAAGGACCCAAGAGTTTGAAAGAGGGCAGCCCAAGAGAGCCAAATCCACCGGGTAGTTTATGTCATTCCAATGTGAGTTTAGGCCTTGTTTCATTAATAGACCCTCTAGGCCATCATCTTCCTACTCTACAGCTAGTGCCCCACTTCGCTTTCAAGAGTCTAGGGGCAATCAGTTTGGGCAAAGAGGTGAAAGCCAAGGTTCACGAACAATGGGGCACCAAAAGCAGGGAAGTATGAGCTAATCAAGACCTCATCGACAGTCTTGTAAACAATGTGGAAGAAATCATTTAGCTGCATGTCAGTTTGGGACAAAAACTTGTTTTTGGTGTGGTACACCAGGTCATATTATGAGAAACTGCCCTCATAGGGGCGTGGGTGGTGTTGCACAACCTACTAGCTCAGTTGTTGCATCATCATCATTGGAACCTTCTTTAGGTAGGGGACAGATACCTACTGATCATGGTAGAGGAGCTAGGGGAACAACTAATTCTAGTGGACTTTAGAATCACACATATGCTCTAGGGGATCGACAAAATTTGGAAGCCTCACCGGATGTGGGTACATGTACATTGTCCATCTTTTCAAATATTGTATATGCATTAATTGATCCGGGGTCGGCACTATCATATGTCACTCCATGGATTGCTGGAAAGTTTGAAAAAATACCAAAATTAGTGGTTAAACTATTTGAAGTGTCTACGCTGGTTGGCGAGTCTATTATAGCTACAAGGGTCTATTGTAATTGTGTAGTAACTGTTTGTGAACATGATACATTGGCTAACCTTGTTGAACTATAAATTATAGATTTTGATGTTATAATGGGTATGGATTGGTTAACTTCTTATTATGCCACGGTAGATTGCAGAACATAAATAGTGCATTACCATTTTCCAAAAGAGGCAGTACTCGAATGGAAAGGTAATATTGGGGCACCAAGAGGTAAATTTATTTCTTATCTTAAGGCAAAGAAGATGATGTCCAAAGGATACATATATCATCTAGTGATAGTGAATATTATAGATGAAGAGCCACCAACTCTTAAATCCATTCCGGTGGTAAATGAATTTCCCGATGTATTTCTTGAAGATCTTTTGGGTATGCCTTAAGAACAAGAAGTAGAGTTTGGTATTGATGTGACTCTATATACTCAACCTATCTCCATCACTCCCTATTGAATGGCCCCGACATAATTACGGGAGTTGAAAGATCAATTAAACTACTTATTAGAAAAAGGATTCATAAGGCCTAGTATGTCCCCATGGGTAGCACTAATTTTGTTTGTACGTAAGAAAGACGGATCATTGAGAATTTGCATTGACTACCTACAGTTGAATAAAGTAACAATTAAGAACAAATATCCCCTCCCTAGGGTTGATAATTTGTTTGATCAGATACAAGGTGCTAAGTATTTTTCAAAGATCGACTTGAGGTCGGATTATTACCAAGTGAGGGCCAAAGACCAAGATATACCCAGGATAGCTCTCCGAACACGGTATGGTCAGTTTGAGTTTTTAGTCATGTCATTCGGGCTAACAAATGCGCCAACTTCTTTTATAGATTTGATGAATAGGGTGTTCAAGCCATTTTTAGATGTGTTCGTGATAGTATTCATAGATGACATTTTTTGGTATTCAAGATCGAAAGAAGACCATGCTGATAACTTCGTGATCGTAAGTTGTATTCAAAGTTCTCGAAATGTGAGTTTTAGTTGAAATCTGTAGCATTCGTAGGTCATATTATATCTTATGAAGGAATAGGGGTTGATAACCAGAAGATAGAAGTGGTGAAGAACTGGCCAAGACCTACAACGCCTACAGAGGTTCGTAGTTTTCTTGGATTGGCAGGTTATTATAGGAGGTTCTTTGAAGGATTTTCTTCCATTTCAGCACCCTTACCAAAGCTGACACACAAAGCAAATAAGTTTCAATGGAGTGATGATGTAAAAGAAACCTCCAAGAACTGAAGAATAAATTGACTTCCACACCTATATTGGTACTTCCAGAGAGCATGGAAGGGTATGCAGCGTATTGTGATGCTTCGGGAGTGAGATTATGATGTGTATTGATGCAACACGAAAAAGTAATAGCTTAAGCCTCAAGGCAGTTGCGGCCACATGAGAAAAATTCTCCAACCCATGATTTAGAGTTAGCAGCATTTGTATTTTCTTTGAAGATATGGTGCCACTACGTATATGGAGTTCATGTTGAAATATATACTGATCACAAGAGCTTCCAATATATCTTTAAGCAAAAGGACCTAAATCTGAGACAATGAAGATTGCTTGAGCTATTAAAATATTATGACATTGATATCTTGTATCATCTCGGGAAAGCAAATATAGTAGCTGATGCATTAAGTTGTAAAACAATTGAAAGAACTTATAGGCAGCCCATGGAAAACAAGGAATAACTAAGGATCTATACCAACTAGCTAGCTCAGGGGTGGGTTTACCTTCTTGAGTCTCTGGATGAATGGGTTATCATGCAAAATGCTGCAAAATCTTCATTAGTGGCTAAAGTGAAAGAGAAGCAGTAAAAGGACCCTATTCTATCACAAATTAAAGAGAATGTACAGAAAGGTATGACAATAGCATTTGAGCTTATAGAAGATGAAGTACTCTGGTACCAAAACAGATTGTGTGTACCCAATATAGATGGACTAAGAAAGAGGATTATGAAGGAAGCACATCATTCAAGATATTCTGTCCATCCGGGGTGAACCAAAATGTACCATGACTTGAAAGAAGTGTATAGGTGGGGTGACATGAGGAAGAACATTGCAGAATTTGTGGCTAAATGTCCAAATTGTCAACAAGTAAAAGTAGAGCACCAAAAGGCTGGAGGTTATATGCAGCATGTAGAACTTCCAATTTGGAAGTGGTACATGATCAACATGGATTTTGTCACTGGTTTTCATTGTTCATTTCCAAAGTTTGATTCTATTTGGGTCATTGTTGATAGACTGACCAAATCAGCACACTTCTTGCTGATCAAGACTAATTATACAGTTGAAGAGTATGCAAGGTTGTATATTAAAGAGATAGTTCATCTACATGGAGTACCAATCTCTATTATTTATAATAGGGGAGCTCAATTAATTGTAAATTTTTTAAACTCATTTTAGAAGAGTTTGGGAACACAAAAGAATTTAAGTAAAACCTTTCACCTCCAAAAAGATGGTCAAGCAAAACATACAAGTCAAACACTTGAGGATATGTTGCAAGCTTGTATACTAGACTTCAAAGGTAGTTGGGAAGATCATTTTCCATTGATCGAGTTTACATATAACAATAGCTACCATTCAATTATAAAAATGGCACCATATGAAGATTTGTATAGTAGAAAATGTAGATCACCAATCGGCTGGTTTGAAGTGGGTGAAACTTCCTTATTTGGGCCAGATCTTGTTCATCAAGATATAGAAAAAGTTAATGTGATACAACAATGTCTTGAAACAGCTCAAAGTCGATGCAAATCATATGTAGATGTTAGAAGAAGAGGACTAGAGTTTACCATATCGGATTGGGTGTTCTTGAAAGTGTCTCCAATGAATAGGGTAATGAGGTTTGGTAAAAAGGGGAAGTTGAGCCCCTGCTATATAGGGCCATATAAAATTATTAGAAGAGTTGTCCAAGTATCCTATGAGTTAGAGCTACCACAAGAGCTTTCAACAGTTCATCCGATGTTTCACATCTCAATGCTTCGGAAGTGTATACGTGACCCATCTCGTATTACTCCTACTAAAGATGTACAAGTTACAGGAGATCTCACTTATGAAGAAGTACCCATTGGTATTCTGGATCGACAAGTTAGGAAGTTAAGAAATAAAGAAGTAGCTTCTGTAAAAGTACATGGAGAAATTGACAAGTAGAAGAAGTTACATGGAAGCGGAAGAAGCAATGAAATTGAAGTATCCTCATCTCTTCCAGACCAATGAGAAAGAGGAAAATTTTGAGTTAAGGCATTGACAAGTAAGTATAAGTTTATCTAAATTATGGAGTAATAGTAGTACACAACTTAGGCTTGAACTTGTTTGGGCTGGATAACCATGCTAACATTCGAGGACGAATGCTCTTAAGGGGGGCAGGATATAACAACTCGTATTACACATAAGTTATTTCTATTCATATGATACTTGGCATAGGCTTATCGTATATGTAAGGAACCATGCTTCTTATATGATTAGTGTTGGTTTAAACTAGCTAGGAAGGTGATGTGATGCCTTGCACATTTCAGCATGTGTACTGTGAGTTAACCTCGGCGAAAGGTTTTAAACTCGAGATAGTAAGGTAGTAATTGAGTTTAAAGTTCAAATTTAAGAGCTAAGTTAAGGCAAAAAGAATTAATATTTAGAGAATGGAATAAAATGGTGAGCTGCTTGCTTGGCTTAATTAAGCTACTAGTTGTATCACCTAGGGCCCAAGGTTAATGGATCAGATTTAGGCTTACACTTGAGGCCTAAACTTAGTAAAAGAAAATAAAAGTGAAAGGAAACCCAGCAGCCAAATTTGCCAATGCCCAATGTAGTTAAGCCCAAGTAAAGGCAAGAAGGTTCATTAGATAGTTTGACCTTTTAAGCCACTTAATGTACATAAGCAGGTACATCACCTACTTAACCAATTAGTGGCTCAAAATGGACCCAAAAAACAAGGGAGGTTCTAGAGGAATTTTTAATGGTCAAGAAGGCTTTATATAAATCCAATATAAGCTGATCTTTAAACTCATTTTAACACACAAAATTCAGTATTATCTTCAGCCATAACTCTCTTTTCTCTCAAGAGCAGCCTAAAAAATTCCTTCTAGGGTTCTTGAAGAAACCCTCATATATGCAAACCAAGGTAAGAGAAACACTTATGGATTTAACTTGATTCTCCCATGGAAAACTAGGAAAACATGCTATTTATGCTTAATTATAAATACAAGGTAGAAGTTCCCACAAGCTACTGGTCATTTCTTTCTTGGTTATTAAGTAGTTTTTCTCTTCTTCTTTGGTTTAAGTGTGAAGGGAAGTTGAAGTTCTAGAAGTGTTCAAGTTATAAGGAGAAATTGCAGAAATTGAGGTAAGGTGACTGCTCCATTTTTATTGTCCTCCTTATGTATCAGTTTGACTGAGGAATTATGGGTGTGCTGTCATGAAGAACTCAAAGGGGTGGTGACTTCAATATTTTGTTGTATGAGAAAGAATATTTGAGGTTTTTTTATGTGTATTGTTTTTGGGACAGCTTGGGTAATTTTGGGAAAGGATATATATGGTGTGTATTGGACAGAAAAGGAGGATGTGGTGATACAAATTATTTTAAGGGTTGTATGGGCTCATTTTCAGTCAAAGTTAGCTACTGTTTTATGAGGCTCAAGGTGTGTTAGCTACTAATATTAGTTTATCATGGCTTATATTATAAATTAAAACCTAAAAGGGGAGGCTGAATCGTGATAGTTATATTGGTCAGAGAATAAGGTATGTCAGGCTATTCGATTCCATATTCCTTGGCATGAAATCTGATACTTGCGATTAATATCAATGAAGTAAATTTTCTAAGTTCTATTCCTAATAAAGGAAACATAGTGGCAGCGTATCATCTACAATGTGGATAACAATATTTCTCCTCTCCTTAGCGTGTCAAATTGCCTAATTATATGCTCATTTCTCTACATTTGTGTCATTATCCTCCTCTTAGGTGCTAGTATAGAAATGGTATTTGCAAAAGTAAGATTGGTGAATACTCCTCTTAGTCGATTGAAGTCAGTTTCGTCATTTAAGCTCACAAGTAATGCATTGATGTTACATAGATCCCTATGTCTTTGTTACCACCTTGAAGTTATTATTTTCATGTCTTCTACTACTTGTCCGTAGTTCCAAATTTAAAAAATGATTATGAGCACCAAACACAACAATCTCAAAGATTAAAGAACCTAAGTGAAGCCATCTATATAATTATAGGTGGCAGCTTAGGGGCGAAAGCCTAGCATAGGCTGATCCTAATTGGTATAGAAGGGTGGCAGCTTAGGGGCGAAAGCCTAGCATGGGCCAATCCCAATTGGTATAGAAGGGTGGCAGCTTAAAGGCGAAAGCCTAGCATGGGCTGATCCCAATTGGTGTAATTATGAGGACAACATCCCAAGTGTTAAAATGCCTAGCATGGGTCATCCTCTTTTACCACTGATCAGCTGGTAATTTGTATTGCATGCCCTGTAAAGATTATAAAGTACAGAAAAGTAAAGAAAAGAAGAGAACATATATGATCCCACAAGAGTAAGCAAATATGGTCTTTTGTTCTGATCTATGCACTCATATATTGATTTATTTCATTCGAGTCCTTGTTTCATATATTTTATTGCCTTACATATTTAGTACATTTTTCGTACTAACGTTCCTAGTGGGGGACACTATATTTCATGTTGCATGCATAGGTACTCAAGCTAGTAGACCTCCTCAATAGGAGCACATGACACTCAGCTACTTTTGATGAGCTCTAGGTTGATTCTGAGCTTTACTGAGTCCTTTGTAGATTCATTTTGGTAATGTATTGTAGTTAAGGGTAAGGCAGGGTCTGTCCCGACCTACTCTAAGTCTGTCTATCTTATAGAGCCTTTCTAGACTAATGCATAGTATGAAGTTACGGTTCATTCCTTATCAGTTGTGGCCTCAACAGTCGTGTTATGTGTATATATTTTGTCCCTACCTATCTTGTTCTTTTATCATTGTAGATTAAACGTATACTTGTTAGAGTTTCATGATTATCTTAGTTAAACGCATGGTACACACAGGTTATACGTGGGTTCTCTTGGGCCTTTATGGCATCGGGTGCCTGTCTGTCTCAATGAGATTTGAGGCGTGACATTGCATCACCATATTCCAATCAGATTCAAGTTATTGCACGTAGGGAGAAGAAGATGTTGAGATTTTCCTAAAGTCTTGTAGCCTCTCGAAGAAAAGTATAGACGTCTCTAGACCGTTTTGCAAAACTCTACTAGAATCGTTTTGGTACAAAGAGATAAACAAACCTAGGGCTCTGATACGAACTTTGCCATGACCCAAACCGCCGTGATTAACACCCACGCTAACCCTCCGGTGGGAGAACCATTACTACAACACAACTAAACTATACTAACCAAAAGACAAGCATTTAAAGATGTAGAAACATGTTTAAATAATCTATTTAAAAGCCAAGTTCCTATAAACTCAATAATTTATCAAAAACAAACATAACCAAGCGGAAATTCAACCCCTAGAATCTGAAGTTGTTGCTCCCCAATATACACGTAAGTGTACGTGGTCGCGAAAGTAATATAGATTCTTAAAGAACGAGTTATCGTTCCCAAGGGACTTATAATCAATTTAAATCTAACACTTAATTCTACAAATAAAAGTAAAAGTAACCGTCTAAGAGATTGTGATGATTGTTAACTACTAGTAATTATGCACTAAATAAAAGTAACCAATTGTGAACGACTTTAATATGATGTTTCAAGCAAGTAAAAGCAATTACATGGCTGCAGCATATACTGAATCCCATGTATCATACTATCGACTTAGAACTAATTTCAGTTGTCAAGTTACTGATTTATAGGGTTAATTATATGAGTCGGGCTATACACCTCTCGTCGCCTACTCCGGTTATCTATCTAACTACATTGTTGAGTGGGGATAAATAGACTAACTGGCGAGCATTTATATTTCATCCTATTTCGTAACCAAGCAAGGTTTTCATCCGTGTGTCACTCCTAAACACTAATCACCTCAATCTAATGGGTCGACCGAGCTCTCTATATTATCTGGTATATCTAACCTCTCCTCTCCCTATTTTAAGATTAGACAATATATTTATCTTATGGTGATCAATCATAAAATACTATAACAAGAATATAGAAGTAACTTATAATGACAACAAAGAATTAATTCAAAAATCCTTTAATAATCAACAATTCATTCGTAGCTACTGCCCCAGAACAAAGGTGTTTAGATACTAATGCTATTAGAAAGCCACAAAATACAATTGTTCATGCGATTTTCGGAAAATAGAAGAGTTAGAAGATCAAAACATATTAGAAGCGTGGATACTTGCTCTTGCACACCCAACAAAAGTCGAACCCTAACTATGCAACCTTAAAGGTCTATTTATAAGAGTTGGAAAAGTTGGAGACAAAACCTACTACAATTAGGAATCCTATTTAGTGATTTTTAAGCTAGAAAAATTGGCAGAAAGGTGGGGCATCGCGCCTCCAACTCGCCTCAGAACTCTTCATTGTAGTGCAGCGCGCTTGGAAAGGGCTTCAGAACATTAAGTCTTGGTGCGGTGTGCCTCAAACAAGACTCTGATCTTTAGGCCTTCGCATAGCGCGCCCAACTGTACGCCAACAAAGGTACTCAGATCTTTCAGCTTTGGCACGGCGCGCCTCTTAGTGCACCAGCCACTGTTAGTTTTTTCCTTAGCCACTTTCTTGCACGTCTTCGCTTCTTCTTTCTTCGTCCAACTCCAATTCCTTCGAGAGTTCCTAAAACAACTAATCATGTGTGTAAGTGCACAATTATCACAAGTTACACCAAAAATCAAGCTAATAGCTAAAGATCATTCTTCAATCTAATCAATTCATAGGTAAATATTGACAACTTAGGCATATAAATATGCCTAAGATCAAAAGTCATTGTACCAAAAACTCTAACAAAACGGTGTAATATATGTGGATGCAATAACTAAACATAAAGTAAATAGTCTATAAGGTCTTAGACCAAAGGGAATGGACTAAGTTCCTAGATGAATCCATAGTAGCCTGAACGAATTGGCTCACCCTTGAACCCGACAAGCCAGTGATCTCCTAGATGAGGTCTCCCAAACAACCGCCTGCATATGCCCTAATGGTAAATGCATCTAATTTTCAGTTGATATTGGGTCTTATATCCCTTTCCCTAAAAAAATCTTTAAATCCCAACTTTTTACCATTAAAGTCATTTTAAAAGGTCTCAAAAATCCCCTAGAGAAGAAATTATTTGAAAGAAGTCATATAGGATTAAGATTCATAACTCAATTAGCATAAAAAATTTAGAGTTCAAACTAACCATATGAATAATACTAACGAGAAATAACTGACAAAAGAAATCTTTGAGAAATGAATACTAACAAAATACATTTAAAAAATAAAACTAGTGTTTAGGTCAAACCTTATATATGTATACCAACATGATAATTTTAAAAAAAATATATGTACATATAAAATTAGGGTTTAGGTTTCGAAAAATTATAACTTCTAAAAAATGAAGGTTTAGGTATTGTAATAACTTAAAGACCTAAAACACTAACAAATCAAAACGAACATGAAAAAATTATACGTACTAATAAAATTAGGGTTTAGGTTTAAAAATATATAATTCTAAATTATCATTTAGATCTTGTAACTTTGAGACATAAAAATCCCAATAAAATGAACTTAAGAATATTAAATATATTGTGATATACTATTGAATTGAAACATTTGGTTTAAATTTTGAATTTGTCTTAGATTAAATAAATTAAATCTTTCAACTCTTTGAAATAGCTTGAGTACAATAGTCATTCAACACTTTATTCAAAATTTCTTTTGGAATTAAAACATTTCTAATTCTAGTCTTATATATAAATGCTATGTTTCCCAAAATTCCCACTTACCATATTTTTCCTCCATATATATATATATCATAGGTAGGAGCAATCCTTTGACCCTTTGTATGTTTCTTTAAGCTGTTATTAATTCACAATAATGACTTCTTCACCCAATGATTTCCTCCTACTTGAATTCGGTAATTCAATTTTCTTCTTCTTTTGAACTATTTTTTATGGAGATTTTGATGTTTTGTTTCTATTAGATGCTTTGATATGCTTTAATTTAAGCTTGTGTATACACCACCCTCTTCAAACCTCATTGGATATGTTGTTGTTGTTGTTAAAAGAGTTAAATTTTGCAAAAGTTAATATTTTTCTATAACCAATTTAGTGTATAATCATTTTCTAAATAGAGGGTTTTTCAGAAACAATCTCTATACCTCAAAAGTAGGAGAATCAATATTAGATTTAGAGACACTTTTGTCAAAACAACTTTTACAAAAAAGTAATTTTGTAGAAAAGTAATTGGTGTTTTGTATTGTTTTTTGTCAGACACAACAAATGTAAAAAGGAGTGCCTTTTGTGTGCTAGCTTTTAGCCTCCAAGAATCATTCTCAATTGTCATACTCCTTCTGTTTCATTTTTTTCAGTTGAACTGCATATTGGGTTTCTTTTTTGTATATGACAAACGATAGAAGCTTCCATTTTCGTGCTTTATTTAGTAACATTTTGTGATCTTCAATATTTTTGTTGTTGTTGTGACACTGAAGTTTTTCTTTTGTTACAAGAGAGATTTTGAGCCTATGTATATCAGCATAGTCACAAACTCTCTAACGAGTGAAATTCCTAGTTATGATGTAATGACTTTGGAAGGACATACATATAAGATTTGACCTCATCTTTATAAATTTCTCCTAATCCAACCAGATCTCTTTATAGGAAAAATGATAAATATCATATATTTTCTATCTTCTGTATTAACATTACAATTTTTTCTTGTTCGAGGTTTTTGGTTGTGGTTTGAGTCCAAAAGGGTCTTTTCTTGCATCTAGGTAAGCATTACTTCCATTGCTTCATTTTATTGCTCTTGTCTATGTATACTCATGTTCATATTCCTACTTCTGTTTCTATTTATCTTGTTATTTTTTGACTTTGGAAATGACAATCATTAGCACTGGAATTTTATGAAGGTTGTGAGTAGTTTTAGACTCGTCTAAGGAATCATCTCTCTTATAGCTGATCATGTGTGATATCAATTTAGGTCTAAAGATTCTAGTACCAGAATTCGATCTATTGGAGATGGTCCATGTAAATCTACTATCCAAAGTCAAAAAGCTGAAAAAAACATGAATGTTACGAACTTGATTGAAATTCTAGATCTTGTAACTTCGAGACCTAAAAAACCAATAAAGTGAAATTAAGAATATTAAATATACTGTGATATACTATCAAATTTAAACATCTGGTTTAAATTATGAATCTTTCCTAGATTAAATAAATTTAATCTTTCAACTCTTTGAAATGGCTTGAGGATACAATTGTCATTCAACACTTTATTCAAAAAAAAATTTATAATTAAAAATTTCTAATTCTAGTCTTATATATAAATACTCTATTTCCCAAAATTCCCACTTACCATAATTTTCCTATATATATATATATCATAGGTAGGAGCAATCCTTTGACCCTTTGTCTATTTCATTAAGCTGTCGTTGTCACGCCCCGAGCCTACACACTGGATGTGGCCGGCACTCGAGAACCATTGCTGGCACCAAGTGAACTTTGGCCTGGCTTATTTAACTTAGTGGAAGACTCTAAGCATGATTACAATGATCAAATGAACTTACTCAAATAGATTAATAATATAACTTAGAATGTTAAAAGAATTAAACATTCATCTTCGCCAAAAATGGCAACCCAAGTCTTAACATAAGATAAAATGAGAAGACTAAAAACTAATAACTGACTGTCTCTGAAGCCTCCAAAACAACTGTGATGGATGTTGGGACAAACCCCATAACATCCTAGTGACTAAACTAGAAAGCAAATAAAGGAGTCCTCCGAATGCAAGGAGGCTCACCACAGACTCTGAGTGCTCAAGCTGGATCAACAAGGCGCTCGATGTTGATCCTGGTTATCTGTGTCTGCATTATAAGACGATGCAGGCCAACTGGCATCAATATAGTGAATGTACGAGTATGCGAGTTGGCATGCTAAACAATACATAGGCTTGCAAATTTTTTGAAAGAAACACTTACCTTGGCTCTTCTCAACTTATGAATAACAAAACTCAAAATAAAGCAATTAAACAAATGCAATATATGAAAAGTTTTGTAAAATAGTAAAAGCAACTTAGTTCGTTAAAGAAAATTCAATAACAAACTCAACTTTACTCATATAATAAAGTAATATAGTTTATGTGGGAGATTCTCTAACCGACAACCACCACTATGAGCCTAAGTGGTGATACAACGTCTTGCCCATACTGCTAGAACTATCCTATACTTTTCCCTCATATAGAATGCTTAACTTAGTTGATCCACTAGCTTCACTTATGTGATCATCTAAAAAGCATGACCCATTGATACCCATGAAGGCTACATGGTTTATGGAGACTTAAGTTAGTATGAACTCGCATTCCCCATATCGGTACTCCATACTACTCCCAAAAATTTACTTAGCTCATATGTTTTAAAACAACTTCTTTCTTTGGTTTGAGATAATTACTCAAAACTTAGCTTAAAATCTCTCTTGGAATCGATGTTCCCTTTTCTTGCTCAAATGTGAAAACATTTATAAACTCTTTGGGAATACTTAGTTCCCCTATAGTTTTTTGAGAAATGAACTCAACTCTTCACTCTTTGCTTATCTTTGAAACCTAAGTCTTAAAACAAAGTAAAAAAGTTTGTTAAAGACTTTTGAAAACATTAAAACTTAGCTTTGACTTGCTTCCTAACTTCTAGACTTGACTCTCAACTTCTCTTGACTTTCATCCTAACTTTCTTTGAATTGGATTATGGATTCAAGGTTAATGATCTCATGTTTATGGATTATTTCATGATGTTTAGATGTACCTTAGAGTGTTGGAATCAACTAGAAAATATAGGTACATTGCTAAGGAACAAGTACGAAAAGGTGGGAAACGAAAAGGGAGAACCGGCATCCCTGGAGCTCTGAGAGGTGCGGGGTGCCAGCCCTCAAGATTCAGGGACCAAGTTGGGGCACTCTAGCTGGGGCATCAGCCCAGAGCCCCACATTCAGGGACTGCTTTGGGGCACGCTGGCTGGCGCGATGCCCCACTCCCTTCCCCAGGTGTTTGACGACTTTTCTTCTCCATTTTTCAACTCTAAACCCTCTAAACATCCATGGTTCTTTTCCCAAACACTTAGGATTATTTATACCCTCAATATATGATTGATTCAAAGTAAAATTACACCCGAAAACATGAATCAAATCGCAAAAAATTTCAACAAAACAACCCACAAGAATTCAAACGAATTTCATCAAGAACTCAAAGGATTTACTTTCAAATCACACATATTTCACTGAATTAAATCATGATTGGCGCAAGGGTGAACTAAACCAATGCTATGTGATCTCACATACCTTTTTAGGGATCAACCCCGACGAGATCAACGAATCTTGCTTCCACTTCTCCTTTCTCCTCTTTTCTTTTTTCTCCAAGCCCTAGCGTGAACTCTAACTTTTCTAAACTGACTGAAATCTGGTTTTACCCCAATTAATCTCCTAAAAATGAATTGGAACAATTAGGTAAGGAAAAGACTAAATTACCCTTCCAAAATCCGGATTAGACTTTCCTTAATCCAATAGCCCAACTTCCAAAGGGCATAACTTACTCATATGAACTCAAAATCGTGCAAACTTGGCGACTTTGGAAAGATCATTCTAAGAGCTTTCTAACCATATCTGGAAGTACACCTAAATCATCCTGAGCTAGGAGTTATAGCCATTTGAAGTTGACCACAACTCAACTTTTCCTAACTTAAACAGATTTCCAGATTTTCATTCTTTCCAAAAATGACTATTTCCAATTATTAGCTTCTTACTAGTTATTTCAAATTGCGAGATCTTACAGTCACCAATTCACATCAATGGCTTCTTCACTCTATGATTTCCTCCTACTTAAATTCGGTAATTCAATTTTAATCTTCTTTTGAACTATTTTTATGGAGATTTTGATGTTTTGTTTCTATTAGATGCTTGGATATGCTTTACTTTAGGCTTGCGTATACACCACTCTCTTCTGACCTCACTAGATATGTTGTTGTTGTTGTTGTTGGAGTCTACAAGGGTCTTTTCTTGCATCAGGGTAAGCATTACTTCCATTTTTTCATTTTATTGCTCTCGTGTATGTATACTCATGCTCATATTCCTATTCTATTCCTAATTATCTTGTCATTTTACAACTTTGGAAATGACAATCTTTAGCACCGGGATTTTATGAAGGTTGTGAGTAGTTTTAGACTCGTTTAAGGAATCATCTCTCTTATAGGTAATCCTGTGTAATATCAATTTTGGTATGAAGATTCTACTACTAGAATTTGTTCAATTGGAGATGGTCCATGTAACTCTACTATCCAAAGTCAAAAAAACTGAAAAAAAAAAAAAAAAACAAGAATGTTACGACACTTGATTGAAATGTGAGTTTTCTACTTAATGAGTCATCAAATTGGACTCATTTAGGGATATATTTTGATAGAATTAGTGTCCTCAAATGTATATTGTGTCTCAATGTATAATGAAAACCCTTAACTTTCAGGTATTTGGAGTTTAAAGGAAAGCATGGACACTACTTACTAAAAAAGAACAAAGGCAGCAGAAAGAACGATGAAATAAAGAACTGAGAATCGCCAGACCCATTTGGTGAGTCGCTAAAAGGTCCTATCCGCGCCTTTTGTTCTAGTGTGTTGAGCCCTAAAAGAAAGGATCAAATCGACGGTGAAAAGGCGCAGTCGGTATGTCGCCGAACAGTTCCGCAAAGCAATACTATGTCGCCCAAAGATCCAAAACACGATGATGTTGAAGAATAGAGCAAGACGGTGATGAAACCTACCAAAGGGCAGATCGTTGAGTTGATCGGCGATTTCCACTAACAACGCCGAATGATCCGTTGAAGCACAGATTATTGAAAACTATAAATACTCGTTGAGAGTTGTAGCTTAATATTAGATTTTTAATATTGCAATTTTTAACATAGAATTTTGAGTTCTAAGTTTGGAGAGGGTTTTGAAGAACTTGAAGATTCAAAAGGTTTCAACTCCACGAATTTGGACTTGGGTCTTGTGGATTCTTCACTCTTTGCTTGTTTTGAGACTTAAATCTTCATACCCATTTGAATGCAAACTCATATTGGTATAAATTTCTGTCTCTTTTACATGTGTAGCTAAAACCCCAATTCTTGGGGTGTGATTTTGTGAATATGGTTTAGATTATCTGTTGGGTCTTGCTTGTTGCTGGTTTATTTGTTGTGTAAATGTGATTTCGTTTAGTATTTGTGGTGGAAGATAATGAAATTGTAGTTGCAAATACGATTTCACCTTTCTATTTTCAGCTTGCGAGAGAGAGAGATTGTAAAACTAAGACTACTAAATTGATGGTTGGTGGGAGTGGGTCGACATGAGGTTCAGCTCAAGAGAGTGAACCCTAGTCCTTATCCCACACACTAAGCTCGAGAGAGTGAGTGGGCTAAGGCGGAGGTTGTTCTTCATGCGGCAAGTGGGTATCCGAGAGGAACCCATTTGATTTGGGGTAAGTTGCTCGAGAGAGTATTTACCCCCACTATAGTCTAGCCTAGTCACAAATACTCAATGGATTTAGTATCAAAAATATGTACCCAATAGTCTAGTCTAACATGTATTCCTATCACATCCCAAAAATTCTCTCTCCTTAATTAGTACTATTTGCATTTTTGGTATTTTTGCTTACTTGTCACAAACCACCGTTGATAATTGACGCTTGCATCACCCCTTTGATTTTACATGTTCATATTCGATAATGTTTTTTGCTATGACTAATTAAAATTTAATTTTATTTTTCTATTAATTCTCAATCCCACTCCCTTGGTACTCGACCCCAACCCTTTGTTGGGTTACTTTACTATTGTATGATCGTAGACATTTGCATTGCAAGTTGTGTCTTGATTACGCAAACATCACTACTACCTTATTTTTGCTGACTTTCACTGATCTTTACTTCTCTAAGGTGAGGTATGGCGAATGGATGCATCAATTCCTTCAGGTGTTTTGTTTCCCTTGTTCTCTCTTAATTTCATAGGTTTTTATATATTCTCACCATTGTTATACAACCCCATTCAGGTCCATTGCTTGATGTTAATTGGCAAAACAATAATGCCTTTTCCACCAGCTCCACTGATGGCATAATCTATGTTTGTAAAGTTGGTGAGCGTAGACCAGTCAAAACATTTTCAAGACATCAGGTGCGCTTGACTGATGGCATAATATACATTTTCTCTTTATCTCATTGATGTATTACATATTAATCAGATGATGTTCTATATAATTCACTATTTGCTCAAAGTTCAAATTTAATTACCAGCTGAACACTAAATTTGTGCTTGATTGGAACACTGAAAAGTTGTTGACTTTGCTATTGCAGAATGAAATCAATGCTATTGAGTGGGACCCCTCAGGTTCATGTCAGCTTCATGCTCTGAAGATACCATAGTTAATGTAATTTCTATCCTAACCTTCTAAAGCAGCAACTAAAGGAGACTCTTGCCTCGACATGTTTCAGAAAATTACTTTTTATTGTCTTCTAAGTACCCTTGAATATCTATTTATGTTCTGAATTTATGTATTAGTTGTGTTAATGCATCTTAGCTTCACCTTTTCCTATGCTAAGACTTTGAATAACTATTGTGCTATTTAAAATAAATTGGCCAATAATTCATTGTTTCAGTCCAGATATGGAGCATGAAACAAGATGCCTGCTTGCATGATTTCAGAGAACATCGCAAAGTATATATTTTTGTTGTTTCTTTTTCTTTGTTGATTCATTTAATCAAATGAGACATCAGTTGCTGACTATTATGTTTTTTAGGAGATATCTACCATCAAATGGAGTCCAACTGGTGCTAGTACAGGGAATACAAATCAACAATTGTTGCGGGCAAGGTATTTTATCTATTGGTACCAATCATATTTATCATATTATTTCTATGTAGAAGTATCTAAAATGCCCCTCAAGTATTTGAATTGGTACAAAACTACCCTCCATCCACCTATCGGCCCTTAAATACCCCTGACGTCCACCTTTCGGCTAAAAAATACCCCCAATGTTAATTCTTTGACTCATATTTGCCCTTATTTTTAATATCTCCCTTAAAGTTAAATTATTAAATATTTATTAATTATATTTCTTAATGTGATTGGTCCAAACACTACACCATTTTAGGCCTACGGGCACCCCAGTAAAGTGTAGCCTAAACTAGCAAAAAGTGTGGCCTTTGATAAAAGGCAACACTTTTGGACTTTCAGCAATGCTTTTTAGGGGGTGGCCTAAAGAAGCGTAACCTTTGACATTAGGTAACACTTTTTAAATGTCGGCATCACAGCTACACTTATAAAGCGTAGCCAAATAGGTATAAGGGCACGCTTTGTAGTGATGCATTAGCGACACCTTTTTTTTATTATACTACACTTAAAAGTGTTGCCTTTGCTTTGTTATTTGTCACACTTAAAAAGTGTTGCCTTTTATATCTCATCTAGAGCAACACTTATAAAGTGTAACTTTTCTTATGTACAAGATAACATTGGACATCCTACAACAACACTTCTAAAGTGTGGCAATGTTGTGTAGAATTTTGTAGCCGCAATTTTTTATTTTTAAGAATAATAATTTTTATTTGCATATATTAAATAATCACATAATTAAATATACAAGTGACCTAAAGCACAAAATTAACTAATAATTAAATCAAAGCTATATATTTCAAATAAACTTTGAGAAACATGTCTTGTACAACCAATACTTAGAAAGTGATTGCTTAAAGAGCAATAAATTCCAGAAACCAAATGCATTAAAACATATATGACAATAGTACAAAAACTCGTCATCGTTCACTACAATAGATCGAGTTTACTTCTGACCACAATTCAAATTCAATTACCGTCATTTTCCTACACATTCAAAATAAAATTATAAGTTAGTGAAATAAATCATGTATTTAATATGCTTAAATTCACAATAAGCCAAACCAATTCATAACAATAAAGATGTGGAAGTGCATAATTGGAGAGTATTCACTGTAAGCCAACCAATTCAAAAGTGGACTCCTACTTTTAGGCCTGAGGAGGAAACACCTACAGTCCCTATTTGGATTTTCTACCGGAGCTACCTTGGCATTGCTATCACAAGGACATCTTGTCAACCCTATTGAGGCATATTGGCAAAGTTCTGTACTTGGACAATGCTTCTATCCAAAAAACTAGAGGAACTGTTGCTAGGGTCAAAGTCCAAATCGATCTTACCAAAGAGAGACCTCCTCATGTGTGGATGGGGTTGAATGAAGAAGATCTCAACATAGGGAGGTGGTAAACTATTGAATATGAGCATATTCTGGCTTACTGCATGTATTGTAAACACTAAGGAAACTATTAAGCAAAGAGATGAGGAATTTCAAAAAAGAAAAGAGTTGGAGGCTGATAGGAAGAACAAAAACAAAGGGGAACAAGGCAAACAAGATTCCAAAAACCTGCAAATGCAATACACAAATAGAGAGGATGGAAACACCAGTTCACAATACCAACAGCACCAAAAAAAGGAAATATCAACAAGCTAGCTGATGAAAAATGGCAGACTCAGAAGAGGAAAGCTTACAGGCCAGTTCAACATAGCATGGACAGACCAAAATCTCCTAAGGAAACATTGCAGCAGCAGCAGACTCATCACACAGGTATGACTACTAATTCTGCACTCCCTACATCTAATTATTTCATTGATCTTTCTATGCAGGATCAACCAAACAATCAAGAAGGAGCTGAAAATCAGAATTCAAAAAATAAGGATACAATGGAGACACAAATTAATAATAAGTCAACCACTGACTTACCTTCCACAGCCAACCAATTGTCAAATAATTTTGACAAGGAAAAAAAAGAAGAAATTCTGAAAATCAAAGCAAATGGATCACATGTATTAACTCTACTACTCCCTAGCCCAGAACCCCATTGTTAATTGTTTGGATAAGGCTGTTGAAGTTATTGGAGGGTTGGAAGGAGGGTGTCAGGAGAACACAAATAATTTGCAGGATGGGGTATCCAAAGGGGGGAATATGTCTCATGCTGGGCATGAGAACACTCAGATTGACCATAGTCTAGACCATAGAGCCCCTGCTACCCCTCAGCATCACATTCAGAATAAAGAGCAAGTTCCAGACAGGTCTCAGGTTAATGCTACAAGTCAGGGTCAAGTGTAGAAAATTCAGGACAACAATGATAATATTTCAGGGAGACAAGATCTTATTACTCCTACCAGTGAAACAAAGAAGAAGGATCATCCAGGCACTACAGGTGAATCATAATGAGGTGGAGAAATTGTTGTTGTTTCTTGGAGAAGACCTCATAATGAGGTGGTTAAATTGAACACTGATGGCAGTGCTCTTGGGAACCCAGGCAAAGCTGGAATTGGTAGAATTCTCAGAAACTCCAAAGGAGATATCATATGTCATATACTAAGAGTCAAACTAAGGAATTTTGTCTATAAATTTCAACATACAATCTTTGAGGTTTGGTTTTTGAAGTTAAAAGATTTTTCTTGTTAAACCCTCGAAATTCAATGTCATATAAATTAAAGCAAAGTAAGTATAAAGGAATGTAAATACTTACAGAGGATAGAGCAACATCACACATGGCCTGCATATGGAGATATATGTATATTAATATCAAGAATTAAATGAGAACGAAATTGAAGGTTAACTATATTTTAAGGAGAAAGAGGACTTGCAAATGAAAAGTAATAAATCAAATATTTACCCGGCAAGTGTATGAAGGTGAATCATGACAGTAAAAAATTTACCCATGATAATATATTATGTTGTTGAAAAACAAGAGGTTTGTGCCTGAAACTAATGAACAATATTGATCCTTCTTCTATTTCTCTTATTAGTCTTCCCAATTGCAGTTTTATTATAGTTGTTTCAACCAGAGTTAGTGACAACACATTCATAACACCAATACATGTGGAGACTGCTAAAGTTAGCTACTAGGCATCTCATTCTCTCCCCCCGACGTGAGCACTACCACAAATAGTAATGCATTAGTGCTACACATTTTTTCTGGTCAGGTCGAAAGGAACTGATAATACCACAAACTCTAGTGTCCATAGAATTCACCATTTTCTGCAACACTAATATGTACACAACTCTATATATTAACCCACATATATATTAAGAAATGTGAAAGCATTTTCAGTAGTTTCTTACATGCGTACAACCAGTCTCTATAAGTAAGCTACCTGTAATAATACCTACAGAAAAACAAATACGATCAGAAACCAATAAACGACCATACGTAGCAATTGCATACTAGCACTTTCATCCATGTAATCTGAACCAAATAGTTGTAAATACTACTAGATACACTATATGCAAATGGAAGTAAGGACTCCAACAATTCATATAAAAAAATGTTTGCATGTCTTTTGGTGGAATCTTTCAAGCACAGGAGCTCACATTTCACCAATCAGTAAGTTACTAGTTAAAAGTCATAGGCATACATAATTTCTGATTGGCCAGTAGTTATAATTACCAGTTAAAATAAAAGATAGACTAGCTCAAAGAACCATCTCTGCTTGCAATGTAGCAAGTTCATCTTCTTCAGTTGTACGCTTCTAAGGAATGGGCCAAGCAGGTTGCTTCCCTGCAGGAACATGGACTGGAGCAGCAGGAGTTGTAGTTGCTGGTTGAAGCAGCTGCTCTTCTAATTCTTCAAGTTCTACCTCCAATTCATCCTGCAACAACAACATGCCAGAACTAGCAGAAATACATACGCATTTTACGTGATAAAGTACACTTGCATAAATATTGCTTAATATAGACAACATACAAGCTCCTAAAATTAGGTTTAGTCTCAAAAAAATGCAAATAGATGACAATAAATGAAGAAAAACACTAATCCAACTTAAGAATTTTAATAGTGTTAAAAATAATAAAGTTGCCAGTACCTAATATAACATATATAAACAAACCTCTCCACCGAGTGGATCTGATGTCATGTTGATATGCTTAGAAAGCTAGATCTTGAATCGCTTTCATTTTGTCCTTGTCAGGACCTTGCCGATGACACTTGGCATTTTGGCAGCAATTACCACCAATTAGTCAATCTAGAAAGATGTCCATCAAAATTCTAATAGATTCAGTTTCAAAATGCAAAACTCAAAAAGTAAAGCAAACTGAAGATCAGACTTACTTGGCAGCAGTTAAAACTTCTAGCAAAGAGATATCTATCAATGGCTCAGAAAACTTCATTGTATATGGACGTTACGTGATGCTAGCACTGGTAGTTCTTTGATGGTATATGGAAGGAGAGGCAAGAGGAAGAGTCACCACATGGAAGCACCTAAGGTTGGCAAGCAGAACAATGGAATGAAAGATGAAGACACAAGCAATAATTGTAAAAGAGTACCAGTTCCTGAGAAATTTGTATATCTTGGTGATTGCTCTACTTTATTTCAGGAGAAAAATGACGAGATAATCCAACCAGATGCTGGTAACCTAGAATCCCCTGTTGTGGAAATGACTGAGCAACTGAGAAATCTACAAGAACATATAGATCAGAAAGGAAACTCAGTAGAAAAATTCAAGAAGAAAGTATTGGACTCGGAGTCTGACAACCAAAGCCCAGTTTTTGCTCTGAAAACACCTAGCAGAAAATCTTTTCTAGGATTTTCACCAAGAAGCCATCTATCATAGACATACTCATTAGCATACCCAAACAAAACAGCCATCTTCGTAAGCCAGTATTTTGGTAGTGGTTTATCTAAGTCCGCCCGTTCATAATATCCACTAGGATTGCGGAAACAATGGATAAAGTTGCATGCCGTTCCACGGGAGCATGACTGTCAACACATGTGTGTAATTCATGTTAAAAGATAGGAAGTACAGAAGATCTTAACATCAGAATCAGGTAAACGGTAAAGATGCTCGTTAACTAATTTACTCCCTACAAGTACTGCTGACAAAAAACAGAGAGTAACAAAGTCATTAACACAGAACTCAAGGGAGAGTAGTGAGACTCAAGTTGTACCTTAAGCTTCTATTTCATGAATTCCCCACATATGGCAACTTTCCATTTGGTTACGCTAACAAAGTCGCATGTGATCTATCAACTTTCCATAAACACTATGCAGGTATAACGAATTAAATCCCATACATGAAAATCTGCATTTGGGCATTTAGTACTGGACCAACTACTATTTTCAAGAGATAAATCAATAACCCTCAAAGTTGCTAAACATAAAGAAGAAAACATAATTATAGTGAAGCTTATTAAACAAAAGCAAATTAGTAATTAGGCAAGGAACTAAGCTCCAACAAGTCCCTTTATGTCAGTTATGCAAATTGGTATATACTCTCCTAGATAAAGGTAATACAGTTTCAGAGGTTTAACTTAAGATACAAAAAGTGTGACACTAAAACCACTGCCATATACTTGAAACAATTTTAAGCTGCAGGATAAGATTAATAATCTGGAAAACACAAACTAATTTATGCAGTCAAAGAAGTACATGATATGCTATATTTTCCACTCGGTTATGTAGACATATTAAAAATTTAGAACTCAATTGGAATAGTTTCTTTGACCATTTATCTCCACTGACCAACTCCTATGTGCATTCTCTCTGCATTGTGATCATTGTCAAACCAGAACATACTTTTACGTCTCAAGAAAGCATCCACCACAATATCTCCAACTGCTAAAATGTTTAACCGAATCCCCAAAAATGCAAGATTCTCTTTGATTGTTTTATAATTGACTGCCATACTAGGATTGGGAGGGTCAATCACTTCAGATTAGATTTTATAATAAAAAAATGCTAGTAAACTTCTAACTTCTTTCATAACTTGCTCGATTTTAGTTCACGTCACACAATGTCTATTGTACGAACATCCATTAACCTTCAATTTAACCCCATAAATAAGTAGGTACAACCAATAAAGTAAATACATTATACACAACCCCCATAACTCAAAGTTTACTGCTACGTAACTAAAGAGAAGATAAGGTCGAAGTACATTTGGCACCAATTATGTGTACCTGGCTTTGTTTTGCCTTTTCTTCCTCATCTTTGACTCTCCTTCGTTCTTCTTCTTCTACCTCTTGAGCTTCTTTTCGAGCCAGTGGTTAAAGAAAGCACCTCTCTCTTTCCTCAAATACAAACTTTTACATAAATATTTCAATCTTGGCTTGCTCCTCATGTCCATGCTACCTTAAACTAAAAAGCAACTTACTCATTCATAGTCATAGATAATCAAAAAGGAGAAAAATAAAGCAGAAATATTTCAAAACTCAATTTACAGTACTACTCCAAAACATCTTGAAACCTTAAATTAGCAACAAGCTCAAACTATATGAATAATGAAATCGAAATTACGAAAAGTGTGAAGATTATTTAGATCTAAAATTGCATCTAACATTTTATAAATGCATAAATGAAAAGGTAATCATATAAATTAACATTTTTGAATACCAGCAATAGAGAAAGACAGCTGAACGAGAAGAAGGCAGGCATATATGAGTCGAGTGACTAAATCTATCTCCGTCACCACAACCCATATCCACTTCAGTAGACTCCCCAACTCCTCCAAACAATGTCGGAATTCTTCGAACTGTTTCTCCATTTTCCCAAACGAAGGCATAAAAGAAGTAGGAAACTTACCATCCGTCATCAAAGAAGAGAGCAATGTACAGTGACCAATTCCTTGTCCCACTCACAGATTTAGCTCATAAAAGCCTAACTTACTTTAAATTCCATTAATCACATAAATAAAGGAAAATTGACTACTATTCTACAATTTCTCAGCACATTAGGTAACCTATTCCCAGTTCACAGTTCAAATCTTAAATTCACCTCATAAAAAAACCCTAACAAACTTCAAATTCCATAAAAATATCATAATAACAAAAGAATAAAAAATCCCATGAAGCAAAAATTTTAACAGATCTAAAAAGGGTTTGTAATAATGATACCTGCATATAGGAATCGTTTGCAGAAACCGACAAGAAAGTTTATGAACAAAATGTTTAAAGCTATGTATGTGATTTGGGCAGTTCCTTAGCGTATTGATTCCGGTGAAGAGAAGCTCTTACGAGAGTTCTCTAATTTGGAGGAGAACTGGAGAAGTAATAGTTTTTTTTTTAATTTGGGGCAAACAACATCTTTTGAGTGTTATTTTTTTTGGCCAATCAGAAATTGGAGGGAGAGTAAAATATTTATGAGGGAATATAATAATTTAGTGAAAAAATTGGAAATATTTTAGGAAACATACAAGGTCACACTTATAAAGTGTTGTTTTTAGAACTATAAAAATAGCATGCTTAAAAGTGCAGTCATATATGTAAATTGGTGTTGTCAATTATATCATAATTTGACAATATTTATAAAGTGTACCCTATACTACTAAAGAGCACATTTTACAAGTGTTGCCAATATTATCGTTGCCAAAAGCTTAAAACTAAAGCTACACTTTAAAAGTGTATCCAAAAATATTTTTGGCAACACTTTATAAGTGTTGTCTAGATTTAGTGTGGCCTTAGGACTAAAATGGTGCAGTGAAATTTAAACCCTTCTCAAATAAATAAAAAAAATGATATTTTAAAAATATCATTTTTTCTATAAAACCACTTATGATTCATATTTTGACCCTATGCACTTGAAAATAATATTGAAAAAATAATTAATTTCATAATATGTTCCTATTGGCCTATTTTAAATCAACCCCAATTTATTATAAGGTAACCCAATTCATAAACGGGGATCCAACTAAAATTTATACTTACCCCGATTAATTGTCCATCTAAAAAAATTATTATTTTCATTAATATACAATTTTCTCTCAATTATCCAACTGTCTTGTTCACTTTCTCTTTTATTCCTTTTTTAATCTCTTATTCTTAATTAGGATATCCAGGACTCAAACTTGAAATGAACTCACATATTTATATTCTTTTAATTATTATTAATGTCATGATGGGATGAGGGTGGGATAAGAGAAATAATAATTTTAACTCTTTTATTTTTAATTTTGGGTGCGCACAATAGAAAAATATAATATTTGTACATATTTGCTTCATTAAGTCATCTTTTATTGAACTAATTATTTCAATATGAATGCATCGTTATTTTCCTCATTTTTTCTCTCTTTTTTCATAAATTTTTAAAAAAAATTAAAATAGTGGACAATATCCAAATAGAAAAAAATATATGGAAGAGATAGGAAGTGAAAGGCCGGCGAGGGAGGAGTGTAGAGAGTAGATGTCTAATCTTTTTATAATTTTAAATTTACAATGAAATTCAAAATCAAGTCAATCATGTGAGCATATATCTAAATTAATTTCAAGTTGTTATAATGGAAAGGGCCTAAAATTCCCTCAAATTATGAGATTTGGTACAATATTACCCTCCATCCACCTAGTCAGTATGATCTGTTAGACATAAAGATATTTTTGAGCCGAAAGGTAGATGCCAGGGGTATTTTAGGGCTGATAGGTGGATGGAGCGTAATTATGTACCAATTCAAATACTTGAGGGGCATTTTAGGCTCTTCTCTGTTCTTTCTATCATAATTTTCTGTCACATGGGGTGGTAGCTCTAGGTTCTCGGTTACATGTATATTAGACATCACTGTCGTAGATTATGGTTGGATCATTGTTCATAGCTAAGCAATAAAGTTTCTTAATTTTGCCGGACAACCCCTTCATTCTTTATCATCCTCTCCATGGTTCCATGACACCCCCTTCAACGGCCCCACAACTTCCTCCCCTTTATATAACTCACCAGATGTTTGCTCCTCCATCTCATCTGTCGCAATACATTCCCTCCTCACCTTACTGAGTTACCTTCCATTGGGCCAAAACCTTTACTCTGCCTATTAAGGTTTAGGTAGATAGGAAGAAATTACCAAAAGCTCTTTGTCCTTTTTAGGATATAACCTCTAGTCGCAATGATCTTCACTTACTTTATTGCTCACTAGTTAACCTTCTTGGGTGCGTTGGGGCTGACTTACCTCTGATGTTTTTTCTGGTACACTGTTGTCAGAGGCGCACTCAAAGCCCCAACAAATTTAAAGCACCAATATTTGAGTTCTGAAGACTTTCTCAAGTAAATCAAAGAATTCAAGATGTTATAAATGAAAGGCGCGAACATCAGCAAACACTTCATGCTTTTTAGAGCATGTGCCGGCTATTTTTCCAGTGTAGGTGGAATAACACATTCAACAACTCTTTAATCAAGTTTAAACCCTGGAAGAAAGGGGGAGGACCCTTTCCCGAGACAGGAAAGACCTTATTGTTAGGATGGTCTTCCGCATCTGCGGCAGAAACAACTAAGAGTCAATCGACTCTATGGAGTTTAAGAAGGTTTAAATAAGCGTATGTTGATGCAGAGTAGTGTGTTTCTTTTTTTTTTCTTTATTTAGTTGAGATCTACTAAGTGTGTTTCTTCTTTTTCTAAAATTGTGAATGAAATGTGTACTAACTCTTGTGAACACTTGTTGAAGGTTGAGAGTATTGCTTATGCCGTTGAGTCCTCAAAGAATGATAGCATCTCAAAGAAAAACAAAAGTATTGAACCATTGAATTGAATAAATGACTTATGGAATCCATTGAAAAAATTGGTAACAAAAGTTAACACCTTAGACAATTCCAAAGTTGCAGTTCCAAAGTTCATCAATAATTCTCCACTAATCAATATTGATGATTATGAAAATGAGAACGACGATGATAATGAAGAAGTAGACGATGAGAATGTGACTTCGCTAGAAGTTAAGGAACACAAAGTTAGCAAACAAAATGTTCTACATAAAATTAGATGGTGTTTAAGCTATAGAAGCACCATCAAGTAGTAATAATAATAATAATGATAAAGGAAAAGGGAAAAAGGGAAGACGTGGAATAAAGAAAAAAGAAACAAATAATCCTCCTCCTCCTCCTCCTCTTGTTGGTTGTGGTGGTGATGGTTATAGTGGTGGTGGTGGAAGAAAATACTAATGTGGCACAAGTTCAAGTTACTATTGAGACAACAGTAGGTACAAGCAGTGGATGAACTCTTTCATTCACTACTCTTGTTCTGGCACTACTTGTACCTTCTGTTGTATCAGTAGTAATTTGAATTTGTTCCAAATAAATATTTGTTCCACCATCACCACCATCACTATCACCACCGTGGCCAACAGGAGGTGGATGAGGAGGACTATTTGTTTCTTGTTTTTTTGTTCCACATCCTCCCTTTTTCCTTTTTCCTTTATCAATATTCTTAATATTATTACTTGATGGCGCTTTTATAACTTGAAAAACATTTAATATTTGAAGAACATTTTGTTTGCTAACTCTGTGTTCCTTAAATTTTGGCAAAGGCACATAAGCATTGTCTTCTTCTTCATCATCATTGTCGCCTCATTTTCATAATTATCAAGATTTATTAGTGGAGTACTACTGATGAACATTGGAACTGGATCTTTAGAATTGGCTAAGGTGTCACCTTTTGTTACCAATTTGTTCAATTGTTCCTATAAGTCATTCATCCTATCAAATGGTTCAATACTTTTGTTTTTCTTTGAGATACTATCATTCTTTGAGGACATAGCAGCATAAGCAATACTCTCAACCTTCAGCAAGAGATCATAAGTGTTAGTACACTTTTCATTCACGAACATAGTTTAATTTTAGATGCAAAGGTTTATGCTAATTGTCTTTGTTGTGTTTACATGTATTACTAGTAGTCTTCAATACTTCCGTTGTTCACTTTATAATGTATATGGAATGCTTTCAATCTCACCCATAATCCCCCTGCGAGTAAAATAATCCAAAGAGATATAATTTCAGTTTAGCCATCGAGTAAATGGACTTTTGGTGTGTGTTGATTTAATGTATTACACCTAACCTTTTATTTCCTTTAGCTTATTAGTTTTATTTTATTGTCTATATGTGTAGTGATTCATTTGAATCTACTGTGAAACTATGGGATGTTGAACAAGGGTGTCTTCTTCACAGCTTGAATGGACACAGGAGATAAAAATAGGGACTCTTAATAAAATTATATGTTTTTATCTGTCAAATACAAGCTCAAGCATTATGTAGTTTGTTTACTCGTATTCAATTGAACTATCGATAACCTATATACCTATTCCTTTTATTTGGTAGGGATGTGAGAGGAGGGGAGTGAGAATAAGTCAACTATATTGTTCTTGTCGAATGTTTTTAATTTTTACTATGTAGGTTCTCTTCCATTTTGAATCCAGGAAAGTTGTTTACTTTGTTGCATTTAGTCCGAACAGTGAATACATGGAAAGTGGTTTATTGGATAAATGCATGAATATATGGTCAGTGAAGGAGGCCAAAATTTTAAAAACTTACAATGGTGATGACAGTATTTTTGAAGTGTGTTGGAACAAGGAAGGCTACAAGGTTGCAACATGTTTTGCAAACAAAAAGTTTTGTGTGTTTGATATTCGATTGTAGAGGTTGAAGAATAACTTTACAAGGTCATGGGAACATAGTCAGTTCGTAAAACTCTACCTTGTAGAAATGCCGGTTGTAGATAAGTTTTTATTATTTATCACCGATGTTTGATTTACCCACACTGTCAATTCCTTGCTTGAAATTGAGCCCAAAAACCTAAGGGATCATTTGGTTTTCAAACAAGTTATATTGGATTATTGTGTGGAAATTACAATATAGGAATTTAAAATATCTTACTTGAGTTTCTTTTTGTTTTTAATATTAGGTTCCTGCATATCTTGTCATCATTTTTTTCCTAAAGCATCTACATGCATGTAAATAATCTCCTTTTTAAAAGTACAAAGTTTGTACCTTCAAGTTGATATTCTACCTTAGGTTTCTCTTAAATTACCAATATCAATTTTTTAGTATTGTGTTGGTATTATAATATTTGGATTTATGCACTTATTTGGACATGTGGTGTAAGAATTTGTTTGGTATCATTGCTTTTATGGGTGTTCAAAACTGAATAGTAACCAATAAGCCAACCACAAAATTTAACTATGGCTTATTCGTATTAGGTTATCAAATAAATGGTTGGGAAATGGATTAAAATTTTATAATTAATGGCTTATCGATGTGGGGAAGGATTATTCAATTTCCTTATTGGGTAAACTGTTAACCCGTTAAGAATTACCATACTTACATTTTTATTCTTGGTATAGTAGCCTCATTTAATATTTTGCCATAATATATAACATTAATTATATATTTTTCTTTTATTAGTTCTAAATCTTAAAGGCTAAAGCCATAATGCCATGAAAAGCTATTTACTTTTCTATTGCTGTCTATGCTTCTTTAATGAATAGAGCACAAGTTAGAAAACTCATAAAAGCTCTGAGGATATGTACATGAAATATATGGAACAATTTATCGAGTCATTTACAAAGATGCTTCAAATGGACAATGAAAATGTGACAACCAGTTGAAATTTTGGATCAATTTATCTATTTTATCTTGTTACTAGTTAAAAGTCATCCCTTTTGTAAGGTGCGTTCATTGAAAAAAAATTATCATAGAAATTAGAGGTTAACCAATACACCGCTCGATTACTGTCCGATAATTGCTAATCCATCACCAAACCAACCAATATCTAATAGATGGACTAGGAAGTTAAAGAATTTAAAAACGATATCCGAAAAGCCATACTGTTAAGCGAAATTGTCTGCCCGATCTGTCCGATAAATAACCCTAATTAATTTATTAAATATATAGAGGTTCTTTTCAGCTTAATACGTAATTAACTTGTTAAACTTGTCAAAATATTACATCTAGACATTCGATCTAAGTCATGTTTCAATTGAACATGCCTAATTTGAATATCCAAATAGAATATTTTGACTTTTTAAAAAGGTTGGTATCAAGCCTGTTATTTAATGACAAAATATTCATGGGCTTACCAACACACATTAAGAAAAAAAATGAGAAAATTATCTAATTCTTACAAATTGGCCCCTAAATGACCAAAATGCACTCTAAAATTGTGAGATTGTATGTACAGCTCCCCCCAACTCCTTAATAAGGGCTCTATAAAGGTTTCGAAAAGAAATCCTCCGGAAGCCATGTCATCAAAATATTTATGGCTAACAAACACGAAAACTGAGAAAATCATGTAGATCCTATAAATTGGCCCCTAAATACCCAAAATGGACTCTCAAAATTGTGATAATGTTTGTCCTTCTCACCAAACTCCCTATGTAGTATTTAGTAAAGGTTTCACAAAGAAATCATCCGGAAGCCATATCACAAAAATATTCATGGCTAACACAAACTAAAAACTGAGAAAATAGTCCGATTCTGGTAATTGCCCCTAAATGCCAAAAATGGACTCTAAAGATTGTGAGACTGTACGTACTACTTCATCAACTCCCTATGGAGGGTTCTATAAAGGTTTCACAAATAAAGCATCCGGAAGCCATATAACTAAAATAGTCATGGGCACACATGAAAAAACTAAGAAAATCTCCTAATTCATGTAAATTGGCCCCTAAATGTGCAAGATGAACTCTAAAAATTATGAGGTTGTACGTATGTTCTCCCAAATCACTATGGAGGGTTACATATAGTTTTTTATAAGAAATCATCTAGAAGCCATATCACAACTTCCTAATAATCTCCCAAAAATATTCACTAGATAACACATACGAAAAAACTGAAAAAATCACCTAAATCATGTAAAACTTGCCCCTAAATGCCCAAAATAGAATCTAAGAATTTTGAGACTATAAGTACTATCCCACAACTTCCTACGAAGTGTTCCATAATGTTTTCTCAAAGACATCATCCGGAAGCCATATAACCAAAAATATTCATGGCTATCACACACGAAAAATTGAGAAAATCACCTAATTCCTATAAATTGGCCTCTAAAAGGACAAAATGAACTTTAAAACTTGATAGACATTACGTACTTCTCCCCTAACACCCTACAAAGGATTCTGTAAAGTTTTCGTAAATAAATCATCTGGAGTCATATAACCAAAATATTCATTGCCTAACACACACGAAAAATTGATAAAATTTTCTAATTCCTTTTTATTGGCCCCAAATGTCCAAAATGGACTCTAAAAACTATGCTACTGTACTTATTACATCCCCAACTTCCTAATAGAGGATGTTGTAAAATTTGATATTCTTACTTCGATTTCTCATAAATTACCAATATAAATGTTTCATTGTTGTGTAATTTTAAGAATATTGGTATTTGGGCACTTATTTGGACATGTGGTGTAAGACTTTGTTAGGTAACATGCTTTCTTTCATTGCTTTATCAATTATATAGAGGCTCGTTTTGGCTTAATACGTAATTAACTTGTTAAACTTGTCAAAATATTCCATTAAGCCATTCAATCTAAGTCATGTTTCAATTGACCATGCCTAATTTGAATGTTTAAATAGAATATTTTGACTAGTTTAAACAGTTGGTATCAAGCCTTTTATTTAAGAAAAATATTTTTGGGCTAACACACACCAAAAACTAATAAAACCGCTAACTTCCTGTAAATTAGCCCATAAATGTCCAAGATAGACTCTAAAATTTTGTGAGACAATACGTATTACTCCCCCCAAAACCTTGCAAAGAGTTGCTTAAAGGTTTCACAAAGAAATTGTACAAAATCAATACCACCAAAATATCCAAGGGTTAACACACATGGAAAATTGAGAAACTCACCTAATTCTTTTAAATTAGCCCCTAAATGTCCAAAATAGACTCTAAAAATGGTGAGATTGTGCATACTGCTCCCCCAACTCCCTACAGTGGGTTCTGTAAAGGTATCACAAACAAATTGTCTGGAAGCCATGTCTCCAAAATATTTATGGGCTAACACACACTAAAAGATAAAAAAAAATCATATGATTCCTATAACTGGCCTCATAAATGTCCAAAATTGATTTTAAAATGTGAGAGTGTATGTACTGCTCCCCCAACTCCCTATGGAGAGTTCCGTAACGGTCTTGAAAAGTACTTGTCTCAAAGTCATATCACCAAAATATTCATGGTCTAACACACAATAAACTAAGAAAATCACCTAATTTCTATAATTGGTCTCCTAAACATTCAAAATGGATTTAAAATATATGAGACTATACGTACTGCTCCCCCAACTCCCTATGGAAAGTTCCTTAAGTGTTTTGCAAAGAAATTGTTCAGAAGCCATATCACCAAAATATTCATGGCCTAACACACACAAAAGATTGAGAAAATCACTTAATTCATGTAAATTAGCCTTAAATACCAAAATTGGACTCTTAAAATTATGAGATTGTATGTATTGCTCCTCTAACTCCTTACAGAGGGTTTGATAAAATAATCATCCAGAAGCCATATCAAAAAAATATTCATGACTAATGCACGTAAACCTAAGAAAATTCTCCTAATTCTTGTAAATTAGCCCCTAAATGCATAAAATGGACTCTTAAAATAGTGAGACTATACGTATTGTTTCCCCAACTCCCTACGGAGGGTTCCATAAAGTTTTTGCTAAAAATATTGTCTGACAGTGATGTCACAAAAATATTCATGGGTTAACAAACACGAAAAACTATTTTTTTTTTTTGCCTAATTCCTATAAATTGGCTCCTAAATGCAATAAATGGATTGAAACTTGTGAGACTGTATGTACTACTCCCAAGTCCCTAGGGAAGGTTCCATAATGGTTTCACGATGTTCAAAAGTCATATCATCAAAATATTTATGGGCTCACACACATGAAAAACTAAGAAAATCATATGATTCCTGTAATTGAGGCTTAAATTCCAAAAATGCACTTAAAAAATTGTAAGAGTGTATGTATTGCACCCCTAACTCCCTAGGGAGGGTTCCTTAAAGGTTGGAAAAGAAATCATCCGAAAGCTATATCACCAAAATTTCATGGTCTGAAAATCACCTAATTCACGTAAATTGGCCCCTAAATGCCCAAAATGGGCTTGGAATATTAATTAATCAACTCTTACACTAGATAGATTATTTGAATCACATTTCTTAGCTACAGTTCCTTTTCTAACCCTCCTATCGTAAAATATTTTATACACTGAGATGCTTTTTATATTAATATTTAATCTCAATTTTAATTAAAAATATACAAGAAAATGAGCACCTACATAATTTTTCTAAATATATGGGAGAGAAACACATTCACATTTTTAACACTACTTTCAGTGTCTCCAAAATAAGCAAAATTTCATCTTGAAATATAAATCTCTTAAAGTATACATAGCACTTTAACCGCAGTAACAAAACAGAGGAAGAAAGGGGCGAGTGTTACCTGTTGTCGGGCAGTGAACAGAGGTGCTTTGGTCGAAGGCCTACGTTCGAATAATGACAAACTCGAGTAAGCTCGAAATCAGAGTTTTTAGCCGAGATCGAAAGACTACAAAAGATAATTTTTGAGAGCAGAAAGGTGTGTTTCAAGTTGATATCGGGGGAAGAAAAGCTCGGCTTAAAATGGATGTAAGAGTTGTTATTTGTAGTGACAAACTAGGTTCCTCTTATTGCAATTCAAGTGAGCTTCAAAGGAGTAAATAGTCGTTTGAATTTGAATCCAACCTCTGCTCTTTAGTAAAGTGAAAAATCAGAGATCTTTTGGCCTCTTCTTGTCTTAATCTGTCACAAAGAGCGAGAACCGAGGAAATTTGATGGAGTAATTGAAGCTTGTACTAAAATGGAGAGGAGCCTCTATCCAAGGTTAAATAGACCTGGAGCTTTAACCATTTGAAGGGGAAGGAGCGACGAATTGATGAAACAAAAATGACCTAATTCATTTTGGCATTTTGATGATGAATAAGACAGGGGTTTGGGCCTTTGTTTGGGATATTTTTGGACAGATTTTAGTATAAAATGTGGGCTGGAATGGTGGGTTTAGGCTGGACTTCTTGGCCTTTTCCTTTCTTTCTTTATATAAATTTGGGCTTCTAGCTTAATAACTAATCATATCATATATATATATATATATTAAAGAGAACTCTGAGCCCGCCTACGTGACACCACCACAAACCAGGATTCCCTTTTAATTTATTTATTTCCAAAACTAGCCTTCCCCTATCATGAAAAGTTATGACTTTTACGAAAATTTGTAACTTTGATGAAAAACTGTGACTTTTATGAAGAGTTGCGACTTTTGTGAAAGGTTGTGACGTTTATGAAAGGGTGTGACATTTTCGAAAGGTTATGACTTTTCGAAAGAGTTGTGACCTTTCTGATAAGGCACAACAAAAATTTGTTCACACTACCCTTTGTTGTCTATAAATAGAGAGATTTCCTCTCAGTTTAAAACAACAAATACTCTGAACTTCGACTTATTCTTTTGCACAATTAAGTATTCATGTACTTTGCTCCTGTTGAGTGGCTTACTGACACCATTGTTTTTGTATCAATACGTTGGTGAATAAATCGTCCATCCTGACAGGATCTAATTCTTTGAATCTTAGGTATTCGAGTGGAATAATTTTTTTAAGGAGACATTGTGCATTTAGTGGACTCAATTTTTTTCTTTCTATTTCATTCTATTTTTACATATCCTGGTATGTTTTCTTTACAGCCATTAATTTGTGCTTATGATATTAATTGTTATTTTAGTACATGTTTTAAACTCTGTTGTTTATGTTTCTGCAAAGTTATTGTCTCCGGTTATATTGAACATATACAGATATAGTAGGTATATTCATTGTGTAGAAAATAATTATTGTACTTATTTCAAAGAATTCATGTTTTTATATTCTATATAAAATTCTATAACTTAAAAGTACTATAAATAAGCATATGTATTATCTATTTTTACATAGATATGGAGTTTCTCACTTATCAAATGAAGAAATTCATTATGCAACTTCAAAAGTTATAATTGTTTTTATGTTCAAGCGTAATTTGTTTTTTGAATCTGTTAAAAAAATTTTGAATTTTTTCCTGAGACATATACACAATTGTATAATCTATGCAACTTAAATATGTTATTTTTCTTACGAAATGCCTATATATATATATATATATATTCTTATTTTCTTATTTATTTTCCTTTTAGTATTGATTAAAGAACCAATGATTTATTATTTCCTGAATAATTCATTCATTAGAGGTGCTTGAGTTATGTGATGATGACAAATAATCAAATTCATATTGGAATATTGCTAATATTTTGTTAAGAACCTAATTTTTCCATTCTTTTTAATGTATGGATATTAGCAAAGAATTATTTGCAAGTTCAAGCAATTATTATTAATGACCGCACGAAGCGCGAGCAAATTACCTAGTACATATAATATAAAAGAGAACCTTAGGCCCGCCTACGTGGCGCCATCACAAACCAGAATTCTCTTTTAATTTATTTATTTCTAAAACTAGCCTTCCTCTTTCATGAAATGTTGTGACTTTTATTAAAAGTTGCGACTTTAATGAAGAGTTGTGACTTTTATGAAAGGTTGTGACATTTCCAAAGGGTTGCAAATTTTCCAAATAGTTGTAACCTTTCCAATAAGGCACAATAAACATTTGTTCACACTACCCTCTGTTGTCTATAAATAGAGGGATTTCTTCTCATTTTAAAACAATGAAAATTCTGAACCTCTTCTTCTTCTTCTTCACAATTTAAAATTTGTGTACTTTGCTCCGCTTGAGCGGCTCACTGACACCATTGGTTATGTTACAGATCCTGGTATGTATTCTTACAATCATTAATTTATGCTTATGTTAATAAGGATAAATGAGAAGATGTAATACTTTTCATTTTCCTCTACATTATTAATGTTTGTTACTACGTAATCTTGTATGTAAGATGATATGGTGTTTTAGTTTTAATGACCGATTGGTTTTAAGTATTATTTTATAAATTTCATGATATTAAATTTCCACGCGAATCGCGGGTAATTTTACTAGTACAAAATATGTAAAAAGATGACAACTAATAATTTACATAATAAAAATATCAATATTACTAATTTACAAAATAAGGACTTATAATTAATTTAATAAGTACGAAACTTGAAATAAAGCGAAAACAATTATTTTTTAAGAAAAGAAGGTTTAAAAGGTGAGAATATAATTTTAAGAGTAAAACGTTCAAATTTAGTAGTAACTATAGAATTGTGACATAATGATAACAATAGTAATGATAAATAGTGGTAGTAGTAAAAATAGTTGTGAAAAAGGGATAATTTGACACATTATTAATTTAGAAGCTCGACAATAGCGAATTAGAAGAAAGGAGGGACAAAATTGGGTGTCCACAACCCTTAAAACCTGAAAGTCATTGTCCCCAAATCAACTAAACATAAAGTAAAGAGTCTGAAAGGTCTAAGTCCCAAGGAAATGGACTAAGATCCTAGATGAGTCCATGGTGGCCTAAAGGAACTAGCTAACCCTTGAACTCGACAAGTCAATGATAGTATGGACACAACCAAGCAACCTAAACTACCCATACTCACTATCTTCCGGCTTAATGCATCTACAACCACATTAGTCTTACCTGGATTATATTGAATGGTGCCATCATAATCTTTAAGTAACTCCATCCATCTTCGCTATCTTAAGTTCAAGTCTTTCTGAGTGAACACATGTTGTAGACTGCGATGATCAATGAATACTTCACACTTGACTCCATAGAGATAATGTCACCAAATCTTGAGAGCAAACACTGCTCCTACCAACTCCAAATCATGCGCCGGGTAGTTCCTCTAATAAATCTTCAATTGCCGTGAGGCATAAGCTATAACATTATTATCCTGCATCAACAAAACACCCAAGCCCGAATATGAAGCATCACAATAAATAATGAAATCCTTACCTTCCACTAGCAATGTCAGAATAGGTGTTGTGGTCAAAAGAATCTTGAGCTTTCGGAAGCTCTCTTAACATTTGCCAGTCCACTCAGAAGGCACCTCCTTTTGAGTCATCCTTTTCAAGTGTGTGGCAATAGAGGAAAAATTCTTCACAAACACTCGATAGTAGCTAAATTCTTCACAAATCGCTGATAGTAGCTGGAAAGCCCCACAAAACTCCTAACCTCAGTGACAAAACTAGGCCAAACCCATTTGTTGATTTCTTAAATCTTTTGGGGATCTACCATTACCACTTCTTTTGAATCTACATGCCCCAAAAAGGAAACATAGGACAACCAGAATTCACACATAGAAAATTTTTCATACAATTTATGTTTCCCAAGGACACCCAAAAAATTACGAAGATGGTCTACATGCTCTTCCTCACTCTTTGATTAGACCAAAATGTCCTCAATAAAGACATTACAAAGGAATCCAAGAATGGTTTGAACACACCATTCATCAAACTCATGAAGGTTGCAGGTGCATTAGTCAACCCAAACGACATCACAAAGAACTCATAGTGCCTATACCGAGTCCTCAACACCATCTTGGGTACATACTCGGGCATAATCTTTAACTGATGGTACCCAGACCTTAAATCAATTTTTGAGATTACTTATGCACCCTGCAACTGGTCAAAGAGATCATCTACACCTGTTCCCACTCTAACTTTTCCCTACTTGTGAACTCTAGAGTCAGAATCTTAGCATTACAATTAAGCACAACATAATAGAAGGACAACTAAGTCATGCCTAATATTACACCAAAGTCAATCATATACAAAATAACCAATTCAGTCCAAGTTCAAAAACTTATAAACAAGACAGAACAAGCACAATCGACATGGGTGACTAAGACAGACTGTCCAATATAGGTGACTAAGAACAAGCACTTCTTCTAAGTACCCTTCAATATATATTTACGTTTTGAATTTATGTATTAGTTGTATTAATGCATCTTAGCTTCACCTTTTCCTTTGCTAAGACTTTGAATAACTATTATGTTGTTTAAAATAAAATTGGTCAATAATTCATTGTTTCAGTGTAGATATGGAGCATGAAACAAGACGCCTGCTTGCATGATTTCAGAGAACATCGCAAAGTATCTTTTTTTGTTCTTTCTTTTTCTCTGTTGATTCATTTAATCAAATCAGACATCAACTTCTGACTATTATATTTTTTAGGAGATATCTACCATTAAGTGGTGTCCAACTATTATTGGTACAAGCAATACAAATCAACAGTTGTTACTGTCAAGGTATTCTATCTATTGGTACCGGTTATGTTTATAGTATTCTTTCTATCATAATTTTCTTCACATGTGGTGGTAGCTCTAGGTTCTTAGTTACATGTATAATAGACATGAGTGTCATAGATTATGGTTGGATCATTGTTCATAGCTAAGCAATAAAGTTTCTATATTTGGCCAGCACCCCCTTCGTTCTTCATCATCCTCTCCATGGTTCCATGACACCCCCTTCCACGGCCCCACAACTTCCTCCCCATTATATAACTTACCACTTGTTTTCTCCCCCATCTCATCTTTTGCAATACATTCCTACCTCACCTTACTGATTTGCCTTCCACTGGGCCGAAACCTTTACTCTGCCTATCAAGGTTTAGGTAGATACGAAGAAATTACCAAAAGCTTTTTGTCCTTTTTAGGATATTAACTCTAGTCTCCATGATCTTCACTCACTTTATTGCTCAGTAGTTAACAACCTTGGGTGCATTGGGGCTCACTTACCTCTGAAGTTTTTTCTAGTACACTATTGTCAAAGGCGCACTTAAAGCCCCAACAAATTTAAAGCCCCGAGATTTGAGTTCCAACGACTTTTTCAAGTTAATCAAAGAATTCTAGATGTTGAAAATGAAATGCCCGAACGTCAGCAAAAACTTCATGTTTTTTTAGAGCATGTGCCTGTTGTTTTCCAAAGTAGGTGGAATAACACATGCAACAACTCTTTAACCAAATTTAGACCCTGGAAGAAAAGAGGAGGACCCTTTCCCGAGATGGGGAAGACCTTATTGTTAGGATAGCCTTCTGCATCCGCGGCAGAAACAGCTAAAAGTCAGTCTACTCTTTGGAGTTTAAGAAGATTTAAATAAGTGTATGTTGATGCAAAGTAGTGTGTCTCTTCATTTTCTTTGTTTAGAGGAGATGTACTAAGTGTGCTTCTTATTTTTTATAAAATTACACTAAGTTAGTGAATGAAATGTGTACTAACTCTTGTGATCACTTGTTGAAGGTTGATAGTATTGCTTATGCTGCTGAGTCCTTAAAGAATGATAGTATCTCAAAGAAAAACAAAAAGTATTGAACCTTTGGATGGAATGAATGACTTATGGAAACCATTGAACAAATTGGTAATAAACGTTGACACCTTAGACAATTCCAAAGTTCCAGTTCCAAAGTTCATCAGTAGTTCTCCACTAATCAATCTTGATGATTATGAAAATGAGGACGACGATGATAATTAAGAAGAAGACGATGATAATGTGACTTTGCCGAAGTTAAGGAACTCAAATTTAGCAAACAAAATGTTCTACAAAAAATTAGATGTTGTTCAAGCTATCGAAGTGCCATCAAGTAGTCATAACAATAATACTGATAAAGGAAAAGGGAAAAAAGGACGACGTGGAAGAAAGAAAAAAGAAACAAATAATCCTCCTCCTCCTCTTTCTGGCCATGGTAGTGATGGTGATAGCGGTGGTGGTGGAACAAATATTAATGTGGCACAAGTTCAAGTTACTACCGAGACAACAAGAGGTACAAGTAGTGGATGAACTCTTTCATTCACTACTCTTGTACTACTACTGCTTTTACCTCCTACTGTCTCAGTAGTAACTTGAACTTGTGCCACATTAATATTCGTTCCACCACCACTATTGCCCTCACCATTAGGGCCAACAAGAGGAGGAGAAGGAGTATTATTTGTTTTTTTTTCTTTCTTCCGCATCGTCCTTTTTTCCATTTTCCTTTATCAATATTCTTATTATTACTACTTGATGGCACTTTTTCAGCTTGAAAAACATCTAATTTTTGAAGGAAATTTTGTTTGCTAACTTTGTGTTACTTAACTTTTGGCGAAGGCACATACGCATTGTCTTCTTCTTCATCATCATGATTAGTGGTGAGCTTTAGAACTGCATCTTTGGAATTGTTTAAGGTGTCACCTATTGTTACCGATTTGTTTAGTGGTTCCTATAAGTCATTCATCCCATCTAATGGTTCAATACTTTTGTTTTTCTTTGAGATACTATCATTCTTTGTGGACTCAGCAGCATAAGCAATACTCTCAACCTTCAACAAATGATCCTTTTCATTCACAAACTTAGTGTAATTTTAGACGAAAAGGTTTATGCTAATTGTGTTTGTTATGTTTACATGTATCATAGTAGTATGGAATGATTTCAATCTCACCCGTAATCCCCCGGCGAGTAAAATAATCCATAGTGATATAATTTGACTTTAGTCGTCCAGTAAATGGATGTTTTTGTGTACTAATTTAATGTATTACACCTAACCTTTTATTTCTTTTAGCTTATTGGTTTCGTTTTATTGTCTATATGTGTAGTGCTTCATTTGACTCTACTGTGAAGCTATGGGATGTTGAACAAGGGTGTCTTCTTCACAGCTTGAATGGACACAGGTAAAAGATGTGAACTCATTATGTCTACTTGGACACAAGAGATAAAAATAGGGACTCTTAATAAAATTATACTTTTAACTGTCAAATAGAGGCTCAAGTATTATGTGGTTTGCTTACTCATATTTAATTGAACAATCGATAACCTATATACCTATTCCTTTTATTTGGGTTGGGATGTGAGGGGAGGGGAGTGAGAATTAGTTAACTGTATTGTTCATGTCGAATGCTTTTATTATTTGCTGAGTAGGTTCTCTTCCATTTTGAATACATGGAAGCCGTTTAATCTGTTGCATTTAGTCTGAATGGTGAATACATAAAAAGTGGTTTAATGGATAAATGTATGAAAATATGGTCAGTGAAGGAGGCCAAAATTATTAAAACTTACAATGGCGATGACAATATTTTTGAAGTGTGTTGGAACAAGGAAGGAAACGAGGTTGCAACTTGTTTTGCAAACAAAAAGCTTTGTTTATTTGATAATCGATTGTAGAGGTTGAAGAAATTTCACAATTCGAGAAACTCTACTTTGTAGAAATGCAGATTGTAGATAGGTTATTTTTTATTTGTCCCTGGTGTTTGATTTACTCACATTGTCAATTCCTTGCTTTAAATTGAGCCTAACAACCTAAGGGATCGTTTGGTTTGCAAACAAGCTATATTGGATTATTGTGTGGGAATTATAACATAGGGATTTAAAATATCTTACTTGAGTTTCTTTTTGTTTTTAATATTAGGTTCATGTATATCTTGTCATTATTTTTTGCCTAAAGCATCTACATGCATGTAAATAATCTCCTTTTGAAAAGTACAAAGTTTTTACCTTCAAGTGTATATTCTATATTAGGTTTCTCTTAAATTAATAATATAACTTTTTCATTATTGTGTTGGAATTATAATATTTGGATTTATGCACTTATTTGGACATGTGGTGTAAGAGTTTGTTTGGCATCTGTAACGACTGGGTTCTGTCGTTATAGAAAAGCCAACGGGGAAACATGTTGGGTTCGTAAACTTTTTCGTAGTAACTTGGAATTTCCCAACCTAGTCCAAATTTGGATGAAATCAGAGTCATTAAAGTCTAGGGAAATCTGGTAGCAATTGGGTGATCTAATTATGAATTTGATCATATGAGTACATAGATAAGATGTTAAGAAATCCGTACGACTTTATGAAATTGAATTCGGGTGAGTATAACTCTCGAAATCGATCTTGGCGTAAACGGGTAATTTATGTGTGTTGTTGGTGGAAGGTGTGTTGTGAAATGGTGTCTTGGAATTATTAAAATATCTCACTGTTTCGTGCAAGCTACTTTGGTGGGGATTTCTGTCGCCAGGGTGGGGACGCTGTAGCGGGATGAGGACCGTTGTGGCAGGCCCGATGCGACATAAGTCGAAAATAAACCCCAAAACGTCTTTATTCTTCACTTTTCGACTTTGAGAGTAAGGAGATGAACCCCAGGCGACTATTGACAGTTTTGAACCATATTTAAGGCTAAAGTTAAGGTTTTAACTCCCTGATTCCATTTTTCGATCTGTAGAATGTAATCTAATGGGTAATTATCGATGGGGGAGGGTTTTGATCTGGAATTTATGGTGGAAACATCCCTAATTTAGATATGGGGATCATGAGTATGATCTAGGGTTGTTAGAATTGTTAGTAATATGGGTAATTAGTGATTGTTTACTGAGTCCCATATTATATTGATTGTTTGTAGACTAACAACAAGCGGAACAAATTCAGAAAGGGATGAATCAAGTTTCTTAGGGTTTCAAGCTTGTTCTGAGGTAGGTGATGGTTCTGATTCTATGATTGTGTGATGTATGTTTGTTCTTGCTTCATTATGATACATGTTTGTATGTGAATGTTGCATTATTGATCACACTAATTGTAAACGAGAATATATGAATGATGAATGCCATGAATCATGACTTGATTGTATGATTATGAGAGTGTTCTTTGTGATTGTGATTGTGGCTTGTTGAATGGATCTGGTGCTGCATTCTGACACATTAATTTGGATCGGTTGCCACGTTCCAGCATAATTATGGGATCGATTACCACCTTCTGGCATATCCATTGGATTGGGTACCACATTTCAGTCTGCTAACAGTTTCAGTTTGGGTTTAGGTTCCATGAGAGGACCAATGACTTGATATAACTATGATATTTGAGAATCATGAAATTGTTCATTGTTCGTAAATTGATGATGATATTGTATATGTTCAATGTATGCATGTTGTTATATTATTGTATGACTTATATATGTTGCACTTAGTGGGATAGTCGCGTGATCTTACCAATACACAGTGGTTGTGTACTGATATTACACTTGCTCTTTCTTTGTTGAGTACAGGGCATCTTCAGGCGGCTATTGACAAACCTTACTTAGAAGATTAGTGATCGCCATTTGAATTCAAGGGTGAGTCAGTTCTTCCAGGAAGCCATGAGTTCTCCTTTCGTCTATGTCCACATTTCGGACTTAGACTTTTCCAGCTAGTTATTAGTTCATTAGTTGGGGTTGTAACCTTTCTTGTTAAACTTATGGATCATGTTAGATGTTTTGGTACATTGACTTTCAGGTTCTAGGTGTATTTTCCGCATTGTTTAGTTGTTAGATCTTTTGGAAGTTTATGGAAACTTCAGTCTGTAGCTATTTAACTTGCTTTTTTAACTTAAATGCTTTAGTTTTTGGTTTAGTTGCTTGGTTTGGGTTGTAGTAGTGGTTCTCCCACTGGAGGATTAGTGTGGGTGCCAATCACGACGGTCTGGGTCGTGACAAAGTTGATATTAGAGCCTAGGTTCGTTGATCTCGATGTACCAAAACAAGTCTAGTATAGTCTTACGGAACGGTACAGAGATGTCTGTACTTTTCTTCGAAAGGCTATATGACTTTAGGAAATCTCTATATTTTCTCTTCTCTCCTTTCGTGCTATAACTTGATTCCAATTGGTATCTGGCGAATCAAATTGGTATATAACCTCCTTCATTCTTCTGTCCGTAAATGGTGAACACTAGATTCAACGGTGTCAAGCCCGTAGCTCCCGTCAACCCTCCCGCTAATGAATCTATAGGAGGTATCGGTCGAGCAGGGGTAGAAGAAGAGTTAAGGGTAAAGGCCGAGGAAAGGCAACACCTGTTAGGGATAGAGCACCGATTGGAGATGCTCCTAGAAATGAGGCCCCTCCTGTGCATCATGATGAGATAGAGGAGAACAGAGAGGTTGAGGATGAGTAGAATGTTGGACAAGAGGAAGGGGTACAGGCTGAGACTACATGTATTCCTCCTTTGGACCGAGTATTAGCTCAATAGATCATGTCATTCTTGAAAGGGTTGGATGGTTCTAGAGTGCTTCCCTCTGTTCAAGCAACTCAAGCTCCTACTAATTCCCTATTGCTAGCACGACACCCAAGGTGGGTGGGACTGGCGATAATGTTGCTTTCTTCCATCCTTTGTTGGGTTTTGTTATGACTGGTAATGAGCATGAAATGTTGACTAAGTTTTTGAAGCTAAAGCCTCCTGTATTTCTTGGTTCTGAGAGTGAGGATGCTTATAAGTTTATTTTAGACTTCTATGAGAGGCTTCATAAGTTGGGAATTTTCCATCAGCATGGGGTTGAGTTCATGACTTTTCAACTTCAAGGTGAAGCTAAGCAGTGTGGAGAGCTTATGTGGAGTGCAGATCTTCAACCTTACCTCCACTCTCTTAGACCTAATTTCATGCTCTGTTTTTAGAGAAATATATGCCTAGGACTTTGAGAGATCGGAAAAAGGATGAGTTCATGGCATTGGAGCAAGGTGGTTTGACTATGGCTGCTTATGAGGCCAAGTTTCATACTTTGCTAGACATGCTACTCAATTGGTGACTACTAAGGAGGAGAGGATCCGTTTATTTATTAGGAGGCTAAACTCTGAGTTGCAGGTATTATCTATTCATATGACCTCTGCAGGAAGGAGCTTTAATGAGGTAACAGACTTTGTTAAGAAAATGGAGGGGGTGAGGCGAGACGGTCAGGCTAAGGCATTGGCAAAAAGGGCCAAAAACTTGGGTAATTTTCAAGGTTCTTATTCCAGGGGGTTCGAAAGGGCAACGCTTGCAACCAAGCCAATTCAGTCCGTTATGCCAGCCTCTACAGGTAATTACTTGGGAACTCCACCTCATAATTTGATTTAGGATAGCCAGAAAGTCGCACCTTCAGTGGGAAGCAGGCCATCTTTTGATCATACATGTTACAACTATGGGGAACCTGGGCATATGAGGAGAGATTATCCCTACACGGGCATGATGGATTCCGCGCAATAGCAGACTAGAGTAGTGGTACCCATGGGAAATGGTAATAATAGTCGAGGGCGTCCACAAGTGAGTGAGGAGGTAAGCAGCGAGGTCGTGGAGGTAGATGAAATGGTAACGCAGGCAGGGGTAACGTGAAACCAGGTAGGGAAGTTGCTCGTCAAGATGATAGGGTTCAGTGTTATGCCTTTTCGAGCAAGAATGAGGCAGAGACGTCTCACGTATTTATCATAGGTACTATTCTTGTTTGTGATCAGATGGCTAATGTGTTACTTGATCTTTGTTCTACTTATTCATATGTATTCTTACAATTTGCCTCAGAATTTGCTATGATTTGTGATATACTTGATGTCCCCCATCCATGTTTCTACCCTAGTTGGAGAGTCTGTCATAGTCACCCATGTCTCTCATGCTTGCCTTATTTTGTTTATGGGTTTTCAGTCTTGGGCTTATTTGGTGATTTTGAATATGACTGATATTGATATAATTTTAGGCATGACTTAGTTCTCCCCCTATTATGTTTTGCTTAATTTTAATACTAATTCTGTAACTCTAGAAATTCCCAGAAGGGAAAAATTAGAGTAGGAAGGGGTGTACAGGCCTAAGAAAGCTAAGATCATATCCTCCATTCGGGCTAGCAAACTGGTTGAGCAGGGTTGTTTGGCTTATTTGGCTCATATTCGGGATGTTGAGTTTGAGTCTCCATCTATTGAGTCTATTCCTATGGTGTCAGAACTTAGAGAAGTGTTTCCTAATGATTTGCCTTGTATGCCTCCGGATAGAGATATAGATTTTTGCATTGATTTAGAACCTGGTAGTCACCCCATTTCTATCCCTCCATATCGCATGGCTCCGTCAGAATGAAGAGAGCTTAAGGCTCAAATCCAAGAGCTTCTTGATAAGAGATTTATTCGTCCTAGTGCTTCCCCATGGGATGCTCCATTTTTGTTTGTTAAGAAAAAGTATAGTATGAGAATGTGTATAGATTACCGACAATTAATTAGGGTCACTATTCGAAACAAGTACCCCTTGCATCGAATAGATGATCTTTTTGACCAATTGCAAGGTGCATCAGTTTTCTCCAAGATTGATCTAAGGTCTGGCTACCATCAGTTGAAAATTAGGCCTGAGGATGTGCCCAAGACGGTGTTTAGAACCCGCTATGGGCACTATAAATTCCTAGTTATGTCTTTTGGTTTGACTAATGCGCCTATAGCTTTCATGAGTTTGATGAATGGGGTGTTCAAGTCATTTCTTCACTCATTTGTTATAGTCTTTATTGATGACATTTTGGTTTGTCCAATAAGTGAGGAAGAGCATGCCGACCATCTTCGTATTGTTCTTTGTGTTCTTGGGAAACAAAGGTTGTATGCGAAATTTTTTAAGTGTGAATTTTAGTTGACTTTTGTTGCATTTTTGGGACATGTAGTTTCAAAAGAAGGGGTAATGGTAGATCCCCAAAAGATTGAGGCGGTTAAGAATTGGGTTCGGCCTAGTTCTGTGATGAAAGTTAGGAGTTTTATAGGGCTTGCTAGCTACTATCGTCGATTTGTGAAGAACTTTGCTTCTATTGCCACTCACTTGACAAATTTGACCAAAAAGGAGATACCGTTTGAATGGACTGAAAAAGGTGAAGAGAGCTTCCAAAAACTCAAGACTCTCTTGACCACCACACCTATTCTAGCATTACCAGTGGAAGTTAAAGATTTTACTGTTTATTGTGATGCTTCACATTCTGGTCTGGCAGTTGTGTTGATTCAGGATAAGAATGTTATAGCTTATGCATCGCTTAAATTGAAGGTGCGTAAGAGGAATTACCCAACACACGATTTAGCGTTGACAACAGTAGTATTTGCTCTTAAGATCTGGCGGCATTATCTCTATGGGGTTAAGTGTGAGGTGTTTACTAATTATCGTAGTTTGCAGCATGTGTTCACTCAAAAGAATCTGAATTTGAGACAGCAAAGGTGGATGGAGTTACTTAAAGATTTATGATATCACCATTCAATACCATCCGGGCAAGGATAATTTAGTGGCAACGCTTTGAGTCGAAGAGCGGTGAGTATGAGTAGTCTAGCTTGCTTGAGTGTAACCAAGCGACCTTTGACTAAGGAAATTCAGACCATGGAGTCTCAGTTTGTGCAGTTGGGCATCTCAAAAAGAGGTGGGGTGTTAGCTAAAATTGAAGTGAAGGCCACATTTATTGAGGAGATCAAGGCCAAACAATTTGAGGATGAAAAATTGAATGAACTTAAGAAGAAGACTGCGATTGGTAAGGCATAAGAGGCCACTCTTGATGTGGAAGTTGTGCTCAGTTTTAAAGGAAGGATTTGTGTTCCTCGAGTTGACAACTTGATTATGAAATTATTGATAGAATCCCATTGTTCGCAATATTCCATTCATTCGGGGGTGACCAAGATGTACTAAGATTTGAAGCAAATTTATTGGTGGTCGGGCATGAAGAAAGATATAGCGGGTTTTCTGGCGAAGTATCAAAATTGCCAACAAGTGAAATATGAACATCAAAAGACTGCAGGTTTGCTTCAAAGAATGTCAATTCTGGAATGGAAGTAGGAGAGTATAGCCATGGATTTTGTGGTTGGTCTTCCCAAGACTTTGGGAAACTTTATTCTATTTGGGTAGTGGTTCATAGATTGACTAAATCAGCCCATTTTATTCCGATAAGAATAGATTATAATGCTGAACTATTGACTAAAGTTTATGTGAAAGAGATAGTGAGGTTGCATGGGGTGCCCCTTTCTATCATCTCAGACCATGGTACCCAATTCAGATCCAAGTTTTGGAGGAAGTTACATGATGAATTGGGCACACAACTCACTTTTACTACAACCTTCCATCCACAAACAGACGGGCAGCTAGAGAGGACTATTCAAGTATTATAAGACATATTGAGGGCATGTGTGATTGATTTTGGAGGGCATTGGAATAAATTCATACCCTTATGTGAGTTCTCCTATAATAATAGTTATCACTCCAGCATTGATATGTCACCATTTGAGGCACTTTGTGGGAGGGGAAATAGATCTCCCATAGGATGGTTTGAGGCAGGAGATGTGAAACCTTTGGTGGTTGATTTAGTGAAGGGTGCTCAAGATAAGGTGAGAAGTATTCAAGCTAAGTTTCTAGCAGCCCAGAGTAGACAGAAAAAGTATGCGGACCATAAGGTAAGAGATATGTCTTTTCAGACTGGTGAGAATGTTCTTCTTAAGGTATCACCCATGAAAGGGGTTATGAGATTTAGCAAGAAGGGCAAGCTAAGTCCGCAAATACATTGGTCCCTTTGAGGTTCTTGAATGTGTAGAGCCAGTGGCTTATAGATTGGCTTTGCCTCCTAATCTATCAGGAGTTCATCCGGTATTTCATGTATCCATATTGAAGAGATATCACGATGATGGGGATTACATCATAAAATGGGACTCAATTGTGGTAGACAAAGACATCCAATATGAGGAGGAACTGGTTGCAATTCTTGATCGTGATGTGCATAAGTTGAGGACCAAGGAGATTAAGTCCGTGAAGGTTCAATGGAAGCATCATCCAATTGAGGAAGCTACTTGGTAAACATAGAGGGACATGCGAGACAAGTATCCCTAATTGGTCGTCGATTCAGGTACTACTCATTTCCTTCCTTAGCTTATTTTTCCTAAGTTTGTTACTCGGGACGAGTGATGGGTAAATTGGTATCTATTGTAACGACCGGGTTTCGTCTTTATAGAAAAGCCAACGGGGAAAAATTTTGGGTCAGAAAACATTTTCATAGTAACTTGGAATTTCCCAACCTAGTTCAGATTTGGATGCAATCGGAGACATGAAAGTCTAGAGAAATCTGGTAGCAATTGGGTGATCTAAATATGAATTTGATCACATGAGTAGATAGATAATACGTTAAAGAATCCGTACGATTTTACGAAATTGAATTCGGGTGAGTAAAACTCTCGAAATAGATCTTGGCGTGAACAGGTAATTTCTGAGTGTCGTTGGTGGAAGGTGTGTTGTGAAATGGGGTCTTGCAATCATTAAAATAGCTCATTGTTTTGTACAAGCCGCTTTGGCGGGAATTTCTATCACTAGGGCAGGGACGCTGTAGCAGGGTGAGGACCGCTATGGCGGGTCCGACGTGACTTAAGTCAGAAATAAACCCCAAAACATCTTTATTCTACACTTTTTGACTTTGAGAGTAAGGAGACAAACCCGAGGTGATTCTTGACAGTTTTCCACCATCTTTAAGGATAAAGGTAAGGTTTTAACTACTCTAATCCATTTTTTGATCCGTCGAACGTAATCTAATGGGTAATTATCGATGGGGGAGGGTTTTGATCTGGAATTTATAGTGGAAACAACCTTTATTTGGATATGGCGATCTTGGGGATGATCTAGGGTTGTTAGAATTGTTAGTAATTTGGGTTGTTAGAATTGTTAGTAATCCGAGTAATTAGTGATTGTTTATTGATTCCCATATTATATTGATTATTTGTAGACCAAGAACAAGCGGAATTAATTCAGAAAGGGAAGAATCAAGTTTCTTAGGGTTTCAAGCTTGTTCCGATGTAGGTGATGGTTGTGATTCTATGATTGTTTGATGTATGTTTGTTCTTGCTTCATTATGAGACATGTTTGTATGCGAATGTTGCATTATTCATCACATTAATTGTAAATGAGGATCTATGAATGATGAATTCCAGGAATCATGACTTGATTGTATGATTATGAGAATGTACTTTATGATTGTGATTGTGGATTGTTGAATGGATCGGTTGTTGCGTTCCGACACATAAATTTGGATCGATTGCCACGTTCCAGCATAATTATGGGATTGGTTGCCACGTTCTGGCATAATTATTGGATTGGATACCACGTTCTGGTATGCTAATAGTTAGGGTTTGGGTTCCATGAAAGGACCAATGACTTGATATAACTGTGATATTTGAGAATCTTGTAATTGTTCGTTCTTCGTAAATTGATGATGATATTGTATATGTTCGATGTATGCATGTTGTTATATTGTTGTATGACTTATATATGTTGCACTTAGTGAGATAGTTGTGTGATCCTATCAGTACACCATGGTTGTGTACTGATACTGCACTTGCTCTTTCTTTGTTGAGTACACAGCATCTTAAGGCGGCTATTGACAGACCTTGCTAAGAAGATCAGTGATCATCGTTCGAATTCAAGGGTGAGCTAGTTCTTCCAGGCTACCATGAGTACTCCTTTCGTCTATGTCCACATTTCGGACTTAGAATTTTCCAGCTAGTTATTAGTTAATTCATTAGTTGGGGTTGTAACCCTTCTTGTTAGACTTATGGATCTTGTTAGATGTTTTGGTACATTGACTTTTAGGTTCTAGGTGCATTTTCCGCATTGTTTAGTGGTTAGATCTTTTGGATGTTTATCGGAACTTCAGTCTGTAGCTATTTAACTTGCTTTTGTAACTTAAATGCTTTAGTTTTTAGTTTAGTTGCTTGTTTTAGGTTATAGTAGTAATTCTCCCACCAGAGGGTTAGTGTGAGTGTCAATCATGATGGTCTGGATCGTGACAGTATCATGCTTTCCTTCCTTGCTTTTAGGGGTGTTCAAAATTGAATAGTAACCAATAAGCCAACCAAAAAATTGCCGTATGGCTTATTGGTATTGTGTCATCAAATAAATGCTTGGGAATGGATTAAAATTTTATAATTAATGGCTTATCGATGTGGGCATGGATTATTCAATTTCCTTATTGTGTAAACCGTTAACGCGTCGAGAATTACCATACTTACATTTTTATTCTAGGTTATAGTAGACTCATTTAATATTTTACCATAATATATAACAATAATTATAAATTATTTTTTTCTTAGTCCTAAATCTTAAAGGCTAAAGCCATAAAGCCATGAAAACCAATTTACTTTTCTATTGCTATCTATTTTTCTTTAAAGAATAGAGCGCAAGTCAAAAAACTCATAAAAGCACTGAGGATATGTACATGAAATGTATGCAATAATTTATCGAGTCATTTACAAAGATGCTTCAAATGGACAGTAAAAATGTGACAACCAGTTGAAATTTTGGATCAATTTATCCATTTTATCTTGTTAGTGGTTAAAAGTCACTATTTTTGTAAGGTTCATTCATTGAAAAAAAGATATCATAGAAATTAGAGGTTAACCAATACACTGCCCGATAATTGCTAATTCATTACCAAACCAACCAATATCTTATAGATGGACTAGCAGATTAATAAATTTAAAAACTGATATCTTAAAAGCCAAATCGTTAAGCGAAATTATCTTCTGATGCATCCAATAAACAACCCTAATTACTTTATCAAATATATAAAGGTTCTTTTTTGGCTTAATACATAATTAATTTGTTGAACTTGTCAAAATATTACATTTAGACATTCGATCTAAGTTATGTTTCAATTGAGCATGCTTAATTTGAATATCTAAATAGAATAATTTAACTTGTTTAAAAAGTTGGTATCAAGTATGTTATATAGTGACAAAATATTCATGGGCTTACTAACACACATTAAAAAAAAAAAGAGAAAATCACCTAATTCTTATAAATTGGCCCCTAAATGGAAAAAATGTAGTCTAAAATTGTGTGACTCTACGTACTACTCCCCCAACTCTAAAATTGGACATGTGGTGTAAGACTTTGTTTAGTAACATGATTTCTTTCATTGCTTTATTAATTATATAGAGGCTCTTTTTTGCTTAATACATAATTAACTTGTTGAACTCGTCAAGTTATTCTATTAAGACATTCAATCTAAGTCATGTTTCAATTGACCATGCCTAATTTGAATATTTAAATAGAATATTTTGACTTGTTTAAACAGTTAATATCAAGCCTATTATTTAGGGGAAAAAAATTGGGCTAACACTCCAAAAACTAAGAAAACTGCTTAATTCCTGTAAATTAGCCCTAAATGTCCAAAATAGACTCTAAAATTTGTGAGATAATACGTATTGCTCCCCCAAAACTTTGCAAAGAGTTGCGTAATGGTTTCTCAAAGAAAATGTACGAAAGCAATATCACTAAAATATTCATAGGTTAACACATATGAAAAACTGAGAAAATCACTTAATTCTTTTAAATTAGCCCCTAAAATGCCCAAAATAGACTCTAAAAATTGTGAGATTTTACATACTGATCCCCCAACTCTCTACAGAGAGTTCTGTAAAGGTTTCGCAAAGAAATTGTCCAAAAGCCATATCTCCAAAATATTTATGTGCTAACACATACGAAATGCTAAAAAAAATCGTCTGATTCCTATAATTGGCCTCCTAAATGTCCAAAATTGAATTAAAAATGTGAAAATGTACGTATTGCTCCCCCAACTCCCTATGAAGAGTTCCATAAATGTTTTGAAAATTACTTGTCTGAAAGTCATATCACGAAAAACTAAGCAATTTACTTAATTCCTCTACATTGGTCCTTAAATGCCCAAAATGGACTTTAAAAATTATTAGACTTTACATACTGCTCCTCCAACTCTCTACGGAGGGTTTCGTACAGATATATTCATGGGCTAACACACAAAAAACTAAGAAGATTGCCTAATTTCTATAATTGGTCTCGTAAATATTCAAAATGGATTTAAAAAATATAAGACTATGCGTACTGCTCCCCCAACTCCCTATGGAGAGTTCCTTAAATGCTTTGCAAAGAAATTGTCTGGAAGCCATATCACCAAAATATTCATGATCTAACACACACAAATATTGAGCAAATCACTTAATTCATGTAAATTAGTCTTAAATACCAAAAATGGACTCTGAAAATTATGAGACTGTATCTACTGCTCCTCTAACTCCCTACAAAGGGTTTCATAAAGAAATCATCCATAAGCCATATTAGAAATATATTCATGGCTAATACACGAAAACCTAAGAAAAATCACTTAATTCTTGTAAATTAGCCCCTAAATGCATAAAATGGACTTTCAAAATTGTGAGACTATACATATTGCTTCCCCAACTCCCTACGGAGGGTTCCACAAAGGTTTTGCTAAAAATATTGTCTAAAAGTGATATCACCAAAATATTCATGGGCTAACACACACAAAAAACTGAAAAAATGCCTAATTCCTATAAATTGTCTCCTAAATACTATAAATGGACTAAACAATTGTGAGACTATATGAACTACTCCCCAACTCCCTAGGCAAGGTTCGATAAAGATTTTCCAATATTTGAAAGCCATATAATCCAAATATTTATGGGCTAACACACATGAAAAACGAAGAAAATCGTCTAGTTCCTGTAATTGAGGCTTAAATGCCCAAAATGCAATTTAAAAATTGTAAGAGTGTATGTATTGCTCCCCTAACTCCCTAGGGAGGATTCCTTAATGGTTCGCAAAGAAATCATCCGAAAGCTATATCACCAAAATTCTCAGGGGCTGAAAATCACCTAACTCATGTAAATTGTCCCCTAAATGCCCAAAATGGACTTTGAATATTAATTAATCAACTCTTACACTAGATAGATTATTTGAATCACATTTCTTAGCTACGGTTTCTTTTCTAACCCTCCTATCATAAAATATTTTATACACTAAGATGCTTTTTATACTAAAATTTAATCTCACTTTTTAATTAAAAATAAATAAGAAAATGAGCACCTACATAATATTTCTAAATATATGGGAGAGAAACCCAATTACACTTTCAACACTACTTTCAGTGTATCCAAAATAAGAAAAATTTAATCTTGACATATAAATCTTTCAAGGTATACATAGCACTTTAACCGCAATGAAAAAATAGAGGAAGAAAGGGGTGAGTGTTACCTATTGTCGGGCAGTGAACAGAGGTACTTTGGTTGATGGCCTACGATTGAATAACGAAAAACTCAAGGAAGCTCAAAACCAGAGTTTTTGCTAAGATCGAAAGAGTACAAAAGATAATTTTTGAGAGTAGAAAGCAGTGGTTCAAGGTGATATCGGAGGAAGAAAAGCTTGGTTAAAAATTGATGTAAGAGTTGTTATTTATAGCGACAAACTAGGGTTCCTCTTATTGCACTCCGGGTGGGATTCAAAGGAGTAAATAGTCATTTGAATTTTGAATCAAACCTCTGCTCTATAGTAAATTTAAAAAAAAATCAGAAATCTTTTGGCCTCTTCTTGATTGAATCTGTCACAAAGAGAGAGAACTTAGGAGAGGTTATGGAGTTATTGAAGCTTGTACGAAAATGGAGAGGAGCCTCTCTATCCAAGTTGAAAGAGACCTGGAGCTTTAGACATTTGAAGGGGAAGGAGCGACGAATTGATGAAAGAAAAATGACCTAATTTGTTTTGGCATTTGGCTGATGAATAAGACACGGGTTTGGACCTTTGTTTGGGCTATTTTTGTACAGATTTTAGTATAAAATGTGGGCTGGAATGGTGGGTTTAGGCTAGACTTCTTGGCTTTTCCATTTCTTTCTTTATATTAATTTCGCCTGCTGACTTAATAACTAATAAAAAATATGTTAAAAGATGAAAACTAATAATTTATATAATAAAAATATAAATATTACAAAATTACAAAATAAGGACTTATAATTAATTTAATAAGTACAAAACTTGAAATAAAGCGATAACAATTAATTTTAAGAAAAGAAGGTGTAAAAGGTGGTAATCTAATTTTAAGAGTAAAACGTGCAAATTTAGTAGTACTTCTAGAATTCTGAGATAACGATAACAATAGTAATGATAAATAGTCGTAGTAGTAAAAATAGTTGTGAAAAAGGGATAATTTGAAATGTTATTAATTTATAAGCTCAAAAATAATGAATTAGAAGAAAGGAGGGTCAAAATTAGGTGTCAACAACCCTTAGAACCTGAATGTCATTGTACCAAAACTTCTAACTTAACGGTCTAAGATAAGGGGGTGCAATTCCCAAAATGATTAAACATATAGTAAAGAGTTAGAAAGGTCAAAGTCCGAAGGAAATGGACTAAGATCCTAGATGAATCCATGGTAGTCTAAAGGAACTGGCACACTCTTGAACTCATCAAGTCGATGATCTCTTGGACAAAACCAAGCAACCTAAACTACTCACTATCTTCCGACTTAATGCGTCTGCCACCACATTAGCCTTACACGGATGATATTGAATGGTGACATCATATCTTTAAGTAACTCCACCCATCTTCGTTGTCTCAGGTTCAAGTCTTTTTGAGTGAACACGTGTTGTAGACTGTGATGATCAATGAACAGTTCAAACTTGACTCCAAAGAGATAATGTCGTCAAATCCTGAGAGAAAACACTACCGCTGCAAACTCCAAATCATGTGTCGGGTAGTTCCTCTGATGAATCTTCAACTGTCGTAAGGCATAAGCTATAATATTCTTATCCTGGATCAACACAACACCCAAGCCAGAATGTGAAGCATCACAATAAACAATTAAATCCTTACCTTCCACTAATAATGTATGAGTAGGTGTTGTGGTCAGAAGAGTCTTGAGCTTTTTGAAGCGCTCTTCACATTTGTCAGTCCACTCAGAAGGCACCTCCTTATGAGTCCTTGTCAAGTGTGTGGCAGTAGAGGTAAAGTTCTTCACAAACCGCCTATAGTAGCTGGAAAGCCCCACAAAACTCCTAACCACAATGAAAGAACTAGGCCAGACCTAGTTCTTGACTATTTCAATCTTTTGGGGATCTACAATTACCCCTTCTTTTGAAACTACATACCCCAAAAGGCAACAGAGGACAACAAGAATTCACACTTAGAAAATATTGCATATAATTTCTGTTTCCCAATGACACCAAAAAAATTATGAAGATGGTCTACATGCTCTTCCTCACTCCATGAATGGTTTGAACGTACCATTCATCAAACTCATGAAGGTTGTAGGTGCATTAGTCAACCCAAACAACATCACAAAGAACTCATTGTGCCCATACCGAGTCCTCAACACCGTCTTGGGTACATCCTCGGGCCTAATCATTAACTAATGGTACCCAAACCTTAAATCAATTTTTTAGAATATTGATGAACCCTGCAACTGGTCAAAGAGATCATCTATACGAGGCAATGGGTACTTATTTTGAATGGTGACCCTATTTAACTGTTGGTAGTCTATGCACATCCTCATACTACCCTCCTTCTTAACAAATAAGACAGGAGCACCCCATGGGTAAGTAGTAAGACGGATGAAACTCATATCAAGGAGCTCTTGGATCTAGGTTTTAAGCTCTCTTAACTCTATTGCAGCCATGCGATAAGAAGGAATAGAGATTGGGTGAGTGCATGGCTCCAAGTCAATACAAAAATCTATATCTCTATTTGGAGGTGTACCAAGTAAATCAATAGGAAATACTTCCTTAAACTTAGACACTACAAAAATAGACTCAATAGAGGGGGACTCTGCACTGACATCACGGATATGTGCCAAACATACCAAACAACCCTACCTCACTAGTTTCCTAGCCCAAATGAAAGATATGATCTTAGCTGGATTAGGCTTCTACACTCCTTCCCACTCTAACTTTTCCCTACCCAGAATCTCTAGAGTCACAATTTTAGAATTACAATTAGGCACAACATAATAGGGGGGCAACTAAGTCATGCCTAATATTACATCAAAGTCAGTCATATCAAAAATAACCAATTCAATCCAAGTCCAAAAACCTACAAACATGACAAAACAAGAACGATCGACATGGGTGACTATGACAGACTCTCAAATAGAGGTAGAAACATGGATAGGGGCATCAAACACATCACAAATTGCATCAAAACCAAAGGCAAACCGTACTGATACATAAGAGTAAGTAGAACCAAGATCAAACAAAACATTAGTCATTCGGTCATAGACAAGAACAATACATGTAATCCCTATATCAGACGCCTCAGCCTCGGTCTTGCCTAGAAAGGCATAAAATTGAGCCCTGTTATCCTAGCGGGCAACCTCTCTATCTGGTTGCAATGCTTCCCTACCAACATCACCATTTCCCTAGCCTCCATAGCCTCTCTGATTTTCTCCTCGCCCACCTTGTGGACATCTTCTGCCATTATTAGCTCCACCCGCTAGTACACTACTCTGGTCTACCGCTGTACGGGTTTAGTCATACGCGGATGGGGACTATCTCTCCTAATGTGTCCTAGTTCTCCACAATTGTAACAACAGTGTTAAAGAGATGACCTATTGATTGATGCAAAATAGTAGCCATCCTGAGTAGGAATGTGTTGCGTAGTTCTTGAGTAACCACCTTTAGAAGAGGGCATATTTCAATAAATTGGCTAAGCTACAATTGTCGGCCTCCCTAAACCTCTGGAGTAGGTGCCATTAAAGTTATATGTATTCTTGGGCCTCTTAGAAAAAGCCTTGACCTGCCAATCTCATCGAACTCCTTTTACCTTCTTAACAATGTCTGTCACTTCATTAAAGTTTTTACTTATAGAGGTCATGTGAACAGACAATACCTGCAACTTCAGATTCAATAACTTGATGAACAAACAGGTCCTCTCTTCTTTTGTAGTCACCAACTACGTTGCTTATCTTGACACGGCATGTAACTTAGCTTTATAAGCAGCTACAGTTATACTACCCTGCCCCAAAGCCATGAACTCATCCTATTTTTGGTCCCTTAGTGTCTGATGCACATACTTCTCCAGAAACAAGGCATTGACCTGAATCCAGGTAAGTGGAGGCAAGACTTGCGATCAGCATTCCATAAAGGCTCTCCATGTTGGTGCACAATGCCTAACTACTTAAGTCTCTCATAGCAATTTAGGATCAAGTCATAGGCATCCTCACTTTTAGAATGATGGAACACGGATGATTTTAGCTTCAACAACTTGGTCAGCATCTCGTCCTCACTGCCAGTCATCACAGGGCCCAAAAGTGGGCGGAAGAAGGTATCAGCACCCAACAGTCCATCCATCTGAGGTACTATACAGGTGACTAGAGGTTGAGTAGCTTGCACCAACCCACCCAGAAAAGTCAAAATCTGATGAGCTATAGCTAGATCCAAAGGGGGAAGTCCTGTTGTCCCAGCTTATGCATCCTCGTCTTTTTCAGCATCCTCTTCCACCTCAATCTCCACATTCTTTTCTACCTCATCCTAGGGTACGGGAGGGGCCTCTTCTGTAGGTATATTCTCAGCATGGGCTTTATCCCTAGCGGGTGCTACCCTTCCTCGGCCTCTGCCCCTTCCTCTCTATGTACCCCTGCCTCAGCCACATCCTCTTGATGCGGGCTCCCCTGCTGGCTTATTGATGAGAGCTACTAGCCTGGCACCATTGTTTCGCATGTTAACCATTTGTGGATCGAAGAGTTAAAGAGATTAGATACCAATTTGGATCACCATATGCCATTCAGAATCAAGTTATAGTATGTAGGGAGAAGAAGATAGAGAGATTTTCCTAAACTAAGGGCGTCTCCGTACAGAATGATTACTACAACACAACTAAACGATACTAACAAAAAGACAAGCATTTAAAGATGTAGAAACATGTTTAAATAATCAATTTAAAAGTTGAGTTCCCATAAACTCAGTAATTTATCAAAAACAAACATAACCAAGTGAAAATTCAACTAAATGGTGTAATAACTAAACATAAAGTTAAGAGTTTATAAGGTCTAAGTTCGAAAGGAATGGACTAAGATCCTAGATTAATCCATAGTTGAATATGCCTAAAGGTAAGGTAATCTAATTTTTTTTTGGATATTGGGTCTTTTATCCCTTTCCCTAAACAAAAGTTTAAAATCCAAACTTTTTACCATTAAAGTCATTTTAAAAGGTCTCCAAAATCCCACGGAAAGAAATTGTTTGAAATAAGTCATATAGGAATTATGATTCATAACTCAATAAGCAAAAAAACTTCAAAGTTCAAACTAACAAAAAAACATATGAATAATACTAACGATAAATAATTGTCAAAAGAAATCTTTTAAAAATGAATACAAACAAAATACACTTAAAAAATAAAACCAGTGCCTAGGTCCGATCTTATATATGTATACCAAGAAGATGAATTTTTAAAAAATATATGTACTTATAAAATTAGGGTTTAGGTTTCGAAAAATTATAACTTCTAAAAAATAAGGGTTTAGGTATTGTAACAACTTAAAGACCAAAAACACTAACAAATCAAAACGAACATGAAAAAATTATACGTACTTATAAAATTAGGGTTTAGCTTTAAAAATATATAATTCTACAATATGATTTAGATCTTGTAACTTCGAGACCTAAAAACCAATAAAGTGAACTTAAGAATATTAAATATATTGTGATATACTATCAAATTTAAACATCTGGTTTAAATTTAGAATTTGTCTCAAAATTGAATAAATTTAATCTTTCAACTTTTTGAAATGGCTTGAAGATACAATTGTCATTCAACACTTTATTCAAAATGTCTTTGGAAATTAAAACATTTCTAATTCTAGTCTTATATATAAATACTTTGTTTCCCAAAATTCCCACTTACCATATTTTTCCTCTATATATATATCATATGTAGGAGCAATCCTTTGACCCTTTGTATGTTTCTTTAAGCCGTCGTCAATTCACATCAATGGCTTCTTCACCCTATGATTTCCTCCTACTTGAATTCAGTAATTCAATTTTCATCTTCTTTTGAACTATTTTTTATGGAGATTTTGATGTTTTGTTTCTATTAGATATTTTGATATGCTTTACTTGAGTATTGCGTATACACCACCCTCTTCAGACCTCATTGGATATGTTGTTGTTTTTGTTGTTGTTGTTGTTAAAAGAGTTAAATTTTGTGAAAGTTAATATTTTTATTGAACCATTTTGGTGTATAATCTTTTTCTGAATCGAGGATTTATCATAAACAATCTATATACCACGAAGGTAGGAGAATTAATATTATTCTGATCTAGACACTTTTGTAAAAACAACTTTTACAAAAAAAGTACTTTGTAGAAAAATAATTTGTGTTTTGTGTTGTTTTTGGTCAAACACAACAAATGTAAAAAGGGGTGCCTTTTTTGTGCTAGTTTTTAGCCTCTAAGAATCCATGTCAATTGTCATGTGTTTCTATTTCATTTTCGGTTGAACTACATATTGCATTTTTTATCTAGATGACAAATGATAGAAGCTTCCATTTTCGTGCCTAATTCAGTAACTTTTAGTGATCTTCCAAGTTTTGTTTGTCTTGTGACACTAAAGTTTTTGTTTTGTTGCAAGACATATTTGGAGCCTATGTATATCAGCATAGTCGTAACCTCTCTGCCGAGCGATATTCCTAGTTATGATGTAACAACTTTTGAAGGACATACATCTATGGTTTGACCACATCTTTATAAATTTCTCCTAATCAGACAAGATTTCTTTACAATAAAAATGATAAATATCATATATTTTATGTCTTCTATATTAACATTACAATTTTTTCTTGTCCCAGGTTTTTGGTTGTGCTTGGAGTCCAGAAAGGTCTTTTCTTGCATCTGGGTAAGCATTACTTCCATTTCTTTATTTTACTTTTCTCGTCTATGTATACTCATGTTCATATTCCTACTTCTATTTCTAATTATTTGTGATTTTATGACTTTGGAAATGATGATCATTAGCACCGGGATATTATGAAGGTTGTGAGTAGTTTTAGACTCGTCTAAGGAATCATCTCTCTTATAGCTAATCATGTGTAATATCAATTTAGGTCTGAAGATTCTACTACTTAAATTTGGTTTATTTGAGATGGTACATGTAACTCTACTATCCAAAGTCGAAAAACTGAGAAAAACAAGAATGTTACAACACTTGATTGAAATGTGAGTTTTCTACTTCCTTATTTTGGTTCACTTTCGTTGATCTATACTTTTCTGAGGTGAGGTCTGGTGAATAGATGCAACAATTTGAATTTCATTAAGGTGTTTTGTTTCCCTTGTTCTGTATAAATTTCATAGGTTTGTATATATTTTCACCATTGTTATACAACCTCATTCAGGTCCATTGCTTGATGTTGATTGGCGAAACAATAATGCCTTTCCCAGCACCTCCACTGATCGCATAATCTACATTTGTAAAGTTGGTGAGCGTAGACTAGTCAAAAGATTCTCAGGACATCAGGTGTGCTCCACTGATGGCATAATATTTATTTTCTCTTTATCTATTTGATGTATTTCAAATTAACTAGACGTTGTTCTAAATAATTCACTATTTATGCAAAGTTCAAATTGAATTACTAGTAGAACACTGAATTTGTGCTTGATTGGAACACTAAAGGGTTGTTGACTTTGCCATTGCTGAAATCAATGCTATAGAGTGGGGCCCCTCAGGTTCCTTGTAGGCTTCATGCTCTGAAGATACAACAGTTATGGTAATTTCTATCCTTACCTTCTAAAGCAACAGCTAAAGGAGACTCTTGCCTCCACATATTTTAGAAAATTACTTTTTACAGTTTCTAAGTACTCTTGAATATCTATTTACGTTCTGAATTTATGTATTAGTTGTTATAATGCATCTTAGCTTTACCTTTTCCTACACTAAGACTTTGAATAAATTGGTCAATAATTCATTGTTTCTATGCAGATATGGAGCGTGAAACAAGATTCCTGCTTGCATGATTTCAGAGAACATCACAAAATATCTATTTTTTGTCTCTTTTTGTTTATTGATTCATTTAATCAAATTACACATCAATGGCCGACTATTATGTTTTTAGGAGATATCGACCATCAATTGGAATCTAACTGGTGTTGGTACAAGCAATATGAACCAACAGTTGTAATTGTTGGTTTTTTAATAAAGAAATTAAGAAAATAATAGATAAAGACTTTGAGAGAAAAAATATTGCAGTATTGTCAAAGGGATTATTTTATTAATAATTTAGAGACATACATTTATAGATATAATTCCAAACTAAAAATAGAAAAATATGCTACTAACATATCAGTAAAATTCAAATGACAAATAAAATAACTAACCCTAAAAATAGCTAACTGTTTTATTTCTGCAATATCCTAAGACATATTCTCAACACTCCTTATTCGATCAGTAATTGTAGATTATAGTCTCATCTGAAATTGACCTTGTGAACAATCTATCAATTCATATTTTGTCTTGCAAGTTTTGTGTGCATCTTCTGTTGGATTAAATGAGAAACTTTGTAACGACCCGAAAAACTAGTAAGTGAAACTAGAGCCTAACGAGTGTGTGTTTGAGTTGTTATGGGGTTTCAAGTTGTAAATTGTCTTCCCAAGCTTTGGTTGACGGGTTTAGGGGTTAAACGTCAAGGTACGACTCCCCAAGGACCAACCAAGTGGTCCTTGAGGAGGACCCTAAAGCCTAACCCCCAAGACCCCAAGAAACCAAAAATTTGCCAAATATCATGTGAGCTACGGATGGGACCTACGACCCGTAGATCCATCCATGCCCCATGGATGGCCTCCGTGGGTAAAGGCCCCAAAATTCAGGTTGCAGAACCAAACCACAAGGATCCAGTACAGCCCGTGGACCCATCCATGGTCCGTGGGTGGGGGCTCGTAGGTCATACCTGAGTTGCTATCCAAGACTCGACCAATGTAAGGGTGTTTTGGTAAATTTCTTTTAAGGTTAGTTAAGTTAAGGGACGGTTATTATTGATTTATTAAAGTATTTTAAGGCTTTTAAAGGTATTAAAACTCCTTTTTCAATTCATTATTTCAAAACACAAAATAGAAACCTCCCACTTTCTCCAAATATTCTCTCTCTAGAAACAACCATTGGAGAAGAAGGAATCAATCTTTGAAGCTCAAGATCTCACCATTCTCACTCAATGTTCATGGATTTCTTCCATAAAGGTATGGTAGTCTTCATCCTTGATTAAGTTTCATTCAAGCAGCCCCTTCAAAGATGATTTCAAGTTTTCAAAATCCCCCAAAAACCTAGGGTTTTCAATATATGCATGGGTTCAATTGCAAAACATCTTCAAAGGTTTATATATGATGAATTATGAATGGATTTTTGAATTAATGATGAATTATGGTGAATTTATCCTATGAACCCATGTTTCCCCCAATATCCTAAGTTGTGAATTGTGATTGGGAATTGATTGATTATGAAAGTATGTTTAATTGTTTATGTTTATATTGAATTAGTTATTGAATCATGTTAATTCCCTTATTTAATGTACTATTCTAGATTTTTGGGTTGAGATTGATTCATAGCCTTGGAGGGCAATTTCATGAAGGATTTATGTATGATTCTTATGTGAAGTGTATGTGTGTGATCTCAAAGAAAGTATTATGATCATGTTTAGAATGTAATTGTGTTATGATTGAAAGCATATTCTCAATTAATACTCATGAATGATGATGATGATATAATGTGAAGGGTTTCTTCTATGTAATGTATATCTTGAATTGGTAGGCTTATGCATCCTTTTCTTGTATAAATGAAAGTAATGTGAAATGTTGTATATCTTGAATTGGTAGGCTTAGGAATCCTCTTCTTGTGTTATGAATGTGTCTTGACTTAATGGACATGAATCGGAAGACCTAATGTTGGTAGCCCTTTCATGAGGAGTCTATGAATGAATATAATGATGAACCTTAAATCGGTAGACCTAATGTTGGTAGCCCTTTCATAAATGAATGATGAAGTATTCTAGGCTATGTCTTGAACTGGTAGACCTAATGTTGGTAGCCCTTCATGATGAGTCTAGAAACTAATGTGATAATAAACCTTGAATCAATAAACCTAATGTTGGTGGCCCTTTCATGTGTGAAATGATGAACCTTGAATCGATAGACCTAATCGTGGTGGCCCTTCTTGAGGATTCAATGAGCTATCCATGTAATGTACCTTGATTCAGTAGGCCTAATGGTGGTGGCCCTTTCATGTTTAATGTACCTTTGGTCAGTAGGCCTAATGTTGGTGGCCCTCTCAAGTACAATAATGTTAATGAATATGAACCACTCTATGGGAATGGAGGGTAAGTACCGAGTGGATAAGGTAAGATGGAAACTCTCCCCATGTTAGGTTAGGGTTCCAATGAACATCTTCCTATCCCATAACCATGTGCCCACATAGGATATTATCTAATGGATCTACCTAAGCTAAAATGTATCTAGTTCTACCTTAGGCAAGTAGAATACCTTCCTTCAGTGTAGGGTCATATGACACCGGATTCCATGGTTTTCTCTCATGGTCTATGTCGCTTAATGCTTATTCCCATCATGTGAGATGTGCACTATGGTTGCTTGAGAAGTTCTATGAAGCGTGGGTGGTATTATGGGATTCCATTCATGCATTGCACGAGTAGGCTTTGAGAGGGCTATAGTGAGTTCTCTAATGTCTTAATGACTAATGAATGAAAGTGCTCTAATAAAGCTAATGAAGAATGTTGACTTATATGCTTAATGTGATGATGCATGCTTTACTTGGATTGTAGCATGAGTTACTTCTTTGTCATGACTTATGAAATGTTTATGTTCCTTATGTAAGAGTATTTCTAAAGATGAAAGGGAAGAATGGTATGTTTACTTTTGGTGGCCTTAATGTGGTACTTAGTATGGATGGTGGTACGGGATGCTTTTCATACATTGCACAAAGTATAGCTTGGGGTTACTTAAGGTGAAGGCTTTAATGTGATGAGATGTCTTATATGTTGATTATGTTCTAATGTGATGAAATGGCTTATATGTTGATTATACTTGTGTCTTATGCCTCTTATACTTATGTTCATGAAGTTTTCTCAAAATTGGCATATGCATAGTTTCAAACAAAATGTCCATTTTAAGCATGGTTTTTGCATGGCTATCATACTTGATACATTAAATGTGCTAACCCATAGTTCTTCATTTTTACCGAAGTGTAGGATTTTGAGATTTGATGTTCTATACTTGGAAGAAAGGTTTCTAAGGAGCATGGAGTTGAAGAATTGGTGAGTCCTCATAGTTTCGAGGACGAACCCATTATTTCCCTTTATGTCTTTTACTTTATGTTTAGAGCTTTTGTATGGGCTATGTCCCAAAGTTTATTCAAAGTGTTGTAGATGGTTTGAGACAAAGTATAGAAAGACTTCCGCTTGCTTTTATGAAAAATGACTTCGATTCTAAAGAAAAGTTTTAAATTCCGCACTATTTTTCCTATGCTCTTATGTTGATGAATGCTATGAGGCTTTTATGAGACTTTTCAGAGTCTTGTATGCCGTGTCACTTATGGGGTGTAGGCTCAGGTTGTGAGAAGCTCTTGCCTCTCATTTCAATTTGTAAAATCAGATGCTTAGTATAATAAAAAATTTACAATATTTATCTCCAACTTATCATTTAAATCCTTTTTTCTATTAACTGACCAACACTAAACAAACTTTTATCAATATCAGGCACATAAAGAACATTTGAAATTATTTTTGTACATGAATTTGTTTTTAATTGCAACAGATCCTTTTCCTTATGCCGGAATACAATCACCATTCCCAATTCTGACTTTCTTATTTTTCATAGGAATGAACTCTTTAAAAAGATTTCTTTCATATGTCATGTGGTTTGTACAACCACTATAAATCATCCAAAAATAAGATTTTTTGTTTGAAAAATAAGTTTTCACAAATAAGTGGCCTTCTTCTTCTTTGGTAGTGACTTGAGCAACTGTTTCATCTTTTTGAAATTTGCTTTTGCAAATCACAGCTTCATGACCGAATGGTTTGCACACCTTGCACTATGCATCTAGTCTTTTCCAACATTTATATGGAGGATGCCCACTTTTTCCACAATGCTGACAAGGTGAGTAATTTTCAAAAATTTATCCTTGCTTTGAGTTTTGTGGCTGGCTACTAATGCTCCTTCAACCATATCATCTTGCCTCATAAGTCTCTTATGTTCCTGCGCATGCAATGAATTTAACAATTCTGCTAAGGTAATTTTGGATAGACCTTGTGTGTTTTCCAAGGTAGTTATACATGCTTCATATATATTTTAGGCACTATAACAAGTACTTCTCAACAATTCTTGTATATTCAAATTCAGTGCCTAGTAATCTTAGCTTGTTAACAATACCAATCAATCAGTTAGAGTATTCCTTGATTGTTTCTGACTCTTTTATTCTCTACCATTCGAATTCTGTCATTAAATTTAATAGCTTCAATCCTCGTATTCTTTCATCTCCAGTATATTTTTCTTCATATAATTCCAAATTTATTTTGGCGATGTGAGAGTCATGATTTTAGTGAAAACAGTTGTCGAAACAGAAGCAAACAAAGTTGCTTCTGCCTTCGAGTTAATGGTTTTCTTTTACTTGTGACTCCTGATTTGGCCAGGATGAGATTATTTAGCAGCACATTAATTTCATAATCCTCTTCCATGACTTCTCAAAGATCAAGAGCCTCTAAGTAGGTTTCCAATCTCAAAACCCATAGTTGATAATTCGTACCATCAAATATAGGAGGAGCCAATGGTGAAAAAACTATTTTCAGAATCCATTCTTCTACTCACATGTCCCTCAAGAAAACGCTCTAGCTACCAATTGTTGGTTTTTTTTTAATAAAGAAATTAAGGAAATAACCAAAAAAGACATTGAGAGAAAAAATACTGTAGTATTGTTTATTTTATTGATAATTCAAAGACTTACATTAATAGATATAATTCCTAACTAATAATAGAAAAATATGCTACTAACTTATCAATAAAATTCAAATAAAAAATAAAAGAACTAACTCCTAAATTCAAGTCACAGAGGACTCTAATAAATAATTCTAAAACCCTAAAAAATAGCTAACTTTTTTATTTTTGCAATATCCTGAGACATATTCTCAAAAGTTGCTGGCAAGGTATTCTATCTATTGTTACCGATCATGTTTATAATATTCTTTCTATCATTATTTTCTTTCACATATGGTGGTAGCACTAGGTTTTCGATTACATAGATACTAGGTAATTTACCGGCGCTTCGCGCGGCCATAAATAATCTTTCTAAGCTTTTGAACAACCTTTTCAATAATCTACTCTTATAAGAAAAAAAAAATGAGAGTAAATTTTAGTATGTTTTAAGAACATTTCAACATAAATTAAATGATTTGATATTATCACATATCTCAAGAATTGTAAATATATAATGAATGATTAAAAATATCTTCATATCTAATCATTTTTATCTTTTACATAATTTATTATAATATATGTTTGATGGTATAATTGCCTTTTTAAAACTGAGTGATCTTTTTATGTAGCGATTAGACATCATTTTTCTATTTTTTTGTACATAAAAAATATAGAATCTGATAATTTTTTGGTTAGAATAACTCCTTGTGGAAAAAAAATTATGTGAAAGTTTTTGATAATCAATATTAGTTATAAGTAAGTTAAGACCGTTAAAAATGTATAGCACAACAACATAAATAAAGTTTTTTAGAGACAATCTACTTGTCTGAGGTCAAACGTTCACAACTTTTCGTTATTGTTAATTTGTTAGTCTAACAAAATTATAGAAGGAGAAAAAATGAATTTGAAACAACAACAAAATAATATTGTTGACCCTTTTAGAAATTCATACTTCATTAAACTACTACTCTGAAGGCCCTTCTAGGTGCTTCATCAATGTAACTTTACGACTTTTTCAGAAATATGTATGTATAATTGTTGCATTATGAAAGTACAAGTAGATCAAAATGTTGGATTCTAGACTCATGTTAAAGAAATATATTCGAACATTAAAAACTTTAAAATGAGTCTAACCTAGATAACTCAAACACTCAACAATGACTTGGGTCATGAAGGACAACAAATCTATGTTAATAGACATATCTTTTGTAGCTTAAGATATTACTTTTATTTAGAGCAGGTTTTCTTTCATATTATTCAAATTAATCTTGCCGAAAATAGTCATAACTCACATCAAAAATATTTAGAAGAGCCGAATGAGAAGGAAAAAAAGAAAAACATTAAAAGGAGGAAAGCTTTGTCCAAGTGAGATCATATACTTTTCAAATGAAAAGTAATCAATACAATTTGAAAGAGACAACAACACATTGAGAAAAACATACAGTAAAGGGAGTAAACAATGAGATATCAAATGATGATAGCAAATCAGTCTAACTAGAAAAGTTCTCATGTTTTGAAATAACATACCTCAAAAACTTGACTAATACTTCAATAAAATTTCATTCCTTAAAGTACTCATAATATCCACCGATAAAATTGAGTAAAAATAGATAACAACAACATAAAAACCAAAAAATATGGCCATGTAAAGTTATTAGCTCTTAGAGAATTTTCTAAAGAACACAAAATCTCATCCTTGTATGTGAAGGAATGACGTTGTTGATGAAGAAATTAGAGATTTGTAAGGGCTTTTTTTTATTGTACCTTCAACAATTCCAATAGAGAAAACTTACTTGAATGCTCAATTAACTTTTGTTATTTGATCTATACTAACAAATATTTATAACAATAATTTTTCAAAAACATAAACTACAAAGTTTAAAGCATGTACTGAAAAATAAAAATTAATAATGTAAGCATAAATTAATGATTGAAAAAATTCGTACCAAGATCTGTAACAATAGAATGAAACAGAATGGAAAAAATTGAGCCCACTGAATGTACAGTGACCCCTTAAGGAAATCATTCCCCTCTAGTACCCATGGTTTAAAGAAATAGACCCTCTCAGGATAGAAAGATTATATTCACAAGTGTATTGATAAAAAAAAATGGTGTCAGTGAATCATTCAACAGGATTAAAGTACACAAATATTTAATTGTCCAAAAGAAGAAGAAGAAACTCAAAATTTTTGTTGTTTTAAAATGAGAGGAAATTCCTCTATTTATAGACAACAAAGGGTAGTGTGAACAAATGTGTATTGTGTCTTATCGGAAAGGTCACAACTCTTTGGAAAAGTAACAATCCTTTGGAAAGGTCACAACCTTTCATAAAAGTCACAACTTTTCATAAAAGTCACAACTTTTCATAAAAGTCACAACTTTTCATAAAAGTCACAACTCTTCATAAAAATTTCAACTTTGCATAAAAGTCACAATATTTCATAAAAGTCAGAACTTTTCATGAAAAGGGAAGGCTAGTTTTAGAAATAAAATAAATTAAAAGGGAATCCTAGTTTGTGGTAGTGTCACGTAGGCGGGTCTAGGGTTCTCTTTTATATATCTATATATATATGATATATGATATATGATTACACATCATTGTCATAGATTATGGTTGGATCATTGTTCATAGCTAAGCAATAAAGTTTCTATATTTTGCCAGACACCCCCTTCGTTCTTCATCTTCCTCTCCATGGGTCCACGACACCCCCTTCCACGATAGCACAACTTCATCCCCTTTATATCACTCACCAGTTGTTCACTCCCCCATCTCATCTTTGGCAATACATTCCTTCCTCACCTTACTGACTTGCCTTCCACTTGGTCAAAACCCTTACTGTCATGACCCGAGCCTACACCCTGGACGTGGCCGGCACACGAGAACCACTGCTGGTCTCGAAGTGAACCCTCATCTTGGCTGACTTCAAGCAGAAGACAAACTCAACCATACAAAGCTTAAAACAGAATAAAATTCATTGAAACTCAAATAATTAACTCAGAGTATAATCGTATATTCAACTAGCCAAAACTAGGCAACTCAAGTCTTGAAAATATTTAACAAGATAAATGAAATAGACTTCTCAAACTCTACTCTATATCTATGAAGCCTCTAACTAACAATGATAAAAGTCGGGACAAGACCCACGATATCCTGACTACTGAAAGGTAAATGAAATCCTCTGGAAGCAAGGAGGTTCATCATATCTAACACAAACTCTATGTGGTATCAACGAAGCTCCTGTTGATGACCCTGAATACCTGTATATACATCATAAAATGATCCAGGCCAAATGGCTCAGTATGTGAAATGTACGAGAATGTGAGGAGAATTCTAAAGCATAAACATAAGCTTGAATTGGTGAGAAATAAACATACTTACCTCTTCTCAACTCACTCAACTTAAGTCGAAGAAACATAGTCAACTCAAAGATAATATATTTAACTCAGTCAAATAAGGCTCAACTCAATGATAAGATATTCAACTCAGTGAAATAAGGCTCAACTCAATAATAAGATACTCGACTCTTGGTACTCAACTTTGGATACTCAACTCAATATAAAGCAACAATACATATGCAATATATGGAAAGCTTTTAAAACAGTAGAAAGCAACTCAGTTTTTATGCAAGCATACCAAATAAACTCTGCTTATATACTAAAATACAAAGTAAACTATGTGTATATAAGAATACAAAATATCTCTCTGGGAATTTCTCTAACCGACAACCATCACTATGAGCTATGTGATGATACATCGTCTTGCCGCATGCTGCCAGGCCGTCTTATACTTTGCCGGGGTATAGAACCTACTCACTAAGTGGATCCACTAGTCTATGCTTAAAAGCATTAAGAAATCATCTAAAAAGTATGACCGTTTTCTACCCATGCTCGCTACAAGGTTTATGGAGACTTTGAATTATCTGAACTCAAACTCGTCCCCATATCGGTGCTCAATACTACTCCCAAAACGTAAGTAGCTCATATGTTTAAAAACATAACTCTTTCTGTCATTTGAGATTACTACTCAAAATCTTTCTCTAAAAAGATAAGTCACTCAAACTACTCAGAACTCTTTTGGAAATCTCAGTTTCCTTCTCTTTTAAATGTGAAAACATTTACTCTTTGGAATACATATTTCCCATATATCATTTTAAAGAAAATGAACTTGACTCTAATCTTTCTCAACTCAAGTACTCAAGTCTTAAAACAATTTTAGAAAAAACTGTAAGAGACTTCTCAGAATAAAGTTCATGTCAAATTATGGACGTGAATAACTCAATTCAAGGTTTTTAATAACCATAATTAGAACTCAATATTCGAGACTCAACAACTCAGAACTCAAGAACTTTAATGGTAATACTCGTTTCAAGAATGCTTGACTCAGAGGGTTCATGCGAAATTGTGGGCATGAACTACTCAACTTAAGGACTTCATGGGTAACATGTAATAGTCCCATGATCACGAATAAAATCTCAAAAGGGATTAGGAACCCAATACTGAAGACTTAGAACTTGGAGATACTACTCCTCTCAAAGATACTCAACTTTTGGAGTTCATGCAGAATTTATGGGCATGAACGAGTCGACTCAAGGGTCGACATAACAATATGAAATTCATGTATACAACTTATGAATACATTATCCTCATTCTCATACTCATTTACTTGATTCTTGAAACAAGCTATTAGAATTTGCAGAAGACTCCCCAAAAGATTCAGAGGGACTTTCTCAAAATACTCGAAAGAACTCTCAAGACTTGACTCTTAACTCTACCTTGAATTTTAATTATGAATTCAAGGTTATGATTTGTGATAGGAAAGTTGTCGTGATGATTAAGAGTGTTTTTAGATAGTTAATCATGCGAAATGGTAAAAAAAAACACTGTTTGGGAGTAAGTCTGTGATGCGGAAATGCATTTTAATATTCGGTCGCAAAATAATTTTGAAATAGCGGGGTCTGCGATCTCTCCACAATGCGAAGAGAAAAACTCACTCTGAAGGAACAGGTCCACGACGTGGACCTGGTACTGGTTTTCTGTCTGACTTTTTCTTTCATGTTTTCTAACCCCAACTCGCCTAAAGTCGATTCTTTTTCTTAATTTCTCTTTCGATTCAGATGCCTAATACATGTACACAAGAATCTAATCCAACACAACTCTAAAATCGACACGATTTCCTCAAGAACTCTTCAATCTCATCTAAACTCAAGATCGAAAGCCAATTTCAAGAACGTCAAACCTTCAAATTTCTTGAACGAATTCAACGCTGAAATTAATATGATTGACGTGTGGGTGAACAAACCCAATACTATGGAAGCTTTCATACCTCTTAGGGATCAAACCCATGATGAAAATCCGCAAAAAGACTCAAGAACCTCAATGAAAGCCTTGATCCTTTCCTCTTTTCTCCTTTTTTTCTCTTCTTTTCTCTTCTTGAACTCTCAACTTGTCACGACCTATGGGTACACCCTAGATGTAACATTGTGTACTAGACCCCGAAGGGCCTAATACAAGACACTTAGCATATCATATCATAAAGTACATAGAAATGATGCAAAAATTTTAAAATTTTCTTTACAATCGAAGTCTTTTATAAAAGCAAGCGGAAGTCTAAAACACTTTATCTCAAACCATCTAATACAACTTTGAGTAACTCTTGGGACACAACCCATAAAAAAGTCTAAAACATAAAAGAAAGACATAAAGGTAATGGTGTCTTTATCCTAGATGCTATGAGGATTCACCAAATCTTCAACTCCTTTGCACTTCTAGAAACTTATCCTCAAGAATGGAACTTAATGTCGCCAAACCCTACATTTGATAAGAATGTAGGCAAGAGTATGTGTTAGTATAAAATGTACCAAATATGTTAGCTAGCATAACATCATAAGAGCATAACATAATTGTTAACGAATATAAGATATAAGCATAAGAGGCAATAACATAATCATCAGCATAATCTCCAACATAGACATAATATAAGCATTAGTCATCATAAAGCATGGTCCATATACATAGAAAATACTTAGACCTTCATATCATAAGAGAACCATTCCATAAGTAACCTCCAAGTATACTTGTGCAAGGCATGAATGAGATCCCATAATCCCATCCATGCTAAGTATCCCCTTTGGTCCTCAAAATCATATTTACCACCTCATGGTCTCACTCTTAACTTAATTCTCATAGACAATGGAATCTTCACCTTTACTCAACATATCAAAGAAGGAAACTATAACAACAATCCAATCTAAGCATACATCATATAAGAGAAACACTTTATAATTAGCTTCAAGTCATACTTGTGCAATGTATGGATAAGACACCATAATCCTATCCACACTAAGTACCACTTTTAGGCTTTCATGCATATTGATCATCTCTTTGATCTCATTATTAGCTCATCATAAAGGACAAGCGTAATAACCTCAAGTCATTCATATCATGAAATCATAAAGACAAGGGGAATCACCTCTAGTCATACATATCATGGAATCATAGGTATTCGCCTCCATGTTCATTTTAATGAGATAAAGGTATTCGCCTCCATATCCATTTTAGGGTGTAATGTAGGTATTCGCCTCCACATCATCACATAAGAAGCATAGGTAATCACCTTCATGATCAACATAAAGGCTAATGGGTAATCACCACTTGCCTTGGGTGTTATACATGCATAAAGGGAAATCACCTCACACTCTCCATATCATGACATGGGTAATCACCTCATGTTTAACTAATTAGGAGTAAGGGAACTCACCTCACATTCCTATCATATGAAGGTCTTTAGGGGACTCACCACAACCTCATCACATTTCATAGTCCTTGGACTTAGATTCATTTTAGGTGAGAATAGCCTTTCAACCTAAAATCATTCTATGTGAGAGAACCTTTCATATCATATCACATTCATGCATGAGTGTGTATGTGAGAATGTCCTTTCAACAACACAACTACATATCATGATCATAGACACTTTTCTCTCAAAGTGTTCATAAACATATTCATAGATTCATTGAAACATGCATAATATAATCTCTTGCCCTCTTATGGGTCAAGGTTCATACCAAATCAACTCATCTAGATTTACTACATTAGACATGGATTCAATCAGAACTCAAGTGATTCTATCACATCCTACCATCTATCATGGATTAGGTAGGTAAAGATCTTTCATCACAATTCTATTCATTGGCCTTCTATTCTCATATAGATTTTACTCCCAATGCCTTAGCATCAATAGTTCATCATATTAGATTTACTCTCAAAGCCCTAGTGATCATCATTGATGACTACAATCCCTACTCTCAAATCTTTACTACCTATAATCCTCATACGCACCTATATCACAAGATATTATAGTCACAAGCTTTACTCCTAAGCAATTTTAACCATATTTCATCATAAAGGCTCAATATCAATCATTACTAGTAATGATCCATCATATATACCTTAACCTAGTTCAATTCATGTTTACATGCTTCTTTTCTTGAATAGTTACTATACATAACATCAATTCTAGAAGATCCTCTATCAACCCTCAATTTCACTTCACAAGGCATAAACCCACATTCTTCAATTTCATCAATTAGACTAGGGTTAACCAAGGAAAACATATAATATCATCATAATATCTTGATTCAAGACTAAATCAATCATAAACAAATACTATCCACTCAATTAGAATCATACTCAACTTAACTCTCAATATTGGAAGGAACCCTATCTTGAATTGAGGATTTCATATTCACAATTGGGGGAATTCTATGGGACTCCATGGATGGAAAAATCCATGGATGAATAAGCTTACATACCTTGGATATAAGGCCCTCACAAAGCTTGGAAGATTGGAGGAATTGACCTATCTTGATCCTTCTTCTTCTTCTTTTTCTTCACTTTCTACAAAGAGGATTTCTTGGAGGGAATTGGGTTTGTTTTGGGTGAATTGAAATAATGATTTGGAATCACTTAATTAAGGTTCTAATAGATTTATATAGGTGGTCTAAATACTAATAAAATGACACCACTTAATAACTAATTAATTCTAGAATCTTCCCTTAACCCCTCACTTAAACAATTCAAAGATCAAGGCTGCCTCACCCACGAGAGCACGCCCACGGACCATGGGTGGGTCCACAAGGCATGCTAGTCCTCCATGAGTGGTTTCCTACAGGTCCTAAGTTGGGGTCCCCTTCCCACGGGGTGTGGGTTCACCTACTGGGTGTGAGTCCCATCCGTAAGTGGCCCATTTTTGGGCAGTTTCTAGAGGTTCTTTTAGGTCCCCCTCAAGGAGCCTTGGTTGGTCCTTGGGGGGTTGTACCTTGATGACCTAGCCCGAAAACATTCATCCTAAGTATGGGAAGTCATATTTATGATTCTAACCCTCACGTCAACTCTAGAACCTCCACGTAAAGCTCTAGTTTAGCCTACTAGTTTTTGGGGTGTTACACAACTAAAACCCTAGGCATATATTATGATTATAAAACTGAACCTAGTAGGATTAGACCCTAAAAACCTTAATAAAAGTGAATTAAATCCTTTGGGTAAGGAAAAGACCAAAATACCCCTTACTATTTTTGGGAAACTTTCCTTAATTGGACAGTTTGACTTAAAAAGGGCATATCTCACTCACCCGACCTCAAAACTTAGCAAACTCGGTGGCGTTGGAAAGATAAGTCAAAGTCCTTTCATTATCTATCTTGTATCCCACCTAAATGATCCTGTACTAAGAGTTATGGTTATTTGAAGTTTACCCAAAACTCATGTCTTAAGCATAACTTGCAAAATTTCAGATTTTGCTATTTCCAATTTAGTTCTTTGTGGAACTTAAGGTGCTACATCTGACCTTAACACTCAAGAAATTTTAAATTCCTTGGTAAAATCTTACTCATATCGAAGGATGGTTTGATCTTAGCTCAAAAATTTTTGGGGTGTTACAATATCTCCCCTTTGGGATCATTCGTCCTCGAATGACGACTGGACTGGGTATGGAATGGGTTACTCTTACTAAGGTATGTTTCTAATGGTATGCTCTTACTATATTCAAGCTTAACTCAAATCCTTAGGTTCAGGTTCTATACCTCTCTAAAGGGAATCTCATCCCCAAGACTATTACTATTTACCACCACATTGGGCTCATATCAAGAACCACATAATGTTTAATAACACCACATTCAAACTTAGTACTCTAAAAACTCCATGGACTAACTCCTTCAAAACCAACTAAGCTATCTCATTTAACTATTTCTCATAGTAAAACCTCATCCTCCTCTTCCTCCTTATTTAAAACCTTACATGGAATCATCACACCATCACTATCACGATAAGAATATCAACCTCATATTTCTAACATCACTCCATTACCCAAAGGACCTCCGAAAAGATATCTCCCATACTCTTTGGAACCCATTACTATCTTACGCTCAAACACTTGACTTGATTTCTCATCTCGTCATCTCCCCCTTAGGTCTAAAGCTGACACTTGAAGGTTATGGACTTATTCCATTATCTCTAACTGATCTACATTCTCTTTTACTCTAGCACTCGGGACAAGTTTATCTCATGACTATCGAATTCTCAATAAGCAGGTACTAAGACTTCTTTCTAAGGTGTTTCTCTTAAACTCTTCTGATTGCATACCCTCTCGGTACACCTCTTAAAGCTCTTGTTACTCTTGTGACTTAGCCACACTTCACTACCCTTATCTAAAGGTTAGGGTCTCTCACTTGTGCCACTCATATTTATTGCTGCTAATCACCTCAATTCCTCATGTACTCTATGTCAACTCTACCAGATCAAATCTCAAGACTAACATCATCACCCTCATGTTACCATTCTTTGGATCATGACACTCATCTCAAATTCAAGCTTAATGTTCATTACTAAACCCAAATATCAATACGATTGCTTGCCTACTATGTTATACCTCATTACTTGATCAGTTCAATAACCTTATAAACATCATGACCCTCTCAAACATATTATAAGCCTAGCTTAGATCTATCACTTTATGAATACTTTTTCTCTTCTATTAGACACTTACACTTGGTCATCACCTACACAATGCCACTTCACCACAAACTCCTTTCTAGCTACAACACACTCAACCTCCTATGATGGAATCTTCACAACTTATCACTTCTCAGTCTACCAATAAGGGAAAACTCCTCATCAACAACTTACTAGGTGCATGACTATAATGACATAATATGCCCCATCACTATCTCCCTTTCATAGATCTCTATACCTCTACATACTTTCCTCTAACTTTGGGCTCTTTCCCTACTACTGCTCATGATCTCGTAACTCATGTTACCTTTTTAGGTGGAGATATTACCTGAGCTCTAAACATACCACCTCATAAGGATCTCAACCGTAACCAGGCTTAGGGTAAAGAGCACAACTCGCTTTTAGCTCAAATACATGATTCATATGAACATGGGTGCATTTCTCTGAAATTGAACACTTACTCACTCATGGGCTTCTCTCAAGCCCCTCTGGAGTCACAGGACTTCCTCACGACTCTTGCTAAGAATAACTCATCTATAAAGGTCTGACTTTTCTTTTCAACCACCTCTAGTATGGGGGTAGTCGAATGGATATCAGAATGCACAAGCTAGAATAAATCTCTATGACATAGATCTATTGCATGATTAAGAGTATAAAAGAAGTGAAGCTTTTCTTAAATGTCTATAGTCCCTCCTTAATATAAGTAGGGCCCTCACATCCATTAACAAGACCCTACTGACACGGCTTCATAGAAACTCTAGGACTCTTGAACTCTTATGCTCTAATACCAAGTTTATCACGGCCCGAGCCTACACCCAGGATGTGGTCGCCACTCGAGAACCATTTCTAGTCTCCAAGAGAACCCTTATCCTGGCTGACTACAAGCGGAAGACTAACTCAAGCATACAAAGCTTAAAACAGAATAAAATTCATTGAAACTCAAATAATTAACTCAGAGTATAATCGTATATTCAACTAGCCAAAACTAGAAAGAATAAAGTATTTAAAACATTCAAAAAGATAAATGAAACAGACTCCTCAAACTCTACTATCTATCTATGAAGCCTCTAACTGACAAAGATGTATGTCAGGACAAGACCCATGACATCCTGAAAAAAGTGAAAAGTAAATGAAATCCTTCGGAAGCAAAGAGGCTCACCATAGCTAACTCAAACTCTATGTGGTATCAACAAAGCTTCTGTTGATGACCTTGAATTCTTGTATCTGCCTCATGAAACGATGCAGGCCAAATGGCTCAGTATGTGGAATGTAGGAACATGTAAGGGGAATTCTAAAGCATAAACATAAGCTTGAATTGGTGGGAAAGAAACATACTTACCTCTTCTTAACTCCCTCAACTCAAAGAAACATAGTTCAACTCAATGATAAGATATTCAACTAAGTGAAATAAGGCTCAACTCAATGATAAGATATTTAACTCAGTGAAATAAGGTTCAACTCAATAATAAGATACTCGACTCTTGGTACTCAACTCTGGATACTCAACTCAATATAAAGCAACAATACATATGCAATATATGGAAAGCTTTTAATACAGTAGAAAGAAACTCAATTTGTATGCAAGCATACCAAATAAACTCTGTTCTCTGCTTGTATACAAAAAATACAAATTAAACTAACTATATATAAGAATACAAAATATCTCAGTGGGAGTTTCTCTAACCGACAATCATCACTATGAGCTATGTGATGATACAACGTCTTGCCGCACGCTGCCAGGGCTGTCCTATAATTTTTTGGGGTATAGAACCTACTCACTAAGTGGATCCACTAGTCTATGCTAAAAAGCATTAAGGGATCATCTAAAAAGTATGACCCTTTTCTACCCATGATGGCTACACAGTTTATGGAGACTTTGAATTCTCTGAACTCAAACTCGTCCCCATATCGGTGCTCAATACTACTATAAAAACGTAACTAGCTCATATGATTAAAAACATAACTCTTTCTATGGTTTGAGATTAATACTCAAAATCTTTCTATAAAATGAGATGTCACTCAAAGTGCTCAAAACTCTTTTGGAAATCTCTTAAATGTGAAAACATTTACTCTTGGGAATACATAGTTACATATATCATTTTAAAGGAAATGAACTCGACTCTACTCTTTCTTAACTCAAGTGCTCAAGTCTTAAAACAATTTTAGAAAAATTTGTAAAAGACTTCTCAAAATAAAGTTTATTTCAAATTATGGACGTGAACGACTCAATTTAAGGTTTTCAATAACCATAACTAGAACTCAATACTCAAAATTGGAAAACTCAAAACTCAAGAACTTTAATAGTAATACTCATTCTGAGATTGCTTGACTAAGAGGGTTCATGAAGAATTATGGGCATGAACTACTAAACTTAAGGACTTTGTGGGTTATATGTAATAGTACCATGATTAAGAATAAAATCTCAAAAGAGATTAGGAACTCAATATTCAAGACTTAAAACTTGGAGATACAATTCCTCCCAAAGATACTCAACTTATGGAGTTCATATGGAATTTATGGGCATGAACAACCCGACTCAAGGGTCTATATAATTATATGGAATTCATGTATACGACTCATGAATATATTCTCCTCATTCTCATACTCACTTTCTTGAGTCTTTAAACAAGTTATTAGATTTTGTAGAAGACTCCCCAAAGGATTCAAAGGGACTTTCTCAAAAGACTCGAAAGAACTCTTAAGACTTGACTCTTAACTCTATCTTGAATTTAAATTATGAATTCAAGGTTATGATTTGTGATAGGAAAGTTATCGTGATGATTAAGAGTGTTTTTAGATAGTTAATCATGAGAAACGGTCAAAAAAACACTGTGTGGGAGCAAGTCGCATTTTAATATTTGGTCGCGAAATAATTTTGAGATAGTGGGGTCTGCGGTCTCTCCACGAGGTGAAGAGAAAAGTTCACTCTGAAGTAACAGGTCCATGACGTGGACCTGGTACTGGTTTTCTGTCTGACTTTTTCTTCCTCGTTTTCTAACCCAAATTCACCTTAATTCAATTCTTTTTCTCAATTTCTCTTTAGATTCAGATACCCAATACATGTACATAAGAATCTAATCCAACACAACTTTAAAATTGACACAATTTCCTCAAGAACTCATCAATCTAATTTAAACTCAAGAACGAAAACCAATTTCAACAACACAATTCAAGTACATCAGACCTTAAACTTTCTAGAATGAATTTAACGATGAAATTAACATGATTGGCATGTAGGTGAACAAACCCAATAGTGTGGAAGCTTACATACCTCTTAGGGATCAAACCCATGGTGAAAATCTGCAACAAAACTCAAGAACCTCGACGAACGCCTTGATCCTTTCCACTTTTCTCTTTTTTTCTCTTCTTTTCTATTCTTGAACTATTAACTAAAACCCTAGGCGTATATTCAGATTATAAAACTGAATATAATAGGATTAGACCCTTTAAACCTTACTAAAAATGAATTAAATCTGATTGTGTAAGAAAAGGACCAAAATACCGCTTACTATTTTTGGGTAACTCTCCTTAACATGATAGCTTGACTTCGAAAGGGCATATCTCACTCACCGACCTTGAAACTTAGCAAACTCGGTGGAGTTGGAAAGATAATTCAAAGACCTTTCATTAGCTATCTTGTAGCCCACCTAACTCATCATGTACAAAGAGTTATGGTAGTTTGAAGTTGACCCAAAACTCATAACTTAGGCATAACTTTCAAAATTTCAGATTTTACTATTCCAATTTAGTTCTTTATGGATCTCAAAGTGCTACATCTAGTGACCTTAACACTCAAGAAATTTTAAATTCCTCAGTAAAATCTTACTCACAACAAAGTATTATTCGAGTCTTAGCTCAAAAAATTCTGGGGTGTTACACTTACTTAGCCTATCAAGGTTTAGGTAGATAGGAAGAAATCACCAAAAGCTTTTTGTCCTTTTTAGGATATAAACTCTAGTCTCCATGATCTTCACTCACTTTATTGCTCACTTGTTTACACTGGGCTGACTTACCTCTGATGTTTTTTCTGGTACATTGTTGTCAAACGCACATTTAAGGCCCCAATGAATGTTAAAGCCCCAAGAGTTGAGTTCCAAACGCTTCATGCTTTTTAGAGCATGTGCCTGCTATTTTTTTTGGAGCTTGTGGAACAATGCATTCAACAACTCCTTAACCAAATTCAAACCCTGGAAGAAAAGGGGAGGACCCTTTTCCGAGACAAGGAAGACTTTATTGTTAGGATGGCCTTCTGCATCCGTGACGAAAACAACTAAGAGTAAGTCAACTCGTTGGAGTTTAAGAAGGTTTTAAATATGTGTTTGTTGACGCAAAGTAGTGTATTTCTTCTTTTTCTTTGTTTAGTGGAGATCTACTAGGAGTTATTTTTATTTTTCAAAAATTACACTAAGTTAGTGAATGAAATATGTACTAACTCTTGTGATCACTTGCTGAAGGTTGAGAGTGTCACTTATGCTACTTAGTCCTCAAAGAATGATAGTATCTCAAAGAAAAATAGAAGTATTGAACCATTGGATGGGATGAATGACTTATGGGAACCATTGAACAAATGTGTAACAAAAGGTGACACCTTAGACAATTCTGATGTTCCAGTTCCAAATTTCATCAGCAGTTCTCCACTAATCTGTGTTGATGATTATGAAAATGAGGACGATTATGATAATGAAGAAGAAGATGATGCTATGTGTCTTCACCAAAAGTTAAGGAACACAAAGTTAGCAAACAAAATGTTCTTCAAAAATTAGATGTTGTTCAAGTTGTAGAAACACCATCAAGTTGTAATAATAATAATACTGATAAAGGAAAAGGGAAAAAGGGACAACGTGGAAGAAAGAAAAAAAAACAAATAATACTCCTCCTCCTCCTCTTGTTGGTCGTGGTGGTGAGGGCGATAGTGGTGGTGGAACGAATATTAATGTGGCACAAGTTCAAGTTACTACTAAGACAGCAGTAGGTACAGGCTGTGGTAGTACAAGAGTAGTGAGTGAAAGACTTCATCCTGCTATCTCAGTAGTAACTTGAACTATTTCATTCACTACTCTTGTACTACCACTTCTTGTACCCTCTTACTGTCTCAGTAGTAACTTGAACTTGTGCCACATTAATATTTGTTCCACAATCACCACTGTGGCCAAAAGAAGGTGTAGGAGGAGGATTATTTGTTTCTTCTTTCTTTCTTCCACATCGTACCTTTTTTCCTTTTTCCTTTATCAGTATTATTATTATTACTACTTGATGGCGCTTCTATAGCTTTAACAACATCTAATTTTTTAAGAACATTTTGTTAGCTAACTTTGTGTTCCTTAACTTTTGGCGAAGGCACATACTCATCATCTGCTTCATCATCATCATCATCATCCTCGTCCTTATTTTCATAATCATCAAGATTGATTAGTGGAGTACTACTAATGATCTTTGGAACTGGATCTTTAAAATTGTCTAAGGTGTCACATTTTGTTAGCGATTTGTTCAATGGTTCCAGTAATTCATTCATCCTATCTAATGGTTCAATACTTTTGTTTTTCCTTGAAATACTATCATTCTTTGAGGATTCGGAAACATAAGCAATACTCTCAACCATCAACAAGTGATCACAAAAGTTACTACACTTTTCATTCACTAACATAGTGTAATTTTAGATGCAAAGGTTTATGCTAAGTGTCTTTGTTGTATTTCCATGTATTACTAGTAGTCTTCAATTCTTCCGTTGATCACTTTGTAATGTATTTGGAATGATTGCAATCTGACCCATAATCCCATTGCGAGTAAAAATAATCCAAAGAGATATACTTTCACTTTAGTCATCCAGCAAATGGAGTTTAGGTATGTTGATTTAATGTATTGCACCTATCCTTTTATTTCTTTGAGCTTATTGGTTTTGTTTTATTGGCTATCTGTTTAGTGCTTCATTTGAATCTGATGTGAAGCTATGGGATGTTGAACAAGGGCATCTTCTTCACACCTTAAACAGACATAGGTAACAAATATGATTATGTCTACTTTGACATAGGAGATAAATAGGGACTCTCGATAAAACTACACTTTTTAACTGTCAAATACAGGCTCAAGTATTATGTGGTTTGTTTACTTGTATTCAGTTGAACAATCGATACCTATATACCTATACCGTTTATTTGGGTGGGGATGTGAGGGGAGGGGAGTGAGAATAAGTTAACTGAATCGTTCTTGTAGAATGTTTTTGGTTTTTTACTGAGTAGGTTCTCTTCCATGTTGAATCCAAGGAAGTTGTTTACTCTTTTGCATTTACTTAAAACGGTGAATATATCGAAAGTGGTTCATTGGATAAATGCATCAATATATGGTCAGTAAAGGAGGCCAAAATTGTAAACACTTACAATGGCGATGATGGTACTTTTGAAGTGTGTTGGAACAAGAAAGGCAATAAGGTTGCAGCTTTTTTTGCAAACAAAAAGCTTTGTGTGTTTGATATTTGATTGTAGAGGTTGAGGAATAGCTTTAAAAGGTCTTGGGAACACAGAGGCAGGAATTTCACAATTCGAGAAACTCTACCTTGAAGAAATGCAAATTGTAGATAAGCTTTTTTTTTAGTTGTCACCGGTGTTTGATTTACCCACATTGTCAATTCCTTGCTTGAAATTGAGCCCATAAATCTAAGGGATTGTTTGGTTTGCAATCAAGTTATACTGAATTATTGTGTGGGAATTATAATATAGGGATTTAAAATATCTTACTTGAGTTTCTTTTTGTTTTAAATATTAGGTGCATGCATATCATTTCATTATTTTTTGTCTATAGCATTTACATGCATGTAAATAATCTCCTTTTGAAAAGTACAAAGTTTGTACCTTCAAGTTGATATTCTAACTTAGGTTTCTCTTAAATTACCAATATCAATTTTTCATTATTGTGTGGGAATTCTAATATTTAGATTTATGCACTTATTTGGACATGTGGTGTAAGAATTTGTTTGGTATCATGCTTTCTTTCATTGCTTTAAGGGTGTTCAAAACCGAACCGTAACGTATTAGCCAGCCGCAAAAATTGGCTTATGGCTTATTCGTATTGGGTTATTGAAAAAATGGTTGGGGAATGGATTAAAATTTTACAATTAACGGCTTATGTGTGTGTGGACGGATTATTCAATTTCCTTACTGGGTAAACTGTTGACCTGTTTACCATACTTGTATTTTTATTCTAGGGATATTAGCCTCATTTAATATTTTACCATAATATATATTTTTTGTTTTCTTAGTGTTGACTCCTAAAGGCTAACGTTATAAAGCCATGTAAACCTATTTACTTTTCTATAACTATCTATTTTGCTTTAAAGAATAGAGTGCAAGTCAGAAAACTCAGAAAAGCAGTGAGGATATGTATATGAAATATATGCAACAATTTATCGAGTCATTGACAAAGATGCTTCAAATGGTCAATGAAAATGTGACAACCAGTTGAAATTTTGGATCAATTTATCAATTTTATCTTGTTAATGCTTAAAAGTCATTCTTTTTGTAAGGTACGTTCATCGAAAAAAAGATACACTGAACGTACGTACTGCTCCAAGTACTTCCTATGAAGAGTTACATAAAGTTTTCACAAAGAAATCATCCGACAGTCATATCACCAAAATATTCATGGCTATCACACACAAAAATTTGAGAAAATCACCCAATTCCTATAAATTGGCCTCTAACTAGCCAAAAAGGACTCTAAAATTTGGTAGACATTACGTGCTGCTCCCCTAAATCCATACAAGGATTCTGTAAAGTTTTCATAAAGAAACCGTCTGGAAGTCATATAACCAAAATATTCATTTCCTAACACACACGAAAAATTGATAGAATTGGTAATTCCTTTTAATTGGCCCCAAATGTCCAAAATGGACTCTAAAAACTATGATAATGTACGTTTTATTTCCCCAACTCCCTATAAAGGATTCTGTAAAAAATTACCTTCAAGTTGATATTCTAACTTATATTTCTCTTAAATTACCAATATCAATGTTTCATTATTGTGTGGAATTAAAATATTGTGATAGATGCAGTTATTTGGAGATGTGATGTAAGACTTTGTTTGGTATCATGCTTTCTTTCATTGATTTATCAGTTATATAGAGGTTCTTTTTTGGCTTAATACATAATTAACTTGTTAAACTTGTCAAAATATTCCATTTAGACATTCGATCTTAATCATGTTTAAATTGAATAGGCCTAATTTGAATGTTTAAATAGAATATTCTGACTTGTTTAAACAATTGGTATCAAGCCTGTCTTTTTTTAAGAAAAAATATTCTTGGGTTAACACACACACCAAAAACTAATAAAATCACTTAATTCATGTAAGTTAGCCCCTAAATGTCCATAATAGACTCTAAAAATTGTGAGATAGTATGTATTGCTCCCCTAAAATCCTACAAAGAGTTGCGTAAATGTTTCAAAAAAAAATTATGCGAAAGAAATATCACCAAAATATGAATGGGCTAACACACATGAAAACTGAGAAAATCACCTAATTCTTTTAAGTTAGCCCCTAAATGCCCAAAATGGACTCTAAAAATTGTGAGATTTTACGTACTGCTCCCCCAACTCCCTACAGAGGGTTTTGTAAAGGTGTAGTAAAGAAATCGTCTGGAAGCCATATCTCCAAAATATTTATGGGCTAACACACACGAAAAACTAAAATAATCATCTAATTCTAATAATTGGCCTCCGAAATGTCCAGAATGGATTTTAAAATATGAGAATGTACGTATTGTTCCCCAACTCCCTATGGAGAGTTCCATAAAGGTTTTGCAAAGAATTGTCTGAAAGTCATATCACCAAAATATTCATGGTCTAACACATAGGAAAAACTGAGCAAATTTCTTAATTCCTCTACATTGGTCCTTAAATGCCCAAACTTAACTCTAAAAATTATTAGACTGTACGTACTGCTCCTCCAACTCTCTATAGAGGGTTTCATATAGAAAACATCCAAAGACATATCACCAAAATATTCATGGGTTAACACATAAAAAATAAAGAAAATCGCCTAATTTCTATAATTGGTCTCCTAAATGTTCAAAATGGACTTAATATATATAAGACTATAGTTACTACTCCCCCAACTCCCTATGGAGATTTCCTAAAAGGTTTTGTAATGAAATCATCGGGAAGCCATATCACCAAAATATTCATGGTCTAACACACACGAAAAATTGAGCAAATCACTTAATTCCTGTAAATTAGCCTCTAAATGCCAAAAATGGACTCTAAAAATTACGAGACTGTATGTACTGCTCCTCAACCTCCCTACAGAGGATTTCGCAATGAAATCATTTGGAAGCCATATCAGAAAAAATATTCATGGCTAAAAAACATAAGAAAATGGCCTAATTCTTGTAAATTAGCCCCTAAATGCCCAAAATTGACTCTCAAAATTGTGCGACTATACATACTTCTCCCCCAACTCTCTACGAAGGGTTCCATAAAGGTTTTCCTAAACATATCATCTGAAAATCATTTGACCAAAATATTCATAGACTAACACACACGAAAAACTGAAAAAAAAATTGTCTGATTCCTATAAATTGGCTCCTAAATGCTAAAAATGGGCTTAAAATATTGTGAGACTGTATGTAGTGCTCCTCAACTCCCTATGGAACGTTCCATAAAGGTTTTGCAAAGAAATTGTTCAAAAGTCATATCACCAAAATATTTATGGGCTAACATACATGACAAACTAAGAAAACCGCCAGATTCCTGTAATTGAATCCTAAATGCCCAAAATGGACTTTAAAAATTGTAAGAATGTATGTATTGCTCCCCTAACTCCCTACATAGGGTTCCATAAAGGTTTTACAGAAAAATCATCCGGAGGCTATGTCACCAAAATATTAATGGGCTAAAAATCACCTAATTTCTGGAAATTGGCCCCTAAATGCTCAAAATGGACTTTGAATATTAATTAATCAACTTTTAAACTAGATAGATTTGCATCACATTTCTTAGCTACAATTCTTTTCTAACCCTCCTATCGTAAAATATTTTATACCCTGACATGCTTTTTATATTAACATTTAATCTCATTTTTTAATCAAACATAAATAGGACAAGGAACACCTACATAATATTTCTGAATATATGCCATAAACAATATTTAGTGATGATGAAGATTTGTATGTACCAGAATCTAAATGGGTGAGCTTTATGAAGTTTTTCACTATTTTTGTTTGTAGAATTACACATACTTTATATTGGAAGTAAGAATCAGTAAACAATGTGCACATATGATATACATATATTCAATATATTGTTTTGCAAGTGCATGTCACATGTAAAATTAAGGGATTGAACTCAGAAAATCATGTCTTGCTTAAGTTGTGTTGTCACGACCCAGACCGTCGTGATTGGCACCTACACTAACCCTCCAGTGGGAGAACCATTACTTCAAACCGAACTAAACAATTTACCCAAGCTATGCATTTAAAGATACGAAAGCAGGTTTAAATATAGAAATGAAATAAGGAGTTTCAATAAACTCTGGGAATTTGACAAACGGCTGTCAAAATATTGTGGAAACAACCCCTAGAAACTGAAAGTTAATGTACCAAAACTCTAACAATTCACAAGTCTAAGGAATAGGGTCATAACCCCCAAACTAAAACATAACAGAACAATCATCTAAAGAACTAGTCTAAGTCTGAGAGAATGGACTAAGCAAAATGAGAACTCATGGCAGCCTGGAAGAACTGGCTCACCCTTGAATTCGGTCTTGATCACTGATCTCCTAGCTAAGGTCTATTAGTAGCCGCCTTAAGATGCCCTGTACTCAAAAAAGAATGAGCAAGTGTAGTATCAGTACACAACCATAATGTACTAGTAGGATCACGTGGCTATTACAATAAGCACAACATATACCAGTAATCACAACAAGGTAAACATATACATGTACAGAATATATAAACACATTGGTTATCATTTAAGGAGCAATGTACAATTGCACCTTCTCAATAACAAAAAGATATACAAATTAATGGTCCTCTCATGGAACCCATACCCAAACTGTTAGTGTGCTGGAACGTGACTCATGATCCTAATTAGTGTGCCGGATGTGACATCCAATCCCATATATACATCGAAACGTGGCACCCGATCCAAGTTAGTGTGTCATACGGTGACACCCGGTCCCCTCATCATACCACAATCACAATCACAATGTACATTATCATACTCATACAATCAAGTGTCAAATCATGGCATACATTTACTCATTCATACTCATTTCATTAGGTTTGATCAGTAAGGCTTTATTCACATACAAACATACATGCATTACAATGAAGTAATCACCAGCATATATCACACCAACGAGAAATCAAACCATCACCTACATCAAAACCAAGCTTGAATCCCCCTAAGGCACTTGAATCTTCCCTTTTTGGATTCTTTCTGCTTGTTCTATGTCTACAAACAACAATTTAATGCAAGGATCAATTAATTAAGGTCTAATTACCAGGATCATAACAAACCCAATAACCTAAGATCAAACCCATGATCCTATGGTGTAGCTAGGGCTTTTTCCCACCATCAAATTCAGTTCAAAAACCCTCCCCCAATAATAAATAACCAAGAATCTAAGTTTTACGGATCGAAAAATGGATTAGGGGAGTAAAATCCTTACCTTTAGCACCAAAAGTCGTGGAAAACTGTCAAGAAATCACCTAGGGTCATCTCTTAACTCTCAAGAACGAAACTTGTAGAAAATAACATTTTTGGGGTTTAGTTCCGACTTAATTCGTGACTGAGCTACTATGGCAGACCCCATCCTTCCACAGCGGCCGCCACTTGGTGGGAATAATCCCTCCACAACGGCTTACACAGAGACAGAGAGTTGAAATTAGAGTTTCAAACCCCCATTTCATGACAGACCGTCAACTCATGATATTGAAAAACTACCTGTTCACACTAAGACCAGTGTCGGGAGTTTCACTCACCCGAATTTGATTATGCAAAGTCGTACAGGTTCCTTAACGTCTTAGCTATCTCCTCATGCAATAAAATTCATTATTAAACCTCTCATTCATTAACAAATTTCCCTAAACCTCGCATGACTCAGATTTTGTCAAATGTGGACTAGGCTAGAAATTTTCAAGTTACTACCAAAAGGTTTTCTGGCCCAAAATTTTTCTCCGTTAACTTTTCTATAACGAAGGGAATAGTTGTTACAATAAATACCAATTTACCCATCACTTGTCCTCGAGTGACAAACTTAGGAAAAACAGGCTAAAGTAAGAGTAGTGTAGTACCTGAATCATCAAATAACTGGGGATACTTGTTTTGCATGTCCTTCTCAGTTTCTGAAGTAGCTTCCTCAACTGGAAGATAATTCCATTGAACTTTCATGGACTTAATCTCTTTGGTCCTCAGCTTTCGGACATCACAATCAAGAATTGTAATTGGTTCCTCCTCATACTGAAGGTTTTTGTCTAACAACACTGAGTCCCACTTTATGATGTAATCTACGTCCCCATGGTACTTCTTCAACATGGATACATAAAACACTGGATGAACTCCGGATAAGATAGGTGGTAAGGCCAATCTATAAGCCACTGCCCCTACACAATAAAGAATCTCAAATGGACCAATGTATCTAGGACTAAGCATGCCCTTCTTACCAAATCTCATTACTCCCTTTATGGGTGACACTTTGAGAAGGACTTGTTCACCAACCTGGAAGTCCATGTCCCTTACCTTATGGTCCGCATAATTTTTATGTCTACTCTAGGCTGCTAAAAGCTTAGCTTGAATACTTCTCACTTTATCCAGATTATCCTTCAGCTAAATCGACCTCTAAAGGTTTTACATCTCCAACCTCATACCATCCTATGGGTGATCTACATGTCAATTATGGACTGGTAACTGTTGTTATAGGAGAACTTACACAACGGTATGAACTTATCCCAATGTCCTCCAAAGTCAAGCACACATGCCCCCAACATGTCTTATAACACTTGTAAAGTCCTCTCTGAAGGCCCGTCTATTTGCGGATGAAAGGTTGTGCTAAAGGTGAGTTGAGTGTCCAATTCATCATGTAATTTTCTCCAAAACTCTGATGTGAACTACGTACCACGGTCTGAGATGATAGAAAAGGGTACCTTTTGCAACCTCACTATCTCTTTCACATAAATCTTAGCCAACTGATGAGAATTATAGTCTATTCTAACTGGAATAAAATGGGTTGACTTAGTCAATTTGTCAACCACTACCCAAATAGAATCAAACTTCCCCTGAGTTGGGAGACCAACCACAAAATCCATAGCTATCCTCTCCCACTTCCATTTCGGAATTGGCATTCTCTGAACCAAACCTGCAGGTCTTTGATGCTCATATTTGTTGGCAGTTTTTGCACTTAGCCACATACTCAACTATGTCTTTCTTCATGAAAGCCCACCAATAAAGTCATTTCAAGTCTCAGTACATCTTGGTAATACCCGGATGAATAGAATACTGTGAACCATGAGATTCTGTCAACAATTTATGAATCAAGTCATCTATTCGAGGAACACAAGTCCTTTCTTTAAAACTGAGCGCACACCCTGCATCAAGAGTTGTATCTTGTGCCTTGCTAGACATTGTATTCTTTCTGAGCTCATTCAAATTCTTGTCCTCAAACTGCTTGGCCTTGATATCCTTAATGAACATGGCCCTTACCTCAATGCTAGCTAACACTCCACCATTTTTTTTAGATGCCCAACTATATGAACTTAGATTAGACAAAGGTCGCTTGGATACACTCAAGCAAGCTAAACTACCCATACTCATCGCCTTTCGGCTTAATGTGTCTACCACCACGATAGCCTTACTCGGATGATACTGAATGGTCACATCATAATCCATAATCCTTGAGTAACTCCATCCACCTTTGTTGTCTCAAATTCGGATCCTTTTGAGTGAATACATATTGTAGACTACAATGAACAATAAACACCTTACAATTGACACCATATAGGTAATACCACCAGATCTTAAGTGCAAATACTACCGCTGCCAACTCTAAATCATGTGTTGGGTAATTCTTCCTATGCACATTCAACTGCCACGATGCATAAGTTATAACATTCTTATCCTGTATTAACACATCACCCAAACCCGAATGTGAAGCATCACAATAAACAATGAAATATTTACCTTCTATCGGTAGTGCTAGAATAGGTGTTGTGGTCAAAAGAGTCTTGAGCTTTTGAAAGGTCTTGTCACATTGTTTGGTCCATTCGAAAGGCATCTCCTTTTTGGTCAACCTTGTCAGATGTGTGGCAATAGAAACAAAGATCTTCACACAAAACTCCTAACTTCTGTCACAGAGCTAGGCCGAACCCAATTCTTAACCGCTTCAATCTTTTGGGGATCTACCATTAAGCCCCCCTTCCCTTGAAACTACATGCACCAAAAAGGCAAGTGAATCCAAACAGAACTCACACTTGGAAAATTTAGCATATAACTTTTGTCTCCCAAGAACACCCAGAACAATATGAAGATGGTTGGCATGTTCTTCCTTACTCTTTGAATAGACCAAAATATCATCAATAAAGACAATCACAAAAGAATACAGGAATGGTTTGAACACACTGTTCATCAAACTCATGAAAGTTGCAGGCGAATTTGTCAACCCAAATGACATTACCAAAAACTCATAGTGCCTATAGTGGGTCCTAAATGTCGTCTTGGGTACATCCTCAGGCCTAAACTTTAAATGATGGTAACCAGACCTTAGATCAATCTTAGATAAAACTGATGCACCTTGCAACTAGTCGAAAAGATCATCTATCTAAGGCAATGGATACTTGTTTCAAATGGTGACCCTATTCCACTATCGGTAGTCTATGCACATCCTCATACTACCATCCTTTTTCTTAACAAACAAGACAGGAGCACCCCATAGGGAAGCACAAGGACGAATGAAACCCTGATCAAGAAGTTCTTGAATTTAAGCCTTAAGCTCTCTTAACTCTGTCGGAGCCATGCGATACGGAGGGATGGAAATGGGGCAGGTACCAGGTTCCAAATTAATGCAGAAATCTATATCTCTATCCGGAGGCATACCAGGTAAATCAGTAGGAAATACTTCTCTCAATTCTAACACCACAGGAATAGACTCAATAGAGGGAAACTCAACCTCAACATCCCAAATATGAGCCAAATACGCCAAACATCCCTGCCCCACCAGTTTCCTAGCCCGAATGGAGGATATGACCTTAGCTAGCTTAGGCTTGTACACCCCTTCCCACTCTAATTTTTCCCTACCCAAGATTTCTAGAGTCAAAGACTTAGTATTACAATTCAACACAGCATTATAAGGGAACACCCAAGTCATTCCTAAGTTTATATCAAAGTCATTCATGTCCAAAATAACCAAATCAGCCCAAGTTTCGAAACCCATAAACATAATAGAATAAGCACGATAAACAAGAGTGACTATGATAGACTCCAACGAGGGTAGAAACATGGATAGGGGCATCAAGTACATCACAAACCGCATCAAATCCCAAGGCAAACTGAACTTACACCTATGAAGAAGTAGAACCTGGATTAAACAACACATTAGCCAGCCAGTCACAAATAATAATAGCACCTATGATCACTGCATCAGATGTCTCTACCTCAGTCTTGCCCGGAAAGGCATAAAACTGAGTCCTTTCATGTTGACAGACAACTTTCTTGCCTGGTTGCACTGCTCACATGCCTACATTACCATTACCCCTACCTCTACAACCTCACTGATTTCCTCCTTGCTGACATTGTGAACGTCCTCAACCATTATTATCGTTGCCCGTGGGTACCACTGGATCAAAGAAATAATAGTCAAATTCATCTTGAGCATAACCAACAAAGATACATTGCCTAGCTTTAATATCAAACTTTTACCTATCATCCTTAGGAACATGCACAAAAGTTTTACACCCAAAAACTTTAAGATGATCATAAGAGACATTCTTATCAAAGAAAACTTTGTTTGGGGCATCACCATTCAAAGTAATGGTTGGAGATAAATTAATAATATAGGCAGCAGTATTAAGTTCTTCTACCAAAAAAGAATTTGACAGCTTAACATCTGAAAGCTTACATGAAATCCTCTAAACTAGAGTTTTGTTCATCCTCTCTGCTAAATCATTTAGCTAAGGGGTCTTTGGATAAGTTTTTTGATGTTGAATACCCTTCTCTCTGCAATATCTATCAAAAAGACCAATATACTCACCACCATTACCAAGACAGATGCATTTTATTTTCTTCCTTGTCTATATCTCAACCAAGGCCTGAAAATCTTGAACATATCAAGTACTTGATCCTTGGACTTCAAAGAGAATGCCCAGAGTTTAAGAGAATGATCATCAATAAAAGTCATAAAGTAAAGTGCACCAATATGAGACTTTGCCTTTAAATGGCCATACAAATCAGAATGCACCAACTCCGGCAAATCAAGCTTTCGTGAAGGCGGATGACTCTGAAAAGAAAATTTTTTCTATTACCGGCTAAGAAATGAACACATTTGTTCAACTTTGCTTATTTTTACTCTAGAAAGAAAATTCTTATTAACCAAAGTTTCCAGCCTCTTCTTGCTCATATGACTCAGCTTTCTATACCATAACTCTAATGAAGTATCATTCTCCACCAAATTTACTAAGCCTCTAGAATGGAGCCCTGAAAAACGTACAAGTTAGATAATTTGTCACCACGCGCTACAACCATCGAACCCCTAGTAAGCTTCCATTGGTTGGCACCAAGGACTAAGATAACCCTCATAATCAAGGTATCCCACAGAAATCAAATTCAAGCGAACATCTGGAGCATGCTTGACATTATTGAGAACTAGTTTGGAACCATTATTATTTTCCAAACAAACTGTGCCAATACAAAGAACTACAACCTCATGATTATTGCCCATTTTCAATATCCCAAAACTATCTGGAGTATAAGAAGAAATATCTACTTCTTGCGTATGACATGAGAAGTAGCACCAGAATCCACAAACCAACTAGACTCATTGCGAACAAGATTAAAGGCACTTTCATCAAAAGAAACAAAAAGGTTAGCGTTAGCAGCAACAGCAACACGATTTTCATTATCACCTTCTTTCTTTTGTTGTTACATATCTCTCTTGTACCCGAAACAAGATTTCTTGATATTCCCATTCTTTCTTCTACTTTTATCTCTTTCATTCTAACCTATGAACTTTCTTCTCCCATTGTCTTCAGTAACAAAAACATCGTCATGTGATACTGAAGAAGATGAGCCTTAAAATCATCTTCACATCTCTTCATTCAAGACACCATTCTTAGCATATTCCATAATTACAACACAATTGGGAGAAGAATTAGTCAAAGAAACTCGAAATGTTTCTAAAGGGTCTTGCAGAGTATTAATAAGACATAGTCCATGTATTTCATCATCGAATGTTACACCCATTTCGGACAGCTGGTCAACAACACCCTAAAAATCATTAATATGATCAAAAATAGGAGTGCCCTCTTTATACTTGATGTTCATCAATTGTTTCAATAGAAACAACTTATTGTTGCCAGTCTTCAAAGCATAAAGTGTCTTGAGTTTGTCCCATAAACTTCTGGCATGTGTCTTATTAACAATGTGATTTCTAATATTATCTTCAACTCATTGTCTGATATAGCCACAAACTTGTAAGTGCTCAAATTCCCAATCATCTTTATTCATAGATTCGGGTTTATTAGAAGCAAACACATTTAGATGCATTTTCTTGACAGATAGAAGATCTTTCATCTTGTCTGTCCAAGTATGATAATTACAACCATTCCAAAAAACCATCTTTCTCATATATGGATCCATTATTCAAATAGATTATCACAACAACCCAATGTTCTGATATCATTTTGTTGGGAAAGGCAAGCACAAATAAATGTGCACAACAAGGCAATAATGGAAGAAACCTTAGTCAAAACTTTCCCTTCTATTAGAACCAAGAAAATACCAACTAATGAAAGAATAAAACTATTTGGGCAGCAAACAAATCAACCAAAGCAAGAAACTAAATCAACACATTAGATACCAAGTTTATCGTAGAAAACCTCTTCTGTGTGAAGAGTAAAACCCACAAGGACAAAGCTCCACTAAAAAAAAATGTTACAAAAGTGTTCTCCAAAATGGCCACCAACAAAGTGCCAAACAATGAGCAGAACAACTACAAGATAGCAACAAATACTAGAGAAATAAAAGGGCAAAATCACCGAAATGCATCTACTGTTCACAAGCTAAAATCTTGATCCACAGGACTCTAAATCGACCTCTATTAGTTCCCAATCAAAGAATACATTTAAAGGAACAAGTTGTCCAAAAATCAGCTAAATCATACAAGGAACGAAGTTGGACACACAATTTGAAATTGACTGCTAGGGTTTGTGCGAAAATCTACACTCTCTCACTTTGCTCTCTAGTGTGGTTGCTGATCAAAATCTTGTGTTTCTTCAAAAATAAGACCTAAAATAAAGTCTTACATATGCAACATAATATTGGACTTATGAGTAAACATGGGCTAGTCTAAATTGAGCTTAAATTTATCCACATAGGAAAGGAAAGAAACCAAGAACCTTGGACTTTTATTTATCCACATAGGAAGGGAAAAACACCCAAAACCCAATAGATCCAAGTTTGAAAACTGGATCATCTATTTGCACAAGGTAGGGATTAAGGTTTGTGTACACACCAACCTCCCCACACACCCCTAGGTATGATATTGTTGTTGGATGATGTTTTTTTGTTAGAATTTCTACCACTAGATAGTGTTTAGCAACCTTTTATTAATAATATAATTTTTTTAAGAAAACAATAGAGAGAAGTACAAGCAAGGGAGATAGATGTAACACCTCGGCCTTTGAAAGGGCTAAATTTAGAAAGAACTAAACTGGAAAGCACTAATTTGTGATTTGTTCAACTTAAGTTTAAGTTGGGGGTCTACCTCAACCGACCGTAAATTTCAGTAGAGGATGAGTTAGGTGTCTTATAAGATATCAAATGAAAGGTCTTTGAATCCTTTTTCCAACGCCACCGAGTTTTCTAAGTTTGGAGTTTGAATTAGGGAGATATGTCCATTTGAATTCAACTTGTCCAGTTAAGGAAAGTTACCTGAATTAATTAGGGGTATTTTGGTCTTTCCCTTACCCCGTCAGCTTTAAACATTTTTAGTAATATTTTAGAGGCCAAAACTGATTTGAATCAGTTTTCAAAATTCTAAATACGCTTAGGGGTCGTTTGGTACAAAAATGAATAATGCAGGGATTACTAATACTGGGATTAGTAATGCAGGGATTAATAGTGTAGGGATTAGTAATGCAGGGTTTATTTTTACCAAGTGTTTGGTTCATTGGTTCCAACTCCATTTTGGAATTGGGTTAAAACTTTATAAAAAAACTCCTTTCCAATTATACCCTTGAATTATTATGTAATTAGGTTAAGGTAAACAATTGCCAGACAATATTATTGTTTTATGGCCTTCTAACTAGCTATGAAAAGAACAATTTTGTTGTCATGTTTGCCTTTTTTTTCACTTAAATTATTTGACGATAAATAATTGTCATCTTAGTAACTTGATTACTTACAAAATGTCAATTTTCAATTTTAAAAAAAGATAAACTATCAACTTTTAAAATTGAAAAGACTTAAACAATAGTAAAACTGAATAAATCATCTACATTTACACATAAAAATTGCAAGTTGTAGTTTTAATATGTATGCAATTTTATAAATTGCTCAAATACAAATAATTAGAAACCACACAAATATTGCCCTTTTAATTAGTTGATGTTAAGCAACTCACATTTCAAATATTGTATTAATTTGTATTGGATTTATGTAGTAACAAATAACTTTCTCTAAATAATTTGTAAGCTAATTTACTTAAATAAATTTACTAGTACAAATATAAAACATAAAATCAAGAAAATAAATAAAATAATTAAAATGATTTGAGGGATATTTTTGTCTTTACATAGACTTATCCCATGGTATTATATCTGATGTATTACTAATACCTCCAAATGGAAGGTATTAGTAATACACCCTATAATACCATGTAGGAGGTATAACTAATCCATGGATTAGTTATACATAGGCCCAAATTCCTACCAAACATAGTACTAAATAATATCATACATAATACATGAATTATTTATTTTAACGCGGCCTACCAAACGACCCCTTAGGGTTTTGAGAAGAGTTCAAGAGGAGAAAAGAGGAAAAGTTCAAGACGTTCATCAAGGTTCTTGAGTTTTGTCAAGGAATTTCACCAAGGATTCGATCCTAAAAAGGTATGTAAGTTTTCATAGTGATGGGTTCGTTCACCCACATGCCAATCATGAGTTTCTTTTATGATTTTTATCCATAAGATTGGGTATATTGAGTTCTTAATGAGTTTCTTGAAGTTTCGATCTTAAATCTTTAATGATGGGTTTGGATGAGTTCTTGAGATGAATTTTATGAGTTTCAGGGTTGTTTTTTAGTAGATTTTTGAGTACTTATGTTGGGTATTTGAATATAAGGAGTTTGGAAGAAACCATTCGATTTTAGATGAATTAGAGCCAAAAATTGAAGAGAAAAAATTAGCGAGTTTAAAGAGGGTTGGCGCAACATAAATAGTGCTCTGTATTTATTCTACTTAGTGTACCTATGTTCATTGAAAGTGTACCTTCACTCATTTCTGATTCTAAATACTCTAAACTACATCTAAACATCGATATATCCTTCATAACATGAGTCATAAACTTTGAATTCATAATTCAAATTCAAGATAGAGTTAAGAGTAAAGTCTTGAGAGTTCTTTCGAGTCATTTTGAGAAGTCTTTTACAATCTTTTAAAACTTGTTTTAAGACATGAGTACTTGAGTATGAGGATGAGGAGAGTTGACTTTAATTTTTCGAAATGAATATATGGGGACTAAGTATTCCCAAGAGTAAATGTTTTTACATTTTAAATGAGACGAAACATCGATTTCCAAATGAGTTCATGAGGAGTTTATGAGTATGATCTCTTTTAAGAGAAACTTTTGAGTAATAATCTCAAAGGTTGAGCATGAAGAAATGTATTTAAACATATGAGTTGAGTTATACTTTAGGAGTAGTATTGAGCACCGATATGGGGACGAGTTTAAATAAACTCAAAGTCCTCATAAACCATGTAGCAAATGTGGGTAGAAAGGGTCATACTTGTTAGATGATTCCTTATTGCTCTTTAAGCATATTTTAGTGTATCCACTTAGTTGAGGATGTCTTATACTCCAGCAAGGTATAGGACAGTTTGGGCAGTGTGGGCAAGACGTTGTACCATTACATAACTCATAGTGATTGTTGCCGATTATAGAATCTCCCAAATTAAGTTAGTTTGTATCTTTATATACCAACTAAGTTATTATTGTATGTTAAATATATTGAGTTGTGATCTACTATTTCAAACGCTTTATATAAACTGCATCTTTATTGTTGTTTTTATACTGTATTGAGTTAAGTATCCATGAATTAAGGTTGAGTTGACTTGATTTGAGGTGAGTATGTTTCCTTCTTTCCAAGTTCAAGCTTTTATTTTATGTTCAGTATTCCCCTTACATTCTCATACATTCAATGTACTAATGTCATTTGGCTTGCATCATTTCATGATGCATATACAGGAGATCAAGGTCATCAACAGGCGCTTCATTTATACCACTTATAGTTCCAAAGTTGTTTTGTGAGCCTCCTTACTTCCGGAGGAACCCTTATTTATAATTTTAGTTTTGTTAGGATGATAGGTGGTCTTGTCCCGACATCCCTCATAGTATTAGAGGCTTCAAAGATAGACAGTAGTAGTTGAGAAGTCTGTTTCATTTTCTATTATTAATGTTCTAGACTTGAGTTGCCCGTGTGGCCAGTTTGAATATTTTTAAATGTTCTAAGTTAAGTATTTGAGACATTTGAGTTTATGTAATGTTGAGTAAGTATTCTGCTGAGAGTTAAGCCAGGCCAAGGGTTCACTTGGGGCTAGCAATAGTTCTCGAGTGTCGGGAGGTCCATGGTGTAGGCTCAGGGCGTGAAAAATATGGTATCAGAGCACAGAGTTCAAGAGTTTTAGGGTTTCTGTAAATCTGTGTCTGTAGACTCCTAGTTAATGGTGTGAAGTGCGCCACATCTATAATTAGGAGGCATCGACATTTGGTAACTATCTCACTTCTTTCATACTCTTTTCATGCGATGAAGTTCAACTCTATAAAGTTTCCTTCTAATTCGTGCTTGCACGTATCTTTCAAATATTGCCTCCACGAAGAGTTGTTCGAGGTTGTCCTGCTAGAAGGAATGTTGATCCTCAAGATCAAGGGATCCCCAATTCACCTGAGGTGCACCCTAAGGAGAGGTCAGTAACGCTGAGTTCTGGGATGTTATCCGGATGTTGAGTCAAGTTGTGACCAACCAAGCTGGGCAAAAAAGAGGGAATCGATAGAATGTGGCTGATACATCCAGAATTCGTGAGTTCTTTAGGATGAATCCTTCACACTTCACTGGTTTAAGTGCCACTAAGGATCTGAAGAACTTTGCAAAAAAGTTGCAGAAAGTGTTTGAGGTGATGTATGTTGAAGATGCTGAATGTATGGAGTTAGTTGCATACTAACTAAAGGGTATTGCTAGGATCTAGTATGACCAATGAAAGAAGAGTAGAGCCAAAGGAGCAATAATTATGGGTTAGGTTGTGTTCGAAGCAGCATTCTTGGGGCATTTATTTCGAGAATTGTGGATGATATAGCCTCAAGTTCACCTAACTATCCCGCTATGCTCCAAAAATGGTTGCTGACATGACAAGGATGAACTTGTTTGTGTATGGGTTGTCTCATCCGTCAAGCAAAGAGGGTAAGGTTGTTATGTATTGGAGACATGGAAATAGCAAGGTTTATGATCCATGTGCAGCAGGTTGAGGAGGACAAGTTGAGAGATAGGAAAGAGTTCTGCAACAAGAAGGCTAAGACATCAGGTAATGAGTCCCAACAACAGAAGGGTAATGCGAACCGGTCATCCTTTCAACAAAATCCAAATAGACCTGCTCCATCATATTCTACTGCACTTGCACCAAAAACTTCAAAGCTAGACCTATTTAATCTCAAGGTAGTGGTGGCCTGAGCAGGGCGGGACTCTCTATATGTTGTGTGTATGAGGGACCACACCTAGAGTGTGTCGTGATGCTTAGTTAGTTGTTTCAATGAACATGCAAGGAAATGGTAGTGGTGGCAATAGAGCCCAATCTTGAACATGTGGAAGAGAAAACCATCTGTATGTTATCACCAGTTGCCAAGAGCAAGTGAATTCATATGATGTTATCACTGGTATGATCAAAGTCTTTACTTTTGATGTATATGTATTGTTTGATCCAGGTGTAAGTCTATCTTTTATTACTCCATATGTTTCTATAAGTTTCGATATTCTTCCCAACCAACTTCTTGGGCCCTTCAGTGTTTCCCCACATGTTGTTAGTCTATTCTAGCTGAGAGAGTTTATTGTAATTGTACCATTTCTATCAATCACAAGGACACCATGGCTGACTTAGTCGACGTAGATATGGTGGACTTTTATGTTATTCTAGGTATGGACTGGCTTCATTCTTGTTATACCTCAGTTGATTGTAGAACTCGAGTAATTAAGTTTTTGTTTCCTAATGAGCCAGTTATTGAGTGGAGGAGTAGTTTAAGGTTCATTTTACAGTTAGTTTTGCATCTATCACTTAGTTTGAGTTAATGACTCTAGTGTTGAGACACCACCTATTCAGTCAGTTCCAGTTATGAATGAGTTTCCAGAGGTCTTTCTAGATGATCTTCTCAGAGTCCCTCCTTACACAGAAATAGACTTTGGTATTGATATTCTTCCTAATACTCATCATATATCATTCCTCCATATAGAATAGCTTCAGCTGAGTTGAAAGAGTTAAAAGAGCAGTTGAAAGACTTTCTTGAAAAAGGTTTCATTCGACAAGGTGTCTCACCTTGGGGAGTTCCAGTCCTATTTGTGAGGAAGAAAGATGGTTCACTTAGGATGTAAATTGATTACTGCATGTTGAACAAGGTTACTATAAAGAATAAGTATCCCCTTCTAAGGATTGATGATCTTTTTTATCAACTTCAGGGTGCCACTTACTTTTCTAAGATAGACCTCAGATCTAGCTATTATCAGTTGAGAGTAAGAGAAAGTTACATCCCTAAGACAGCATTCAGGACCCGTAATAGTCATCATGAGTTTCTTATCATGTCATTTGGTTTGACTAATGCTCATGCAGCATTCATGGACCTTATGAACATAGTATTTAAGCCTTATCTTGATATGTTTGTTATTGTATTCATTGATGACATTCTAATTTAATCGATGAATGAGGAAGATCGTGCTAATCATCTCAAAGTAGTTCGTCAAACTCTCAGAGATAGAGAGTTGTATGCAAAAAAAAAAAATTAAGTGTGAGTTTTGGCTTGAGTTAGTGGCGTTCTTAGGCCATAGTATTTTTGGTAATGGGATTCGAGTCGACACTCAGAAGACTGAGGTAGTGCAGAACAGGCCTAGACCCACATCTCCAACTGATATTTGGAATTTCTTGGGATTGGATGGTTATTATAGAAGGTTTGTTGAAGGGTTATCATCTACTTCATCCCCTTTGACAAAGTTGACTCAGATGACATCAAAGTTTCAATGGTTTGCAGCTTGTGAGAAGAGCTTTCAGGAATTGAAAACTAGGTTGACTATTGCCCCAGTGTTGACCTTACTGGAGAGTACACAAGGCTTTGTGGTGTATTGTGATGTGTCCAGATTTGGGCTGGGTTGTGTATTAATGAAGAATGGCAAGTTTATAGCTTATGCCTCTGGACATCTTAAGATTCACGAGACGAATTACCCAACCCATGATCTAGAGTTGGTTGCTCTAGTGTTTGATTCAAAAATATGGTATCACTATCTCTACAGTGATCATATTGATATGTTCACCAATCACAAGAGTCTTCAGTATGTATTTAGTCAGAAAGAGCTTAATCTCGGACAAAAAAAGTGGTTGGAGTTACTCAAGGATTATGACATGAGTATTCTCTATCACCCATGTAAGGCTAATGTTGTTGTTGATGTTTTGAGAAGATTATCTATGGGTAGTACTGCCCATGTTAAGGAAGGCAAGAAAGAATTAGCCAACGATGTTCACAGACTTGCATGATTGGGAGCACAGTTGTTGGATTCCAATGAAGGAGGAGTAGTGGTGATGAATGGGGCTGAATCATCACTAGTGTCTGAAGTAAAAGAGAAACAACACCAAGACCCTATTTTGCTTGAATTGAAGGCAAATGTTCTTAAGCAGAAAGTGATGGCTTTTGAACAAGGGGGAGATGGTTTGTTGAGGTATCAAGGTAGATTGTGTGTACGAAAAGTGGATGAAATCTAAGAGAGGATCATGGAGGAAGTTCACAAATCTAGATATTCTATCCATCCTGGTTCCACAAATATATACTGTGACTTGAAAGAAGTCTATTGGTGGAGTAGTATGAAAAGGTGTATTGCAGAGTTCGTTGCTAAGTGCCCGAATTGCCAAGAAGTCAAGTTAGAGCGCCAAAATCCCTGTGGCATAGCTCAAAATGTAGATATTTTGGAATGGAAAGGGGAGATGATCAACATGGATTTTATTACCGGTTTGTCGCGGTCTTGCAGGCAGCATTAATCGATTTGGGTTATTGTAGATCGAATAACTAAATAATCGCATTTCTTGCCAGTAAAGATGATCTATGTAGCCGAGGATTATGCCAAATTATATATTCAAGAGATAGTCAGACTTCATAGAGTTTCTATGTCTATAATTTCATATAGAGGTGCGCAATTCACTGCCAAGTTTTGGAAGTCTTTCCAGAAGGGTTTGGGTTCGAATGTAAACTTGAGTACTTCTTTCCATTCCTAGACTAATGGTCAAGTAAAGCGTACGATTCAGACTTTAGATGATATGTTGAGGGCTTGTGTGATTGATTTCAAAGGTAATTGGGATGATCTCCTACCTCTCATTAAGTTTGCTTACAACAATACTTATCACTCTAGCATCCAAATGGCTCTTATGAGGCCCTTTATGGAGAAGATGTAGATCTCCTATTAGATTTTTTAAGGTTACTGAAGCTGGTTTGAATGGATCAAATTTGGTTCATCAAGCTATGAAGAAGATAAGAGCATTCAAGAAATGTTTAAAACAATGCAAAGTCGTTAGAAATCCTATACTGATGTTAGGAGAAAAGACTTAGAGTATGAGGTGGACAATTGGGTTTATTTGAAGGTTTCATCCATGAAGGGCGTTATGAGGTTTGTCAAGAAGGGGAAGCTTAGTCCCCGATTATATTATTCCTTACAGGATATCCAAGAGAATTGGCAATGTAGTCTATGAGTAGGAACTACCGCCAAAGTTAGCAGCAGTCCATCCGGTATTCCACATATCAATGTAGAAGATGTGTATGGGTGATCCTTCACTTATTATACCAACTGATAATATTGGTATTAAGTACAGCCTATCTTATTAGAAGGTACCCGCTCAGATTCTAAATCGTCAGGTTCAGAAGTTAAGGACCAAGGAGGTAGCATTAGTCAAGGTCTTATGGAGGAATCAGTTTGTTAAGGAAGCTACTTAGGAGGCTGAGGAGGATATGAAGAAGAGATACCCACATCTCTTTGACCCCGGAGAAATTCCAAATCAAGGTGCTAATTCTTTTCTTAGTACTCTTTAAATTGATATGTTGAGTGTGTTAAATTGCGTGTAGGGTGTTTGAGTTGGGTGTAGATGTTTCCACTCTCATTTTTGCTTAGAGTAATATCATTCAAGGATGAATGTTCCCAAGGGGGAGATATAGTAACACCTCGGCCTTAGAAAGGGCTAAATTTAGAAAGAACTAAATTGGAAAGAAGTATTTGTGGTTTGTTCAAGTTACGCTTAAGTTATGAGTTTTTGGTCAATGTCAAACGACTATAACTTTCAGTACAGGATGAATTAGGTGTCCCATAAGATATCAAATGAAAGTTCATTGAATCCTCTTGCCAACGCACAGAGTTTGCTATGTTTCACGTTCAGATGAGGTAGAATGCCTGTTTGAAGTCAGCATGTCCAGTTAAGGAAAGTTACCCAAATTAATAAGGGGTATTTTGGTCTTTTCCTTACTCCATCAACTTTAAACGTCTTTAGTAATATTTTAGGGGTCAAAACTGATTTGAGTCAATTTTCACAATTCTAAATATGCTTAGGTTTTTGAAAAGATTTCAAGAAGAGAAAAGAGGAAATTAAAGGTTCAAGGCATTCGTCAAGGTTCATGAGTTTTGTCAAGGAATTTCACCAAGGATTCGGTCCTAACAAGGTTTTTAAGTTTTCATAGTGATAGGTTCGTTCACCTACACGCCAATCATGAGTTTCTTTTATGATTTTCATCCATAAGATTGGATATATTGAGTATTTGATGAGTTTCTTGAAGTTTCGATCTTAAATATTTAATGATGGGTTTCAATGAGTTCTTGAGATGAATGTAATGAGTTTGAGGGTTTTTTTAGTAGATTTTCATGTACTTATGTTGGGTATTCGAATCTGAGAGAGTTTGGAAGAAGTCATTCGATTCTAGTTAAATTAGAGCCAAAAATTAAAGAGGAAAATTTGTTGGGTTTTCTGAAAGGGGCTTGGGGCAACGCGCCACCAATGTGCCAGAATGGGATGGCGCGCTACGCCAGCAGTGTGTTAGAAATGGTGCTCTGTATTTTAGGGGTTGATGCCCCACGCCACTCTATGCGCTAGGGTCGCCTGCCCCCGTCCTTTTTCCGTTGTTTGTCCCGTCTGAGTTCTTTTGAAGTGTACCTTCACTCCTTTCTCATTCTAACTACTCTAAACTACATCTAAACATCGAGGGGTCCTTCATAATATGAGTCATAACCCTTGAATTCATAATTCAAATTCATGGTAGAGTTAAGAGTAAAGTCTTGAGAATACTTTCGAGTCATTCTAAGAAGTCTTTTACAATCTTTTAAAACTTGTTTCAAGACTTGAGTAATTCAGTATGAGGATGAGAAGAGTTGAGTTTCATTTTTCAAAATGAATATATGGGGACTTAGTATTCCCTAGAGTAAATGTTTTTACATTTAAAATGAGAGGAAACATCAATTTCCAAATGAGTTCATGACGACTTTTTGAGTATGATATCTTTTAAGAGAACCTTTTGAATATTAATCTCAAAGCTTGAGGATGAGGGAATGTTTTTAAACATATGAGGTAAGTTATATTTTGGGAGTAGTATTGAGCACCGATATGGGGACGAGTTCAAACAAACTCAAAGTCCTTATAAACTATGTAGCCAACGTGGGTAAAAAGGGTCATGCTTTTTAGATGATTCCTTATTGCTTTTTAAGCATATCTTAGTGGATCCACTTAGTTGAAGATGTCTTATACTCAGGAAGGTATAGGACAGTTCAGTTAGCGTGGGCGAGATGATGTATCATCGCATAGCTCATAGTGATGGTTGTCGGTTAGGGAATCTCCATAATTGAGTTATTTTGTATTTTTATATACCAACTGAGTTATTATTGTATTTTAAATGCATTGAGTTGTTATCTACTATTTCAAATGCTTTATATAAACTACATCTTTATTATTGTTTTTATACTGTATTGAGTTGAGTATCCATGAGTTGATGTTGAGTTTAGTAGAGTTGAGGTGAGTATGTTTCCTTCTTTCCAAGTTCAAGCTTTTATGTTATATTCAGTATTCCCCTTACATGCTCTTACATTGAATGTACTGATGCTATTTGACCTGCATCATTTCATGATGCAAATACAAGAGATCAGGGTCATCAACAGGCGCTTCATTAATACCATTTACAGCTCCATAGTTGTTTGGTGAGCCTCATTGCTTTTGGAGGATCCCTTATTTATGATTTCAGTTTTGTTAGGATGATGGGGGGTCTTGTCCCAATATCCCTCATAGTATTAGTGGCTTCATAGATAGACAGTAGTAGTTGAGAACTCTATTCCATTTTCTATTGTTAATGTTCTGGACTTGAGTTGCCCTTGTGGCCAGTTTGAATATTTTTAAATGTTCTAAGTCAAGTATTTGAGATATTGGAGTTTATCTAATGTTGAGTAAGTCTTTCGCTGAGAGTTGAGTCAGGCCAAGGGTTCCTTTGGGGCCAACAATGGTTCTCGAGTACCAGCCACGTCTACGGTGTAGGCTCGGGGAGTGATAATAGATGATGTTAAATTTTGCAAAGTAAATATTTTTATGTGTTCTTATGATCCAATGATCTATTGAAAACAATCTCTCTACCTCAAAGTTTGATAGAGGTTAAGGACACTAATAAGTTACATCATTTTGTTTATGGGTTCATCTCAGTTAAATAAGTTTGATCCATTCATCAACTAAAAGAATAAATTTTTGATGTAGTGAATTGAATGCGTTTGTGATATATTGCACAATTTAAACAAATCATTTAGATTTTATATATGTCTCTTCATTTTTAGATAATTTAATACAAGGGGTTGCTTCATTGAATATGATTTGCTAATAGGCTGGCTGACATCTTGGCTATGATCATGATGGACTAGTGATGTAGTATCTAATTGGTTTGTTGGTTTTTCGAATATATCTTTTTAAGATTCACACACTCATCATATAATTTTAGATACGAGTATGGGATCAATAAGAGCACAATAAATGGACATTTAGTTCCTCCTAGTGCTCTTATTAAATTTGTGCAAGGGGGTATTCTGTAAGGCAAACATTTTGATATTCTTGCACGACCCAAAGTACACCTAGTCGTAACATGGCATATAGGACCCCGAGAGACCCTATACAAGACACTTAGCATACATATACAAGATACTAGAATCTTGAAGATTTCAAAAGACATTTTTGATTCATAAAGAGTTTGACAAAAGTAGTGGAAGTCATAAGTCTCAAAGCCATCTAGTACATCATTGGAGTGATTAGGATGTAACCCATACATCACGTACAAAATCTGAATGAAAAGACATGAAGGTAACAAAAGAGTCTCGGCCCTTATAACATAAGGACTCACCAATCTTTAAAGTCTAAAAGGGGTCACTATCCACGAGTATAGGAGGTAGGAGTGTCGGACCCTACATTAGTGAAGCAATGTATGCAAGAGTATGCATTAGTACATGGAATTTACCAAGTATGATAGCAATGCATAAGAGTCATGAAATAATGCTAAAAATGACTTTACGTGACATGTCATGACCAAGATAAATCATAAAATAATGTGTTAGGAAATATAAGTCATAATTGTGGTCAATCCAAGCTAAAACATCTTTAAATCACATTTGAGATACTTCTAGAAGTAACCTTAGTTAATTATTGTGGGAAGTTTGACATTAATCGACATAGACCATGTGAGCTATAACATGGAATCTGGTGTCTATCCCACACCGAAAAGAGATGTCCTTACTTGCTACGGTAAGAACCATAAACTTCTAGCTTAAGTGGATCCACTAGCTAATGTCTATATAAGACAAACCTATGGCGGCACATAGTTATGGCATAGGGAGATTGCTACCTCTTCTACGATAGAGCTTCCATCTTAATAACCTCTTGGTGCTAAGCATAAATCCCACGGAATAGTTATTAGTCAGATTCATCTTTCCATGGAAAGGCACAATCCAATGGTCAATCCAAACTAGAGTTCATTAGAATAGATTCTAAATCTTGATTCATCTTTTAGTTGAGAAAACCTTTCAACTCTATGAATCCTTCATGTGATAAAACCCTTTCACATTCATGTTTAGAGTAGTATGTGAGACAGGCTTTCACAACAACAACAACAACATCGATGCTTCACTGTCAAATCAACCTTAAATAATTTTCATCAATTTCATGAGAAATGTGCATATCTTCATATATCCTTCTTGCATAGTTCAAAACCCTCATCATATCATCATAGTCTAGAAATCATGTGTCATACATGGGTTCATGAGAATTCATCTTTAAAACATGTAATTATTTCAATTCATGCATAAAAGGACATAAAACAATATATTGGATCATAATTGAAAGGAACCCCTGAGATGGAAGAAAACCCTAATTTCAATTGGAGAATTCTAACTTGTAAACTTGAAGAATTTGGGAACCCTATGGAGGATAGAACTCCATAGGTGAATACTATCAAACCTTGATGTCAAAATCCCACAATCAATGGAGAATCAGAGACTTGATCTTGAAACCCTAGACTTTTTTCAGGCTTTAGAGAGAGAAATATTTGGGGGAAGAACTTTGGAGGGATTTGGGGAAATTTGAAGAATGATATAGAATAGTTAGATTTTAGGCTTAGAAGACTTATATATTGTCTAGGATTAGGATCAAAACAACCTAGTTTAGGCAATCATCCATTAGGTAAAATATAAAAAAAATCCCCTAAAACATTAACTGCCTACTTGACCTATGGTTCATACCTACGGTCCGTAGGTCCACTTACGGACCGTCCTAGTGAACCGAAAATCAAGTACTAGGACCTTAAATTTTACCCACTTTCGACGGATCCCATGTATGGTCCGTAGGTCCACTTACGGACCATTCATACCAACCGTCGATCCCAACTTTGACCATTAAAATTTCACTAAGTCTAGGACTCACCTACGAGAACTATAGACAACTCGTACACTGAACGACAGACCATTTTGGTGAATCGTGAAAGGGGTACTCAAACATTACTTTTAAAATTATTTACCCCTACCACCTACGGTTCCAACGTATGGCCCGTAAGTGAACATAGGGTCCTTCGGTGGGGTCCATTGGTACAGACACCAGCTAAAAAAATCTATAACTTTTTCATTCCTTTCAAATCCTTGGTCTTACAATATCTCCCCCTTGGAAACATTCGTCCTCGAATGGAACTTAAGACATCATAAGGAGGGTAGGAACTAGATCTAACAGCACATCATAAATGCAATCACATAAATGCACATATCTGAGGATGAAAATCAACTCCAAACTAAAACATATATGCAACTCATACTCAAATCCATATAAACATAGATAAATCAATCAAGTTAACTCATTTTCTCAAAAAATTAAGCTTTCCATGAATATGCATAAATGAGGAAACATGGGAATAACTAAGACATGTGAAACTCAAAGAGTAAACCATGACAAACTAAATACCTTAAGTTAGAGTAAGAACGGAGGGAAAGAGATGAGGATAACGGGACATCTTATCAGCCTCGGCCTCCCAAGTAGCACCCTCAACTAACTGATTCTTCCAAAGAACCTTTATGGAAGCAACTTCTTTGTTTCTCAATTTCCAAACTTGCCCGTCCAAAATATCAACTAGAACTTCATAAGAAAGACTATCTTTTATATCAAGACTCTACAATGATGTTATAGATGTTGGATCACCAACACATTTCTTCAACATGGAGACATGGAAAACCAAATGCATCGCTGCCAAGTTATTAGGTAAATCAAGCTCATAAGCAACTTTACCAATACGCCTCAAAATCTGATATGGGCCCACATAACAGAGACTAAGTTTTTCTTTCTTTCCAAATCTCATCACATCCTTCATGGGTGAACTTTTCAAATAGACCCAATCATCTACATCAAATTGAAGATCTCATATTCTAACATTGTAACACCCCATATCCTAAAGCGGGAACAAAAAAGCTTTTCAGGACTTACAAGTGTCATCCACGAGGGCCCAACCATGGATCGTGGGTCAAGACATGAGCTGTAGGTAGGGGCTGTGGAGAGGGCCACCTAAAATGGTCCAGACATGGACCACGATAGGACCTATGGACAGTAGGTGGGTCCACGCCCCGTGGTCCAATGATCGTTGATGGCCCAAAGTCTTTGACAAGACGATGGCTGACCAGAATGGACTGTAGGTCCATCCATGGTCCATCGATCGGGGTTTCATTGGTTATGACTGGTAGTTAACATCAGGGGCACATAGGTCTTTTTCGGTTTTAATTCAATCAATGTGGTGTCATTTTTCCCAAGTCTAGAACACCTATATAAGAATTTTTTTTAACCCCCAAAATCCCCCATTCAATTTATTCTCTCAAATCTCCCAATCGTCAATATCTAGAGGGCTTTGTGACTAAGGCATGATGACTTTTCATCAATGGACTCCTTCCATCCATGTAGTCCCCTAGAATTCCCCCAATTTGATGAAGAATTTCCCAATTCCAGTTAGGATTTCTTCCAATGTTGTGGATTATGATGAATGTTGATCCAATTGAATGGATTATGATTGTTTATGATTTAATTGATAGAATTACATGTTTTTAGGATGAAATAACATGTACCCATCGCTATTCCATGATTTTAACCTAGAATTGATATAGTTAGGTTGATGCCATAAAGGGAAACTTTGTGGGTTTAGGCTTATCCTTATAGGATTGATGAATTATGATTAAAATTGCTTGATAATAAAGCATATATGATGATAATGTTTTCTAGGGCTTTGAGAGTAAAGGTTATGATATGAATTATTGATAATTGATGTTACTTCCCACATAAATTGCCTTAGTACGAATGTATGACTGTGAAAGGTTTTCTCACATAAATGATTCTAGGTTGAAAGGATTGATCACCTAAAATGAATCAAGACTAAAAGATTATGTAATTAATTAGGCTAGAGGCGATTACCCTTGACCTCTATATGAGAAGGATATGAGGTGATTCTCATACTTCTTAGAATTGAACAAGCGTTGAGTCCCCACATTCTTACTATGATGAATGGACATGGAGGCAAGTACCCATGCTTCTTATAAAATGATGTGGAGGCGAGTAGCCGTGTCATATGATGAGATTGTGGAGGAGAGTACCCCTGATCTTAAAGTAAGTAAGGCAAGAGGCGACTACCCATTTGCCTTTATAAGCTAGGCAATGAGGCGAATCCCCATGTCTTTAAAAGTAGGTATAAACTGTGTGAACCATGTCATGATAAATGAATAACTTGGAATATTTCTAGAGATGCCTTCCATGAGGTAAGTTGACTAGAGGCAGATGACCGAAATCTTGACTAAGGATGAGTAACGTTGCTAGAGAAGTATTCCTTTCTTAGTATGATGATGATTTATGTGCATTAATTATGTTTATGGTTTGTATTGACTAACCATTATGTTTATGTTGTTTATTCTAGCTATCATATTTAGTACATGATTGTACTAACACATACTCTTGCCTATATTCTTATCAAAGTGGCTTGAGTTACTAAAGGATTATGACATAAGTGTTCTCTATCAACCCGGCAAAGTGAATGTAGTGGCGGATGCTCTTAGTCGGTTATCAATGGGTAGCGTTGCTCATGTTGAGGAAGATAAGAAGGAGTTGGCTCGTGATGTTCATAGATCAGCCCGATTGGGTGTTCGGTTGGTTGACTCTACCAAAGGTGGTGTTATGGTCCATAATGGTTTAAAATCATATTTTGTGTCAGATGTGGAAGCCAAGCAAGGTCTTGACCCGATCTTTTTTGAGTTGAAGGAAGTGGTGCTTAAGAAATCCGTTGAGGCTTTCTTAGTGTGCTTCGATATCAAGGTCGTTGTGTGTTCCCAATGTATATGACTTAAGAGAGCAAATCTTATCGAAAGCTCGTAGTTCTTGATATTCCATTCACTCGAGAGCCACCAAGATGTACCGTGACCTGTTGGAGGTTTATTGGTAGAATGGGATGAAGAAAGATATTGCGGAATTTGTGGCTAACTTTCTTAATTTGTCAATAAGTGAAAGTTGAGCATCAAAAGAGGGGAGGTTTGTCCCAAGATATCAGTATCCCTACTTGGAAGTGGGAATATGTAAATATGGAGTTTATTGTGGGTTTACCCCATACCCGATGATAACATGACTCAATTTGGGTTATTGTGGATTGAATAACGAAATCGGTTCATTTCATTCCAGTCAAGGCTTCTTATATGGTGGAGGACTATGTTAAGTTGTACTTGAAGGAAATTGTTAAGTTGCGTGGAGTGCCCTTATCCATTATCTCCGATCATGGTACCCAATTCACTTCTCAGTTATGGAAATCTTTCCAAAAAGGGGCTTTGTACTCATGTTAAGCTTAGTACGGCCTTTTATCCACAAACCAATGGGAAAGTGGAGCATACTATCCAAATTTTGGATGATATGTTAAGATCTTGTGTAATTGTCTTTAAGGAATATTGGGATAATCATTTGCCTCTGATATATTTTGTGTATAAAATAGCTATCATTCAAGCATTGGTATGGCTCAATTTGAAGATCTATATGGTAGGAGGTGTAGATCTCCTATGGGTTGGTTTGAAGTGGATGAAGTGGCTTTGATAGGTCCCGAATTGGTACATGAACCCATGGATAAAGTATGGCTTCTTAGAGAAAGGTTGAAAATGGCTCAAAGTCAACAAAAGTCATATGCCGGTGTTAGAAGAAGATATCTTGACTTTGATGTGGATGATTGGGTCCATTTGAAAACTTCACCCATGTCACAACCCAGGGGTACCCTCTAGATGTAACAAGGCTTATGAGACCCCAAGAGGCCTCATACAAGCCACTTAGCATATCATAACATAAAGTAATAGAAATGAGCGAAAATTTAAAACTCTTCAATATAATCGAAGTCTTTATAAAACGAAGCAGAAGTCTAACAACATTGTCTCAAACCATCTAAACATCAAGAATACAATCTTGGGACACAGCCCATATAATAGTCCAAACATAAGGGAAAGACATAAAAGAAAGTGGTGATCACATCTTCGAATCCAATGAGGACTCACCAATCATCACTTCCTTGAGCTACTGTGATCTTAGCCACGAGAATGAGTGTCAATGTCGCCTAACCCTACATTTGATAAGAATGTAGGCAAATTATGCGTTAGTACAATCAAGTACTAAATATGATAGCTAGCATAACAACATAAACATCATGGTTAGTTAATAAAAACCATAAGCATAATCAATGCAAATAAATCAACATCATAAAAAGAAAGGAATACTTCTCAAGAAACCTCTACTCATCCTTAGTCCAGACTTGGGTCATCTCTAGCAACAATCCAGATTATTCATTCTTTACATCATTATTCATACTTACTTTTAAAGATACGGGGATTCGCCTCTTTCCTAGCTTATAAAGGCTAATGGATATTCTACTCTTAGCTTACTTACTTTTAGATTGAGGGTACTAGCCTCCACAACCTCATCACATGATGTGGGTACTCGCCTCCACATCATGTATCATATAATGCTAGTACTCCCCTCCACATTATTTCAGAAGGATCATGGGTACTCGCCTCCATGTCCATTTAACATAATAGGAACATGGGGACTCACCTCTTGTTCAATTTTAAGGAGTAGGGGAATCGCCTCACATCCTTCATATGGAGGTCAAAGGTAATTGCCTCTAGCGTCATCAATTACATAGCCTTTTAGTCTAGATTCATTTTAAGTGAGCAATCCTTTCAAACCTAGAATCATTCATGTGGGAAAGCCTTTCACATTCATTCATTCATAATTAGAAATTCATGTAGGAAGTATCCCTTCCACAACAATGACATCAATTACCATCAATTCCTATTATAAGTTTTACTCTCAGGCTCTAGATTTCGTGATCATCGTCTAAGCTTCATTCTCAAGTAATTCTAATCATAATTCATCAATCCTATATGGATACATCTAAGCCCACAAAGTTTCTCTTCATGGCATCAACACAATTAGATCAATTCTAGGTCATAATCATGGAGTAGGCATTGGTACATGTAATTTCATTCTAAAAACATGTAATTATACTAATTCTATCATGAACAATCACAACCCACTCAATTGGACCCATAATCATCATAACCCTCAACAATTGACGAAACCCTAGCTAGAATTGGGGAATTCTTCATCAAATTGGGGGAATTCTAGGGGACTCCATGGATGGAAGAATGGAGACTTGATCTTGACCTAGCTCCTATTCTTCCTTCTTCTTCCAACTTCTAGAGAGAGAATATTTGAGAGGAGTTTTGGGAATTCTTTTGGGATTTTACAGAATGACTTGAATGAGGAGTTTTGAGGGTTAAAAATGTTTATATAGGTGTCCTGGACTTAGTAAAAACGACACCACTTTGATTTAATTAAAACTGGAAAAGGCCCTTAATTCCCTAAAATAATTTCCCTAACTTGACCTACGAGACCATGACCCACGGACCGTGGATGGATCCACGGCCAGTGTCGGTCAGGCGTGGTTTATGGTTAGAGAGTTTAGGGCCAACCACGACTCCCTATCCATGGATCGTGGACCCATCCACAAGGCGTGGGTCCCGGCCGTGGTTTACTACCTCATGCAGTTCCCAGGGTGTCCACCAATAGGGCCCACCCATGGAGCATGGGTCCAACCACGGGGCATGGTTTGCCCTCGTGGGTGACACCTGGAAGTTCTGAGAATTTGTTAGCTTTTCCTCTTTCGGGTACAAGGTGTTACATTATCTCCCCCTTAGTATCATTCGTCCTCGAATGAGATTCTAAGCACGTTTCTAAACGAAAAGACTTAAGACTAGCAGCCCATCATGCATGCAACATATCTAAAATGCACACAACTAAGGAGGAAACATCAACTCCGAGTCAATTCTACTCAATGCACCTAAAGGAGGTAGGAACTACATCTAACAACCCAATATGCATGAAATTTTTCAGATTTCATTTGTTCAAGGTGGAACTACCTTCTCCATCTCAAAACATGCTCAACACAATCTTATGAAGCTTATATGCAATTTAATCTCAAAAAGCATATCTAACCATGTTCATCAATTCCTCTCATGGAGTCTCTAGGCAACTCGTACTTAATGCACTACAACATGAGGAAAATCAATTGCACCAACTCATTTTATTTCAAACACAAGTTTTCATGAATATGCATAACATAAGGAAATCGTGGGAACATATATATCACACATGATTTAAAATCATAAGACAAAACAAAAGGAAACTCATTACCTTAAGCTAGAGTAGAAGGAAAGAGATGAGGATATCAGGACTTCATATCGGCCTCGGCCTCCCAAATAGCACCCTCAACTAAGTGGTTTCTCCACAATACCTTCACGGAAGCAACTTTCTTGTTTCTCAACCTCTTAACTTGCCGGTCTAGAATCTCAACCGGTACTTTCTCATAAAAGAGACTTTCATCAACTCCGCATCCTTGTAGGGGAACTATGGATGTCGGATCTCCAACACACTTCTTAAGCATAGAGACATGGAATACCGGATGCACCATTGCCAAATCATTTGGCAAATCAAGTTCATAAGCAACCTTACCAATAGGTCTCAAGATTTGATACGGGCCTACATATCGAGGACTAAGTTTCCCTTTCTTTCCAAATCTCATCACACCCTTCATGGGCGAGATTTTCAAATAGACCCAATCATTAACCTCAAACTCAAGGTCTCTCTTTCAAACATCGGCATAGGACTTTTGTCGGCTTTGGGCCGCTCTCAACCTCTCTCTAATAAGTCGGACCTTATTTATAGCCTCATGAACTAATTTGGGTCCAATCAAGGCAGCCTCACCCACCTCAAACAATCATATGGTAGATCTACTCCTCCTACCATAAAGAGCTTCAAAGGGGGTCATACGAATACTAGAATGGTAGCAATTGTTATAAGCGAACTCTATCAAAGTCAAGTGGTCATCCCAACTTCCCTTGAAATCGATGACACATGCTCTCAACAAATCCACTAAAGTTGGGATCGTTCACTCCGCTTGCCCATCGGTTTGTGGGTGAAAAGTAGTGCTAAGCTTCACTTTGGTGCCAAGACCCTTTTGGAATGACTTCCTAAACTGAGAAGTAAACTATACCTTTATCGAACATAATGGACAATGGCACACCATGAAATCTTACTATTTACCTCAAATACAACTTGGCATAGTCTTCTGCCACATCAAAAACTTTGACGGGAATGAAATGGGTTGATTCGTCATTCGGTCTACTATAATCCAAATCGAATCATATTGGCGCTGAGTCCGTGGCAACCCCACTATAAAGTCCATATTCACATCTTCCCACTGCCAAGTAGGAATATTGATGTCTTGGGATAAACCTCCTGGTTTCAGGTGCTCAACCTTTACTTGTTGGCAATTTGGGAACTTAGCCACAAATCCTGCAATAACTTTCTTCATCCTATTCCACCAATAGATCTCCTACAAGTCACGGTACATCTTGGTGGCTCCTGGGTGAATAGAATATCGAGAACTATAGGCTTCTACCAAAATTTGTTCCCTTAGCTCATCAACATTTGGAACACATAACCGACCTTGGTACCTAAGCACCCCATCTCCCCCTTGGGAGAAAGCCTAAACAAACTTCTTGAGTACCGTTTTTTTCAAAATCGGACCAAAATCGGATCTAGACATTGCTTAGCTTTCACATCACTTACAAAAGATTATTTGGAGCCATTATGGACCATAACACCACTCTTGGCGTAGTCTATTAGTCGAACACCCAATCGGGCCAATCTATGCACGTCTCGTGCCAAATCTTTTCGATCATCATCCACATGAGAAACACTACCCATAGACAACCTACTAAGAGCATCCTATACTACATTTTCCTTTCCGGGGTGATGGAGAACACTTATATCATAATTTTTTAATAACTCAAGCCACCTTCTTTGGTGAAGATTCAAGTCCTTTTGACTAAACACATATTGTAGGCTTTTGTGGTTGGTGAACACATCTACATGCACACCATACAAATAATGCCTCTATATCTTTAAGGCAAAAACCACCGCCGCTAATTCAAGATCATGGGTTAGATAATTTTTCTCATGGACCTTAGGTTGCCTTGAAGCATAGGCAATAACTTTTCCGTTTTGCATAAGCACACATCCCAACCCAACTCTCAAGGCATCACAATATACCACAAAACCATATGTACCCTCCGGTAAGGTCAAAACTGGAGTGGAGGTAAGTCTATCTTTCAACTATTGAAAACTCTTTTCACATGATTTGGACCATACAAACTTAGCTTTCTTTTGAGTCAAAGCCGTCAATGGAGAGGCAATAGGAGAAAACCCCTCAACAAATCTTCGATATTAACTGGCCAAACCCAAGAAACTTCTAATATCTGACGGTGATAAAGGTCTAGGCCAACTGTTGACCACATCCATCTTCTTAGGATCTATATCTATACCCTTGCTTCAAACAATATGACCAAGGAAAGCTACCGATCTAAGACAAAATTCACATTTGCTAAACTTTGCAAAAATTTGTTGTTCTTTAAGGATTTACAATACGATCCTCAAATGATCAATATGCTCATCCTCCTCCTTGAGTAGATCAAAATATCATCGATAAACAGAATCACAAACATGTCAAGGTATTGTCTAAACACCATATTTATCAAGTCCATAAACGGTGTCGGAGTGTTAGTCAAACCAAATGACATTACTATAAACATGTAGTGACCATATCGGGTTCTATAAGCCATTTTCGGAATATATTCCTCCTTCACCCTCAATTGGTGATAACCCAATCGAAGATTAATTTTAGATAAATAACTTGCCCCTTGGAATTGGTCAAAACAAATCATTGATCCTTGTAAGGAGATACTTGTTCTTAATGGTTACCTTGTTCAACTGTCGATAATCAATACACATTCTGAGTGAACCATCCTTTTTCTTAATTAAAAACACCGGAGCACCCCATGGTGAGATGCTTGGTCAGATAAAGCCTTTGCCTAATAGATCTTCAAAATATTCCTTCATCTCCTTAAGTTCCGCCGGAGCACTTCTATAAGGAGGAATAGAGATAGGTTGTGTATCCAGAAAAAGGTCAATACCGAAATTGTCACGACCCAGGGGTACCCACTAGATGTAACATGGCGTACTTGACCCCAAAGGGGTAACATACAAGCCCTTAGCATATCATAAAAATAAAAGTCATAGAATGATGCGGAATTAACAATTTTCTTTACAATTGAAGTCTATCATAAAAGAGAATGGAATTCTAGACATTGTCTCATTTAGCCATCTAATACAATCGAATAACGAATAGGGACACAGCTCTTACAATAGTTCTCAAAAGACATACTAAAATAAACTAAGTAAAGATACTCATCCTCGAATCTTGAGGACTCACCAACTAGCAATGGGGATTATCTATCCCAAGCTTGAATCAATAGAAGACCACCTTCAAGAACCAAACCCTACACTTATAGAAAATGTAGAAATATGGGTTAGTACAAAAATGCACTAAGTATGGTAGCCATGCATAAAAATCATTGAAACATGCTAAAAGGGACATTTTAGTTGAAACCATGCTATATGCCAATTTGAACATCTTCTTTGAAAGAGTTGGAGAACATCACTCATAAGGCAACTCAACTATAGTTCATCATAGCACAAAGGATAACAATTTAATCCTAAGCATAGTCTCCAAGCATAGACATAGTGCAAATATCAATCATCATAAGACATAATGCACATACATAGTCAAATACCAAGATCATCTCATCATAATAGAATCATCACATAAGTAACCCTAAGTTATACTTGTGCCATGCATAGATAAGATCCCATAACCCTATCTACACTAAGTACCACTTTTAGGTCACCATGCTCATACTTGTCATACATTAGTCTCATCCATAGTTAATACTCATAGACAAGGAAACATTCATATTCATTAGCTCCTATCAAGGAAAGTCAATCATAACAACTATCCAAATGGAGCATGCATTAATTCATAAATCATTATAATGTAATGGAACCACACCATGGCTACTCTCAAAGTCTACTTGTGCCATGTATGAGTGAAGTCCCATACCCTAACTCACACTAAGTAGATCTTCTTGAGGATTCATTAGTCGTCATAGTTGATGTTTCATTTTCATAATTCATTTACATAAGAGAAACACACCATAGCTACTCTCAAAGTCTACTCGTGCCATGTATGAATGGAATCCCATAATATCACTCATACTAAGTAGATCTTTGTGAGGAACCATAGCACATAACTCACTTTCTTGCTCATGGAGGGGAAATAGCCTTAACCAACATAGACCATGTGAGCTACATGGAATCCGGTGTCGTGTAACCCCACACTGAAAGAAGGTGTCCTACTTGCCTAAGGTAGAACTAAATGTATTAGCTTTTAGGTGGATCCACTATCTAAAGACCTATGTGGGCACATAGTTATGGGATAGGGAGATTGCTTCTAGAAACCCGACCTATTGTATTGGTGGAGGAGCTTCCATCTCATGAGAATAATTTAGATGACCCTGCCTATTGTATTGATGGGAGGGCCTCTACCTCATTTTCCATATCCACACGGTGCTAAGTATTATTTCCCAAAATTACTTGTTTAGTCTTTAATTGGATTTACATGCATGAAAGAGTATCTTACCCTTCATTAAATACAACTCATAATATAGCTCATAGATTCAATAAGTGAGAATGGACTTTCAACCTTAGAATCATCATTAGTATGTAAGAAGAACTTTCACACCAAGATCATGTGTTCTCATGATAATGGACTTTCAATCAACACAATAGGATCATCATGGTCATGTACATTTCATACATAGTAATGTGTAAAGGTGCATATGAGAACTAGACTTTCAATTGACACCATAGATACATTATATTCATGTTCATGCATGGAGTGTGTGTGTGTGTAATTGTCCTTGCAATGACACACCAACAACATTATCATCATAGACACTTCCCTCTCAAAGTGTTCATAAGAATGTACATAATATCACAATCATGCATAATTCACATATATTGCATTCAAGGATCATAGACCATATAAATCAACACATCTAACATTCCCCATAGTAGACATGGATATAATCGTAATTCAAGTAGTTCATTCATTGCATGCATAAGCTCATATACTCATATTGTAGGTCATGTGGGTAAACTCCATCCACAATTATACCATATATAATTCAACATGCATAATAGCTTCCTTCTTAAAGCCTCATCATTCATAGCTTATTCATTTTAGCTTTTACCCATAAAGCCCTAGAAGTCACTCCATATTATAAGCATTACTCTCAAGCAATACCTCACATGGTCATCATGTAAACTTACTCTCAAGGTAAACTAACCACATGCTTCATTCTTACTCAATTATAGTCATATAGCATCAAGTAACTAAATCTCAATACTACTTCAACCATGATTCATCATGTAAGCCCTAATCAAGTTAGTTCATATCTACAAGCTTTACTTATAAGCAATTCATGTCTAGGTGATCTAATCTAAGGCAATTCATCAAGAAGTTCATCAATCTTAGAAGGTCACATATAAACCCTCAATTTGCCTCTTTCATGACATAGCCCTAGGCCACATCAATTTCACCCTAAAATCTTAGGTTAATCAAGTATACATGATGAATCATACTAAAATCATGTAATCACATCATAATCTACTCACATCCAATCAATTGGACCAACTTGCAACAACATTCTTTAATGTAAAGAAGGACCATAGCTAGGATTGGGGAACTCATGGATTCTTGAGGAATTCAAGTTAAAATCATATAAAATTAGTAATAAATCCATAAACAAACATAATTCAACCTTTAAAATCAACTTTGAAAGGAATCCATGGGGTTGAGTTGAATTCCTAGCTTTTGGGGATTTCTAGATATGAGATAAAACATTTTGAAGGGACTCCTTGGGTGATAGCTACACAAGGATGAAAACTACCATGCCTTAGGTGTAGAATCCAACAAATTTCGTATGAAAAACTCCCTTCTTCAAGCCCTAGTTGATCTCTTTCTTGGTCTCCAATGGAGGTTTCCTAGAGAGAGAAATATTTGAGAGGGAGAAGAACTTTTTGGTTTGATTTGGGTCTTTGGGTATAAAGAAGTAAATGGGGTGTTTAAAGACTTAAAATCATTTATATAAGTGAACTAAAAAAATTAAAATCAACCCCATAAAACAACTAATTAATTAGGAAATTACAAAAAGGCCCTAAACTGGTAGCCCACTCCCAGGCACCACGAGAGGGCCTCACGAGTCGTGGTCCTTGGGAAGTGGTTGTGGCTTGGGATCTTGACCTCCATAGAAGGCATGACCATGAGACCTCCCACGATCCGTGTTCAAGACCACAAGTCGGGGTCTTAAGGCAGTGGCTAGACTTTAATGCCTTGCCTCCCACATGCCTAAGGGGTCTTCACGAGCCCCTAGACGAACCGTCAAGGGCACCACGACTCGTGGTGGTGACCATGGTCCCTTGACAAGTAGCTCCTTCACTTGACACATCTCCCATGAGGCTAAGGCAACCCCACGAGCCTTTCCATGGCCTGTGGTCATAACCACGAGCCGTGAAGTGGCTCTTGAAGGGAAGCCTTGGCTTGACACTTTTGGGAGTGCACTGCCTCACCTACCACGGGTGGTACCATGACTCGTGGTGGCCACCACAGGTCATGACGACCCTCGTGGTCATGGTAGGCAGTGGCAAGGCTAGTTTTAGGCAGCCTTGGTCCCCTAGCCATTGCCTTGACCCAACCTCTTTGCCCTTGCCCTTAACCCTTGACGTTAACCCTCATGTTTAGGCTCTAGTTAACCCTACTAATTTCAGAGGTGTTACAGAAATCTATTTCCCTTTCGAGAGGAATATCGGGTAGATCATCTGGGAACACTTGCGAAAACTCTTTTACAATAGAAATCGACTCAAGAGAAGGAGTCTCTAAATCTACAACCCTCACCCTCAGTAGATGGTACAATCAACCCTTAGAAATCATCTTTGTAGCCTTAAGAAAAGAAATAACACGACTCTTAGGCATGGAATTTCCCCTCTTCCACTCTAGGATACGCTCATTTGGGAATTGGAACTTAACCAGTCTAGTTATACAATCAATGGAAGCATAGCATGAATGCAACCAGTCCATACCAAGGATGACATTGAAGTCAAACATATCAAGTTCTACCAAATCAATAAGAGTAACTCTATGGGATAAGGACACATGACACCTTCTATATACCCTCTCAGCTAACACAGAATCACCAACAGGGGTAGAGACAGAAAAAGGCTCTAATAACACATCGGGGAGCACATCAAACCTCATAGCCACATAAGGAGTCACAAAGGACAAAGTAGCACCGGGATCAAGCAAAGCATACACATAAATTTGAAAAAATTTTAACATACCGGTCACCACATCGGGGGAGCTCTTTTGATCACCTCTAGTCTAGAGAGCATAGAATCGGTCCCGAACCACTTAGAACGGATGAGGGGTTGGGTTGAGCCCTATGATGAGTATTTCCTTCATTCTTAGAAACCAAGGGACAATCCCTTCTCTTATAACCCATCTTGCCATACCCAAAGCAAGCATTGGAGCCCGCTAGACACTTACAATCATGATTTCTCCCACATTTAGCACAAGTAGGCATTGAGGACTTACTACCATCTCCTTGGGTTTAGGGTTAGACACCCTTTCACTGTTAGGCCTTGGAGGAGCATTTGAAGAACCTTTCATGGAGAACCTTTGCCTAAACCTTGAACGACCTCATCCACCGAACCTAGAATGTGAGAAGTTACCATCATCCCTTCTTGACCTCTTTTCTTCCCCAGATCTTTCCTTAAGCTTTTCTTCCTTAATTTGTTAGGCATACACCATAAGGTGAGAAATATCCATATCATAAACCAGCATAACAGTGTGGCATTCTTTGACAACCAAGTCGGATACTCCCGTCACAAACTTACTGATCTTGGTCCTACGATCCACTACGATAGAAGGAGCATACTTAGATAGTTGAATGAACCTTAATTTGTACTCCCTCACACTTATATTTCCCTGTCTAAGGTTGATGAAGTCAAGTACCTTGGCCTCTCTCGTCTCTAACGGGAAGAACCTGTCAAGAAAAGCACTTTTGAACCTCTCCCACTCTATGGGACCCGCTCCTTCTGGACTTGCCTCTTTTCACTAATTAAAGAAAATCTGAGCAACCTTTTTGAGTTGATGAGAGACTAACTCTTCTTTCTCTACCAGTGTCACCCCCATAATAGCAAGTATCTTATAAACCTCGTCGATAATTTCTTGAGGGTCCTCCTCAACTTTGGAGCCATAAAACTCTAAAGGGTTCATCCTTGTAAAGTCCCTCACTCTTCTCATCATCGTACCCACATTTGGGTTCACGGGAGCTACCACCTCTCTATTGGCTTGGGCCATCACAGCTTGAGCCAAAACTTGGAACGCCAACCTAAACTCTGCATTGGTTACATTCTCAGTCAATGTTCAATTGAAGCTTGAGGATGAGCTTGGGGAGGAACTTCTTGACCCACATTGACTCCCTCTATCCTCTAGCATTTGCCCTTCTAGTAGTCATATCCTAAAAACCATCGGGTAAGGGTTAGGAGAAAGACTTTATAGAGTTACACTACATGGCACGACCTAGAGAAATGAAGACGTGAAGTTTCCTAAACATCTAGTAGCCTCTCATTCATAAATGTGGCATACTACACACTTATGAACAAGAATCTACTCGACGTGATTTGAGACATCGTAGAACCATTCTAAACCTTGTGCTCTGAATACCAAGTTTGTCATAACCCAAAGTACACCCTATTCTTAACATGGAATATAGGACCCCGAGAGACCCTAACAAGCCACTTAGCATACATATACGAGATACTAGAATTTTAAAGAGTTTAAAAGATATTTCGATTCATAAAGAGTTTGACAAAAGTAGCGGAAGTCTAACATAAGTCTCAAAGTCATCTATTTCATCATAGGAGTGATTGGGACGCAACCCATACATCACATACAAAATCTGAATGAAAAGACATGAAAGCAATAAAAGAAACTCGGCCCTTGGAACATGAGGACTCACCAATATTAAAAGTATAAAAGGGTTCACTATCTACGAGTATGGGAGGTAAGACCGTCGGACCCTACATTAGTGAAACAATGTAGGCAAGAGTATGTGTAAAACATGGAATGTACCAAGTATGATAGGAATGCATAAGAGTGATGAAATCATGCTAAAAAGGATTTTACTTGACAAACAATGACCAAGATAAATAATAAACTAACGTGTTAGGAAACATAATTCATAAGCATGGTCAATGCAAGCTAAAACACAATTGAGATACTTCTAGAAGTAACCTTAATTCAATATTGTGGGAAGTTTGCATTACCCAACATATGTGAGTTACAAAATGGGATCCATTGTCTATCCCACAATGAAAAGAGATGTCAATACTTGCCAAGGTAAGAACCATAAACTTCTAGCTTAAGTGGATCCACTAGCTAATGTTATCTAAGACAAACCTATGGGGGCACATAGTTATGGAATAGAGAGGTTGCTACTAGAAAGCCCGGCCTTTTCTATGGAAGAGCTTCCATATCAATATCCTCTCGATGATAAGCATAAATTCGAACGAATAGTCATTAGTCATATTCATTTTATTATCTAAGGAAAGGCACAATCAAGTAGCCAATCTAAGCTAGAGTTCATTAGAATAGCCCCTAAATCTTGATTCGTCTTTTAGTTGAGAAAACCTTTCAACTCTATGAATCCTTCATATGAGAAACCCTTTCACATTCATGTTTTGAGTAGTATGTGAGAGGATACTTATTCTTAATGGTAACCTTGTTCAACTGATGGTATTCGATGCACATACGAAGTGAACCATCTTTCTTTCAAACAAACGAAAATGGAGCACCCCATGGAGAAATAGTCGGTCGGTTGAAACCCCTATCCAACATATCTTTCAACTACTTATTTAATTCCATAAATTCTGCTGGAGCTAGTCAATAAGAAGGAAAAGAGTTAGGTTGCATATCTGGAGAAGGTCAATACCAAAGTTCATTTCCCTTTTGGGAGGAACACTAGTTATATCATCGAGAAGCACTTTCGAAAAATCATTAACAATGGGGACCGACTCAAGAGTAGGAGTTTCAGAAACCATATCCCTCACCCTAACTAGATGGTATATACAACCCTTAGAAATCATCTTCCTAGCTTTAAGACAAGAAACAAACTGACATTTCGACATAGGATTTCCCCTTTCCACTTTAGGATAGGCTCATTTGGAAGCTGAAACTTGACCACGGGGGTTCTACAATCAATAGAAGCATAAAAGAATGCAACCAATCCATACCAAGGATAACATCGAAATATAACATATCAATCTCTACAAGATCAACATGGGTGACTCTATGAGATAAGGAGATGGGACAATTTCTATAGATTCTCTTGGAACAATAGATTAACCAATAGTTGTAGAGACAAAACAAAAAGGGGTCTAATAACACATCCAGAAGGATATCAAACCTCATAGACACATATGGAGTCACAAAAGACAAGGTAGCACTGGAATCAAGCAAAGAAAAAAAATCAAGATGAAAGACTTTCAACATACCAGTAACCACATCGGAAGAACCCTCTTGCTCATGACGAGTTTGAAGTACATAAAATCTATTTTGCTTTGGAGCACTTGAACCCAAAAAGATAGGCATAGCTTGCTACCTTCTCTTCCCTTAGCCATAAGTGATGGACAATCCCTTATCTTATGAACACTCTTACCACAACCAAAGCAATCATCCATACAGGCTAAGCATTTACCCTCATGCTTCCTTCCACATTTAGCACAAGTAGACGATGAAGATCTACCACCATTTTCTCCTTGAGGGTTAGGGTTAGACACCCATTATTTGTTGAATATAAGAGGAGCATTAGAGGAACCTTGACTAGAAAAACCTTTGTCGGACATGCCCATTGGACCTTGAATGTGAAAAGTCACCATCATTGGTCCCTGCCTTCTTTGCCTCTCTAGATCTTTCCTTAAGTATCTCTTCTTCCATTTGTTGAGCATACACCATCAGCCGACAAATTTCAATATCATTGATGAACATAGCGGTATGACATTCTTTGTTAACCACTCGGACACTCCCGAAATAAACGTCCTCATCCTTGCCCTAGGATCAACAATCGTAGTAGGATCATACCTAGACAATGGTATGAATTTCAAGACATACTCTTTTATACTCATGTTTCCTTGATAAAGGTTGATGAATTAAAGTATCTTTTCCTCCCTCATCTTAAGGGAAAAGAATCTATCAAGGAAAGCGACCTTAAACTTTTCCCAATAAAGAAGACCCACATCAACTGCCCTCTCTTCTTTCTATTGGTTGAACCAAACTTGAGCAACACCCTTAAGTTGATAAGCGACCAATTCCACCTTTTCCACCGGTGTCACTCCCATGATCATCAACATCTTATGCACTTCATCAATGAACTCTTGAGGATCTTCCTCAACCTTGGAACTATGAAACTCTGAAGGATTCATTCCAGTGAAGTCCCTCAATCTAGATGCCTCCGTACCCACATTTGGATTCATAGGGGACTACAACCTCCCTATTGGCTTGAGCCATTATGGCTTGGGCCAATACTTGAAAAGCAGCTCTAAACTCTGCATCAGTCACTTGCTCGACCAAAGGGTCGACCAAAATTTGAGGAGCTTTTTGTTCCACATTCTCATTCCTATTCTTCCTAACATATGCTCTTTGAGGGGCTATATCCTGATAAGCATCGGGTACGGGTTAGGAGAAAGACATATAGAGTTACACTCTATTGCACAACTTTAAAGTAATGAAAAAAGTGGAGTTCCCTAATCATCTTATAGTTTCTTATTCATAAATGTGGCGCCCATCAACTCATGAACAAAAATCTACACGACGTGATTTGAGACATCCTAGAACCATTCTAAACCTTGTGCTTTGAATACCAAGTTTCTCACGACCCAAAGTACCCCTAGTTGTCACATGGAGTATAGGACTGCGAGAGACCCTATACAAGCCACTTAGCGTACATATACAATATACTTGAATCTTAAAGAGTTCAAAAGACATTTTTGATTCATAAAGAGTTTGACAAAAGTAGCGGAATTCTAACATAAGTCTCAAAGTCATCTATTACATCATAAGAGTGATTAGGACGCAACCCATACATCACATACAAAATCTGAATGAAAAGAGATGAAAGCAATAAAAGAGACTCAGACCTTGGAACATGAGGACTCACCACTATTAAAAGTCTAAAAGGGCTAACTAACCATGAGTATGGGAGGTAGGATTGTTGGACCCTACATTAGTGAAACAATGTAGGCAAGAGTATGTGTTAGTACATCGAATGTACCAAGTATGATATCAATGTATAAGAGTGATGAAATCATGCTAAAAAGGGCTTTACATGACATACAATGACCAAGATAAATAATAAATAATGTGTTACGAAATATAATTCATAAGCATGGTCAATGCAAGCTAAAACACATTTGAGATACTTCTTGAAGTAACCTTAGTTCATTATTGTGAGAAGTTTGCATTACCCAACATAGACCATGTGAGTTACAAAATGGGATCCAATGTCTATCCCACACCGAAAAGAGATGTGCATACTTGCCAAGGTAAGAACCATAAACTTCTAGCTTAAGTGGATCCACAATCTAATGTTTATCTAAGACAAACCTATGGGGGCACATAGTTATGGGATACAGAGGTTGCTACAACAAAACCCGTCCTTTTCTACGGGAGAGCTACCATATCAATATTCTCTCGATGCTAAGCATAAATTCCAACGAATAGTCATTAGTCATATTCATTTTTTTATCCATAGAAAGGCACAATCAAGTAGCCAATCTAAGCTAGAGTTCATTAGAATAGCTCCTAAATCTTGATTCGTCTTTTAGTTGAGAAAACCTTTCAACTCTATGAATCCTTCATGTGAGAAACCCTTTTACATTCATGTTTTGAGTAGTATGTGACAAATACTTTCACAAGAAAAACAAAAACAACATCGATGCTTCACTCTCAAATCAACCTTAAATCATTTTCATCAATTTCATAAGAAACATGCATATATTCATAAATCCTTCTTTCATAGTTCAAAAGCCTCATCATATCATCATAGTCTAGAAATCATGGTTCATACATGGGTTTATGAGAATTCATCTTAAAAACATGTACTTCAATTCATGCATAAAAAGACATAAAACAATCAACTGAAGAAAACCCTAATTTCAATTGGAAAATTCTAACTTGTAAAATTGGAGAATTTAGGAACCCTATGGAGGAAAGAACTCCATAGGTGAATACTATTATATCTTTATGGAAAAAGACCACAATCGGTGGAAAATGGAGACTTGATCTTGAAACCCTAGACTTCTTCTTCAAGCTTTAGAAAGAGCAATATTTGGGGGAAGAACTTTGGAGGGATTTGGGGAACTTTGAAGAATGATTTAGAATAGTTAGATTTTAGGCTTAGAAGACTTATATAGCTTCTAGGATTAGGATCAAAAGGACCTAGTTTAGGCATTAATAAATTAGGGAAAAGACCAGAAAGCCCCTAAAAAATTAACTGCTAACTCGACCTACGGTCTGTAGGTCCACTTACGGACTGCCCTAGTGAACCGTATATAAAGTATTAGGACCTTAAATTTTACCCACTTTTGAAGGATCCCATATATGGTCCATAGGTCCACTTATAGACCATTCATACCAACCGTCGATCCCCACTTTTACCCTCATAGTTTCACTAAGTCAGAACTCACCTACGAGACCTATCAACGACTCGTACACTGAACGACGGACCGTCCTGGTGAACCGTAAAAAAGGTACTCGAACTTGACTTCTGAAATTATTTACACCTACCACCTACGGTTCCTACCTACACCCATAAGTGAACCTACAGTTTGTCAGTGGGATCCACTGGTACAGACACCAGCTAAGAAAATCTGTAACTTTTTCCTTCCTTTCAAAACCTAGGTGTTACATAATTTAATTTTTCTATATGAAATTTTGATCTTTTGTAACTCAGAACTAAACAATAATAACTACTGAATGCAGGATGATACCAATAGAGGTGAATCTAGCAAGCAAAAAAGTAGTGTTGATAGCGAGAATCAAACTCGCATTGTGGGTGTGACAGCTTTAGTCCTTTGCCAACCAAACCATTCATCATTTCATATTGTGGGTGGCAAAGTTAATATATTAGTAATTTCTTATACATATACACACACATATACGGGTGAAGACTTCAAGTTTCTAGAGCTTTTGGATCTCATTACAAAGAATGTATATGAGATGCAGAAAACAATAAAAGAGAAAAAGCAAAAGCTTCAAAAAGATAAATCTAGGCGGAAGGATAAGGCAAATGATGACCACAAACCAGAACCTGCAAGATAAAGGGATAAGGAGAAACAACAGAAGAGAAAAAAAGATTGAACAGGACAAAGAAGTGAGTATATGTAATGGTTTTGGAAGGACATACATCTGAGGTTCACCATGATTTCTCGATAGGTGATCAAATATGTATATCTTCTATTTTTTGTATTCTATATTAACATTACAATTCTCTCTTATTTCTAAACTCTTGCTAAGTTTTTGTCTATGCTTGGAGTCTAGAAGGGTCACTATTTGCATCTCGGTGAACATTAATACCATTTCTTTCTTTTTTGCTCTCGTCTATGAATCAACTAACATTCATATTCATACTTCTATTTTTTTTTCTCTTAGTTAAAAGGTTGAGAGTAGTTTTAGACTCATCTAAATTATGATCCAATTGATTGTCTTATGTCTTTTTATGCATGAATTCAAGTAATTAAGCTTTTTAAAGCTGAATTCCCATGATCCCATGTGTAATCCATGATTTATAGACTACGATCTTATGATGGGGTTTTTGAACTATGAAAGATGAATTTATGAAGATATGCATGTTTCTTTATAAAATTGATATAAATGATTTAAGGTTGATTTGAGAGTCAAGCATCGAAGTTGTTGATTGTTGTAAGAGTATTTCTTACATACTACTCAAAACATGAATGTGAAAGGGTTTTCTCACATGAAGGATTAATAGGGTTGAAAGGTTTTCTCAACTAAACTTTGAATCAATATTTCGGAGCTATTCTAATGAACTCTATCTTGGATTGGCTACTTGATTGTATCTTTTCATGGATAATAAGATGAATATTACTAATGACAATTTCGTGGGATATATGCTTAGCACCGAGAGGATATTGAGATGGAATCTCTCCCATAGATGAGGTCGGGTTTCTAGTAGAAATCTCCCTATCCCATAACTATGTGCCACCATAGGTTTGTCTTAGATAGACATTAGCTAGTGGATCTACCTAAGCTAGAAGTTATTGGTTCTTACCTCAGCAAGTAAGAAGATCTCTTTTCAGTGTGTGATAGACACCAGATTCCATGTTATAACTCACATGGCCTATATTAGTTAATGGAAAACTTCCCACAATTATGAACTAAGGTTACATCTCAGAGTATCTCAAATATGTTTTAAGGATGTTTAGCTTGCATTAACCATGATTTCAACTTATGTCTTCTAAAATATTATTTTATGATTTAATTTGGTCATTTCATGTCATATAAAGCCCATTTTAGCATGATTTTATCATTCTTATACATTTCTATTATACTTGGTACATTTCATGTACTTATGCATACTTATGCCAACATTGTTTCACTAATGTAGGATCCGACGCTTCCATTCCATACACTCATGGCTAGTGATCCCATATAGGCATTGAAGATTGGTGGTCTTTATGTTCAAAGGACCGAGACTTTTTTATTGCTTTCATGTCTTTTCATTTCAAATTTTGTATGTGATGTATGGATTACGTTCCAATCACTGCCTTATGATATAATAGATGGCTTTGAGACTTATGGTAGACTTTTGTTTTTATCAAACTCTTTATGATATAAAATGTCTTTTGAACTCTTTAAATACTTGTATCTTGTATGATGTATGCTAAGTGGCTTGTATACGGTCTTTCAGGTAACTATATTCTATGTTACGACTAAACCGTTCTTTGGGTCGTGCAAACTTGTTGTTCAAAGCACAAGGTTTAGAAAGGTCCTAGGAAGTCTCATAAGCCACGTCGAGTAGAGTTTTGTTCATGAGTTGAAGGGCACCACATTTATCAATAAGAAACTATAAGATAATTAGGGAACTCCACTTTTTTCATTACTCTAAAGTTGTGCAATAGATACACTCTATATGTCTTTCTCCTAACCCGTACCCGATGCTTATCAGGATATGGCCCTTCCAAGAGCATATGTTAGGAGGAATGAGAATATGGAACAAGAAGCTCCTCAAATTTCGATCGACCCTTTGGCCAAGCAAGTGACTGATGCAGAGTATAGAGCTGCTTTTCATGTATAGCCAATAGGGAGGTTTTAATCCCCCGTGAATCCAAATATGGGTACGGAGGCATCTAGAATGAGGGACTTCACTGGAATGAATCCTTTGGAGTTTTATAGTTCCAAGGTTGAGGAAGATCCTCAATCTCATTGATGAAGTGCATAAGGTGTTGATGATCATGGGAGTGACACCGGTAGAAAAGGTGGAATTGGTCGCTTATCAACTTAAGGTTGTTGCTCAAGTTTGGTTCAACCAATAGAAAGAAAAGAGAGAAGTTGATGTGGGTCTTCTTTAATAGGAAAAGTTTAAGGTTGCTTTCCTTGATAGATTATTTTCCCTTGATATGAGGGAGGCAAAGGTACTTTAATTCATCAACCTTTATCAAGGAAACATGAGTATAAAAGAGTATGTCTTGAAATTCATACCATTGTCTAGGTATGATCCTACTACGGTTATTGATCCTAGGGCAAGGATGAGTAAGTTTATTTCAAGAGTGTCCGAGATAGTTAACAAAGAATGTCATACCGCCATGTTAATCAATGATATTAAAATTTGTTGGTTGATGATGTATGCTCAACAAATGGAAGAAGAGATACTTAAGGAAATATCTAGAAAGGCAAAGAAGGTAGGGACCGATGATGGTGACTTTTCACATTCAAGGTCCGATGGGCATGGTCGTTCTAAGTTCCGACAAAGGTTTTCCAGTCAAGGTTCCTCTAATGCTCCTCATAAATTCAACAAATAATGGGTGTCTAACCCTAAACCTCAAGGAGAAAGTGGTGGTGGATCTTCATTGTCTACTTTTGCTAAATGTGGAAGGAAGCATGAGGGTATATGCTTAGCCGGTCTGGATGATTGCTTTGGTTGTGGTAAGAGTGGTCATAAGATAAGGGATTGTCCATCACTTATGGCTAAGTGAAGAGAAGGTAGACAAGCTCCGCCTATCTTTTCGGGTTCAAGTGCTCCAAAGCAAAACAGATTTTATGCACTTCAAACTCGTCATGAGCAAGAGGGTTCTCCCGATGTGATTACTGGTATGTTAAAAGTCTTTCATCTTGATTTTTTTTTTTCATTGCTTGACCCCGATATTACCTTGTCTTTTGTGACTCCATATGTGTCTATGAAGTTTGATATCCTTTTGGATGTGTTAGTAGACCCTTTTTTTGTCTCTACAACTATTGGTGAATCTATTGTTCCAAGAGAATCTATAGAAAATGTCCCGTCTCCTTATCTCATAGAGTCACCCATGTTAATCTTGTAGAGCTTGATATGTTATATTTTGATGTTATCCTTGGTATGAATTGGTTGCATTCTTTTTATATTTCTATTGATTGTAGAACCCCTGTAGTCAAGTTTCAGCTTTCAAATGAGCCTATCCTAAAGCGGAAAGGGGAAATCCGATGTCGAAAGGTCAGTTTGTTTCTTGTCTTAAAGCTAGGAAGAGGATTTCTAAGGGTTGTATATACCATCTAGTTAGGGTGAGGGATATGGTTTCTGAAACTCCTACTCTTGAGTCGGTCCCCATTGTTAATGATTTTCCGAAAATGCTTCTCGATGATATAACTAGTGTTCCTCCCAAAAGGGAAATGAACTTCGGTATTGACCTTCTCCAGATATGCAACCTAACTCTATTCCTTCTTATTGACTAGCTCCGGCAAAATTTATGGAATTGAATGAGCAGTTGAAAGATTTGTTTGATACGGGTTTCATCCGACTGAGTATCTCTCCATGGGGTGCTCCAATTTTGTTTGTTTGAAAGAAAGATGGTTCACTTCGTATGTGCATCAAATACCATCAGTTGAACAAGGTTACCATTAAGAATAAGTATCCTCTCCCAAGGATAAATGACTTTTTTTATCAACTTCAAGGAGCAAGTTACTTTTCTAACATCGACCTCTAGTCGGGTTATCAATAATTGAGGGTGAAGGAAGATGGTATTCCGAAGACGAATTTTCGGACTCGATATGGTCATTATGATTTTTTGGTGATATCATTTGGGTTGACCAATTCTCCGGCCGCACTCATGGATTTGATGAATAGGGTGTTTAGACAATACCTTGACATGTTTGTGATTGTGTTCATCGATTATATCTTGATCTATTCAAGGAGTGAAGAAGAGCATACCGATCATTTGAGAATTTTGTTGCAAGTCCTCAAGGACCAACAACTTTTTGCAAAGTTTAGTAAGTGCAAGTTTTGGTTAAGATCCGTGGCATTTCTTGGTCGCATTTTTTCCAGATAGGGTATTAAGGTAGATCCTAAGAAGACATATGCGGTTAAGAGTTGGCCTAGACCTCTATCCCCTTCGGAAATTAAAAGTTTCTTGGGTTAAGATGGCTACTATAGAACGTTTGTAGAAGGGGTTTCTTTGATTGCCTCTCTATTGACGGTATTGACTGCAAAAGAAAGTCAAATTCTTATAGTCAAAAGCTTGTGAAAAGAGTTTTCAGAAATATAAAGATAGACTCTAACCAAACTGATGGAATTGAAGTGGAAACTTAGAAATCTTTTAGGACCCAATGGATGAATTGAATTCATTTGTGAATTCCCACATACCTTGATGATCAAAGCTCAAAATCAATAGAGGAAGAAGGAGACTGTCACGACCCAAATTCACATGTCCTGATGGCACCTATGTTCTCACTTGATAGGTGAGCTAACCCACTAGTTTTACAAATTTAACTAAGTAATTAAGGTGAAAAGATAAACAACAAGTAGAATATCTCAAACACTATGTCTGTCATAAGTATGAAGTACGAAAAGATAAAATACCACCCGAGATTTTGGTGTCATAAGTACAAGAGCTTCTAAAAATATGGTGCAAGTATAAAACTCAAATGACAAGTCTAAATGTAAGAAATATCTTGTATGAATACTAAAATAAGAGAATGAATAATGAGATAGAGGGAGGTGTGGGCCACGGAACAACCAAGAAGCTCACCACAACTCAATGATAATCCAAGCTCGGACTTAGAAAGCTCCACGAGATGCACTTGTATTCGGAATCAGATTTGCACCACAAAGAGTGCAACTAGTGTAGTATGAGTACGAAACCACTGTACCCAAATCTAAAATCAAGTTCCTAATCTTGATGCCACTTAATATGTCAAATATCATATTTCATAAATCCAAGCCTAGGGTTAAGTCTTAATTTCTCCAAATAACATAATTTTAATGATATTTATATAATATAATACACCTAATATTTAATTTCTTGAATTCCTATTCTCCCTTCTTTTCATTAGTACCCACTCATTACATGATTACTCCCAAAATTGCAATCATTACTTAAATAATTTTCCATTGAAACTTTTCTCCAACTTTCTTTTTTTTGAACCCACGTACAGCACAACATTAATTGAACACCTAATGCCTTAGAACCTAAAATCCATTACGAAGAGTTCAAAATTGGAATCCTTACCTGAATGTGGTCTTCTTATCTTGCGGCGTTCCTTTGCCCCTTTCTCTTTTCTTGTACTTACTCAAATTATAATCTAAAAATATTAAATCCTGCTACCTTATTTCAACACATGAGCCAAGTGGTAAAGGGTATTAAATAAATTATGGACTTGGTCCATTAACTATCAATTATTTTAATTATTTAATAAATATTTGTTAACTAAATAATCATAGTTACCTAATAGTTCAAAATTATCATTTAAATTTTAATGGAAAGAGTAAAAATAGTCCTAGTGCTGAAAACAATCTATAGGGTCAATACATCATCTACCACTTAAACAAACATTCGTCCTCGAATGGTAAAATAATAGGAAGTACATGAACACTCAGAAAGCTAAGGATAACTCAACTACATGTTTGACTCGGTCTCTCAAGTAGCCTCCTCAACCGGACGATGCTTCCATTGAACCTTTACTAAAACAATCCCCATCGACCTCAACTTTCGAATTTGCCTATCCAAGATTTCTATCGGGTCTTCCTCAAAAGTTAAATTTTTATCAAGTAACACAGAGTCCCATTGAATCACATGGGCACTATCCTGATGATACCTTTCAGCATCAAAATATAAAATACATGGTGAACACCTGACAAACCAGGTGGCAAAGCCACCTTACCACGCTCAATAATCTCAAAAGGACCAATATACCTCGGGCTCAACTTGCCCTTCTTTACAAATCACATCACACCTTTCATAGGTGAAACCTTCAATAGAACCCGCTCTCCAACCATGAACTCCAAATCACGAAACCTTCGATCTACATAACTCTTTTGCCTACTTTGATCCATGAGAAGCCTATCCTGGATCAACTTGACCTTTTCCAAGGACTCCCTCAACAAATATGTACCCCATGGCCTAACCTTAAATGCATCAAACCAACCAATTGGAGATCGATATCTCCTACCATACAAAGCCTTAAATGGTATCATCGCAATACTCGACTGGTAAATGTTGTTGTATGCAAACTCTGCTAAAGGAAAAAATTGATCTCAATGACCACCAAAGTCAATGACACGCGCTCGTAACATGTCTTCAAGAACCGAAATAGTTTGTTCAGACTAACCATCAATATGAGGGTGAAAGGTTGTACTAAGATCCACCTGAGTGCACAACTCCGTCTGCATAGACTGCCAGAAATGAGAGGTAAATTGTGTGCCATAATTAGAAATGGTTGAAATTGGCACCCTATGCAAGTGAACTATCTCTCGAATGTAGATCTTGGCTAACTTCTCTGAATTATAGGTAGTCTGAAGTGGTACGAAGTGTGCAGACTTAGTCAATTGGTCCACGATGTTTCATGTAGCATCAAACTTATCCAAGGTACGTGGAAACCCTACCATAGAGTCCATAGCTATACGCTCCCACTTCCACTCAGTATGAGCATTGTTTTAGTCACACCTCCAGGCTTTTGGTTTTCATACTTCATGTACTGATAATTTAAACATCGAGATACAAAATCTACTATGTCCCTCTTCATACGAAACCACCAATAATGCTACTTCAAGTCATGATACATCTTAGTATACCCCGGATGAATAGAGTACCTTGAACAATGCTCCTCCTCCATGATCAGTCTAGTCAAATCACTTGTCTGAGGAACACAAATACGACCTTTCATCCTTAAAACTCCCCTCACCATCAAGAATTATCTCTTTAGCTTCTCTTTTTACCATCTTATCTCGAATCTTACATAAATCAACATCATCAAATTGTTGAGTTGGAATCTTCTCCAACAAGGAAGACCTCACCTCCATATAAGCCAAAACCCTACCCAATTCTGAACTATCAAGCCTCACAAAGCTATTGGCTAAGGACGGGGCGTCCATATCTAAAGGATACTCTCCAACTTGTAACAAGGCTAGACTACCCATACTGACCGTCTTTCGACTCAAGGCATTTGATACCACATTTGTCTTGCCCGGATGATAAAGGATAGTCATGTCGTAGTCTTTGAGCAACTCAAACCATCTCCACTGCATGCCTCAAATAGAGATACCTATGATTGAATATATATTGGAGACTATGATGATCCGTGAACACCTCACAATGCACCCCATATTGGTAATGCCTCCAAATCTTCAATGTAAACACTACAGCCACCAACTCCAAGTCTTGAGTAGAGTAGTTCTTCTCATGAATCTTCAATTGTCTTGAAGCATAAGCTATCACTTTCCCCTTCTACATAAATACATAACCAAGAACAATCCAATAATTATCGCAATATACAATAAAAACCCTCTCCCTCCACAAGTAGAGTCAAAATCAGAGCAGTAGTCAATAAAGTCTTGAGCTTTTGAAAACTCACCTCACACTCATCTCAACATTGGAATTCCACTTCCATCTTGGTCAATTTAGTTAATGGGGATTCAATGAATGAGAACCCCTCCACAAATCACCGATAATAGCCTGCAAAGCCTAAGAAACTCTGAATCTCAATAACTAAAACAGGTCTATCTAATCTCGAATTGCCTCGATCTTCCTAGGATCTATCTACCATAATACCCTCTTTGGACACTACATATTCCAAGAATGCCACCAAACTAATCCAAAACTCGCACTTTGAAAACTTTGCATAGAGGTTCTTCTCTTCAGAATCCAAGCACAATCCTCAAATGATGTTTGTGTTCCTCCTTATTTCAGAAGTATATCATCAATGAAGATAATAACAAAGGAATCTAAGTACATTATGAACACCCCACTCATTAAATCCATAAAAGTTGTTGGGGCATTATTCAACCTAACAAACATCAGCAAAAACTCATAATGGCCATAAGATGTTTGAAAAGTTGTCTTGAGGATACCTTCCGCCCTAACCTTCAAATGATGATAACTAGATCTCAAGTCAATCTTGGAGAAAACTTAAGCTAAAGCAAATCAAATAAATCACTAGTACGAGATATCAGGTACTTATTTCTGATAACATTGTTCAACTGTCGATAATCAATACACATACGCATAGGTCTATCTTTCTTTTTCACAAACAACACTGGAGCACCCAAGGAGATACACTCGATCTAATAAACCTCTTACTCAACAAATCCTGCATCTGATCCTTCAACTCCTTTGATTCAGTCGGTACCATATTATAAAGAGGAATAGAGATAGGTTGAGTGTCTGGTTCTAAGTCAACAAAAAAATTAATATCACGATCAAGTGAAAGATCTAGTAAGTGTGTTGGAAATACGTCTGAAAATTCACCCACCACATGAATAGACTCAAGCATAGGAGTCTCCATACTAGTGTCTCAAATATAGGCCAAGTAAATTAAACATCCTCACTCCACTAAGCGATGAGACTTAATAAATGATATCATCCTTTTTGAACTGTGACTAAGAAAATCTCTCCACTAGGAATACCACGCATAGCTAATGTAATTGTCTCAGCATGGCAATTCAAAATCGTGTGATAAGGAGATAACCAATTCATTTCCAGAATAACATAAAAAATACATCATATATAAGTCTTTCAGATCCACTCGAGTATCATGTCTCACCAACGTAACTATACACGATCGATACACTCAATCTACCACTATGAATTCTCCAACAAAAGCAGAAATATGTACCGGTAAATCAAGCTACTTGAATACCATATCCAATTCGAATGACAGCCTTATTTTCCTCACGTTTCTTAAATCTCACACGTTGAATCATCTCTAACTCCTTGGCCACATCTACAACTTTCTGAAATGGAACACCAAAAGCGGCAACATGAGAAACTCTCATACGAATCAGAATAATCAACCACTTAAAAAACTTTCTCACTCTCTCAGCCTCAGTGAGAAATATGATCAAAGCGTATCTAGACAAGGCATAAAATTTAACCTTATACTCTGTGATTAATATATCATCTTGATGAAACTCCTCACACTCGGCCCTCTTGCGCTCCCTTTAACTACGTGGAACAATCTTATCTAGAAATACCTGAGTAAATTGAGTCCATGATAGTGGAGGTGATCCAATTGGCCTACTATCAATGTAATATATCCATCACTGCTTGGTAATGCCAATCATTTGAAACACAGTGTAGTCAACTTCATAGGATTCCACTAATCCAAGATTGTGCATCCTTTTATGATAGCTAACTATAAATACATACACATCATTATTCAAGTCACTATTATATTTTGGAGGACTCAATATCTTGAACTTGGCAAACACCTTTTACTTATCAACAATCATGACATGCTTATTAGCCAAATATGATATAGCACAACCTCTATCTCGACCTAAGCCTCTATATATACTTCATGCAATAACCTTAGTACTGGATGCAGGAGCGAGTATAAGCTCCACAAAAAAGATTATTGTGGATGCACGAGTCCTCACTATTTGTTAGAGAAAGAGACAACAAGATTGATATTTCAACAAAGTCAAGTGTGCACAATAAGGAAATAAAGAATAGAAGTTTCATAAATGTCATATAGCCTCTCGAAGATAAGTATGGATGTCATCATACTGCTCCGCAAGACTCTACTAGATATTGCTCTTGTACTCGTGAAACTGTTGAACCTAGGGCTCTGATACTAAATTGTCATGACCCAAAATTCATATGTCGTGATGGCACATATGTTCTCAACCGATAGGTAAGCCAACCCACTTGTTTTACCAATTTAACTAACTAATTAAAGTGAAAAGGTAAACAACAAGTAGATTATCTCAAACACTATGTCTGTCAAAAGTATGAAGCGCGAAAAGTGAAAATACCACCCGAGAGTTTGGTGTCATAAGTACAAGAGCTTCTAAAATATGGTGCATGTATGAAACTCAAATGAGAAGTCTAAACGTAAGAAATATCTTGTCTAAATACTAAAATAACATAATAAATAATGAGATAGATGGACGTGTAGGCCACGTAATCACCAAGCAGCTCACCACAACTCCAAGATAATTCAAGCTCGGACTCCTGTACCCAAATCTAAAATCAAGTTCTTAATCTTGATGCCACTTAATATGTCATGTCTCATATTTCCTAAATTCAAGCCTAGGGTTAAGTCTTAATTCCTCCAAATAACAAAATTTTAATGATATTTATATAACACAAAACACCTAATATTTAATTTATTGACTCACTATATCAAAACTTGTATCAATCTAAAAATCATGAAAAGGAAACCGAAATCAAAATTATTTGTAACTCCCCACCATGAATAGAACGAAAAAGGAAATAAAAAATATGAGAGATGCCACCCAGTTCCTATTCACCCTTCTTTTTTTCTAAAGACCCAGGAGGCCCGTTTTATTAAAATGATAGAAATATACAAATGGACTTAGCCCAAAGTGCTAATTCCATAAAATTAGCAATAAATTAAATAGAACAAAAACATCAGAAAAGGAAAGTGGAAAGGTCGGTCCTCTGGAATAGCATCTCCACCACGACCTCTTTATCGATTAGACATGGAGCTCAACAAATTGAGCTCCCAGCTAGACCTCTCGATCGTATATCAGCAGTTGAGGTGGGTGAAGGGATCTCTGGTAGATCGAAACGTTAATTGCCAGTGAGAAAAAGGTACCCACTAACTCGATCTTTATCTCTTTTGAATGTTGATCTTTCAAACTCAGGTGACGGCCTCCTCGATGTCAACAATGGTTCTTTACATCACTAGCCACTCATTATCATGATTACCCCCAAATATTACAATCATTACTTAAATAATTTTGCCATTGAAAATTGTCTCTAAATTGAAAATTTTCTCCAACTTTCTTTTTTTTTTTTAACCCACGTAGAACACAACATTAATTGAACACCTAATGCCTCTGAACCTAAAATCCATTATAAAGAGTTCAAAATTTGAAGTCTTATTTGAATGTGGTCTTCTCGTCTTGCGGCGTTCCTTTTCCCCTTTCGCCTTTCTTTTACTTACTCAAATTATGATTTAAAAATATTAAACCCCACTATCTTATTTCGAACACATGGGTCAAGTGGTAAGGATACTAAATAAATTATGGATTTGGTTCATTAACTGTAAGCTATTTTAATTATATAATAAATATTTGTTAACTAAATAATCATTGTGACCAAATAGTTCAAAATTTTCATTTATTTTTTTATGGGAAGAGTCAAAATAGTCCTAGTGCTCAAAACGACCTAACGGGTCATTATTGCGACTTGAAGCTTGAACCCTTAATTTCTTCCTTGAACTTGAGAGATGATAAGTTTTGATGAAATTTGAGAATTTGAGAGAATGAGAGGGTTTGGGTAGATTTAGGGATTAAAAGGCAATTATAGGACTTAGAATTAGGATCAAAACGACATACTATAGGCATTAAATGTATAGGAAAAGACCCAAATATCCTTGAAAAATAATTGTCAGACTGATCTACCGGTTGGACCTACAATCCGTAGAACTTTCTACAGAGCATACTGGTCAACCCTAGAACCAACTTTAGAAACCCAAAATTCAATCATTTTCCACAAGACCTTTCTACTATCTGTTGTTCATTCTATGTTCCGTAGACCCCTTCCATAGAATACAAGTTCAAGTCCAAAATTTCACTAAGTCTTGTTCAGTTCTACGAGTGTCATCTACGACCTGTCCAAATTTCTACAGCTCGTCCTGGCTACTCGTAGGTCAAACTTTAGAAACTTGAATTTTTTCCAAAAAACTTTTCTCAACCCTACGACTTCTCTTTTACAATCCATAGAATTTCCTACGCTCCATAGATAGAATTCATAGTCACTGCCTCAGTGTCAAAAATCTGAATTTTCCTTTCCTTTCAACTTTCCAATTTTTGAGGTGTTACGTTAGGGTCTCATGTCGCTGGATCATTACTAGGACATGCCTTTTTCCCACTTTTAAAGTGTCATGATATGTGTGGCACGGTATCTAATGCGGAGTGTGTGCCTCGCACTACGGACACTTATATCTACTCTACCTTGGCTTCATTTCTATTTGATATGTTTAACTTTGAGTTTTACTCCTTTCATGTTAATTGTTGTTGTGTTTTAGCCTATAGTCTAATCACATATATTAGCTCTTCACAACAATTATACTTAAAATACATAAATATACGTGATTTTATACTGAGAATTAAACTAAAATATTAATAAAATGTAGTGCTTAGACGCATAAATATGCCCCAAATCATTCTTCCACCACTCATAGTATATTGCATTGAAGAGGGGTGATTTTGTGGTTGAACCACCTTCCTGAGCAGTTGGTGGTGCAACCATATGATCCATTTTAAGGAGTTAATCTTATGATGAAAAGATATGTTATTATACCAATTGAATATTATAGCACCCTACAATAGACTTAATTACTATGTAACAAATTTGACTTAGGTTAATCGAGTTCAACTAATAAAATAAAGTGCAAAATAGAACAGCATTACATAATGATTTACAATGAAATACCTCCTTTTTTAAGAGAGTAAAAACCACAACCTACAGTGTGTAGGATTTTCAGCAACCTGCACTAATCTCAAAGAGAGGTTTTAGATTACAACTATATAATCAAAGAGACCAACTCTTGTACCTTAAACACATTTATTTTCTCCAATTGTTGAACTCAATTAAAAAAAAACTAACTTTAGCATTCAAATACATAATCTTACTCCAATTAATGAACTCAACAAAGACTAATAACGTTAGCCCTCAAGCATGTCAATTTGCTCCAACGGATGAACTCAACAAAGACTAAGAAATCTAGGCTTCAACTAAACAAACTTCAACCATAAAACAACTCTTAATCAAACAAAACATCAATATTCAATCGTACAGACTTGACTATACCTAACAACTAGTAAACCAGGTTCAATGTTGTTGCAATGAAATCCTTCAGTTTGCTATAATTGCTATTGCTCTCAAGATGAATTCCTGAAATATGCAATTGGTGCGACCCATGGTAAATCTTTATGTCATATATCTGTTGGTGATTTTTCATGTCCTATAATATCATGTATTAGAAATTTTACTTCGAATAAATCATTGCATCCTATAAGAAAATTTGTGAATTCCTTTCGTTTACATGTCTACTTGTTGACTTCTCTTTGGACTTTATTTTCGCTCTTTATTTCTTTTATTTTCGCTATTAATTTATTTCCCTCCTTCCTTCTTTATTTTTGTTATTTATTTCCTCTTTTTGCTTCTCTATTTTGTTGTTTCTTCTTTCTCTCTTTAATTCAATCTTTTTGTATTTGTACATGATGTTTTTGTCCATTCTACATGTCCGGGGAACTAATTGATCTAATAAAATATACATAAGACAACAAATAGTGAATCATATTCACTTTATCAATCATCAAAATTAGATGCATATTCTACTATTTCCTAACAAGTTACGTAGGGGATTAGTATTATAAATATGTAATGTGTGTACGTTTTTTTATTTGTCTAATTTATTCTATTAGAATTGTTAGCTTTTTAAATAGAAAAAAGACAAGTTTCAATAGAGGATATATATTCTTGTCATTTTGTGTTTCTATCCAAGTATTACTAATAGTTTTGGTTATTCTATCTTCTACATTGCATAAGATAATATATATAATTTTCTCATAATTTATTCATGTATTTGTTATGCAAAAAAAATATAAAGTAAATGTTGTATTATCAATGCTATATTTTATGTGTAAAATAAATTAACCAAACATTGTATAATTTATGTTAAATTTTATATGGATATTGTTTTTCTCCATCATCTATATTATATTTAAAGTATGAAGATTCTTAGAAATGTTCATTGAACTTTTTGCCCTTCATTAAAAGAACCTACAATGGACAAAATAGTCATTTACTATTTTCCTCAAATAATTGTCATTTAGTTATTATCATAATATTTAAGACTTTAAAGTTAATTAAATTTATAACTTTTAAATTTTTACTTGTTTGTTTTTCTTTACATATAAGAGCTTTATATCAAGCAGATTTTATACATTAAATATTTTCTTATTTGAACAAGATAAAAATTCTATTTTTTGTCTTTAAAATAAATTAAGAGTTATCTTGTTTATATTTTGCGACAGTACAAGTTTTTTTCTTTTTTGTTGGGTTTGAGTATGTATGTCATGTATATTATTTCAACTAAGATTATGAAATTGAAATTTTATATGTGATAATAAGTTTTATAACTAATAGATCTTTTAACTAAGGAAAAAATTCACAGAAGTATCATTACCTAACCTACAATACACAAAAAAATGCAAAACTTACATTCAAATTAAAAAAGACATGGTATGTAAAGTTATAGATAAAATTGACACTAAATAGCCTCAGTCTAGTATTTATGTAAGTATTATGTATACACAGTTGACAATATGTATACAAACCTAATTATATGCATTATGGAGAAGGGTCTAAAATACCCTTATAGTATCAGAATTGGTACAAAAATACCCTTCGTTTATCTTTTGGCCTCAAAATACCCTTGGGGTTAACTTTAGGGACCTATTTTGCCCTTTAGACTAACGGACTACTTAGTCCATATATTTAATTATTTAATTTATTATGTGGCATGCTGTAATTGGTTCGAAATTTAATTAATTAAATCCTAATTTGTTTGACCCAAACCACCCTATCCACCCAGATCCACCCGACCCATCTTTCAAAATACCCAACCCATACAAATAAATCACCCATTACCCATTTCTTTAAACAAAACCCTAAACATTTTCCCCCCAACTTCATCAATTCTTGGAGCTCTTTTGGAAATCATCTTTTTCATCAGTTTGTTAAATTTTGTGTTGTTTCAATGTCGACATCTTCTTCTGTTTCTTCTCCTCAACAAGTTGAGTCTCGTACATGTAAGTGTGGATTGATAGCAAAATATTTTACTGCTATGACCTATGAGAATGGTGGATGTCGATTCTTCAAATGTTGTCGTCCTGGCTCATTATCTTGTGGTTATTGGATTGGATTGATAATAAACTTTCAAGTCATGTGTCATTGATGATTCACAATCAAAAGATTGAATTAGATTCAATTTGGAAGGAAAGAAACCAATTGAAGAAGATCCTAAAGGAAATGGGTGGCATTGAAATTCATAAACCAAACATTGGTTCTAACTTGAATGATATGACTTTTTTGAAAATTCAAATTTGGAGGATTGAATTGAATGTTCTAATTTGAAGAACTTGGATGATAATAAACCAAAGTGGGAGTTGAAAGGGCTTCAATTGATAAGCTTGTTTCTGATCTCTTGGGGTATTATTGTTGGTTTTGTAGCTATCAAGTTGATGTAGTGTGTTGTAGCTATGTTTGAACTTCTTTTCTTGGATCGTTTGTAATGTGTAGTCCTTAATTAGTAGTTTGGTGTAGCTCTATTCTAGTAGTGTGTAGTCGTTAGTAGTTTGGTGTAGCTCTGTTCTAGTAGTATGGTGTAGTCGTTAGTATTTTGATGTAATGTTAGCAATCTATAGGTTACAAATTTGGTGTAGCTCTGTTCTAGTAGTGTGGTGTAGTCGTTAGTATTTTGATGTAATGTTAGCAATCTAGTAGTGTGGTGTAGTCATTAGTATTTCGTTGTAATGTCATCGTGTTTTGCTTGTTGAAAGTTGTTAGCAATCTTGTTGATCTCTTGATTGTAATGGAAAAGTTGTTAGCAATCTTGTTAATGTTAGCACTCTGCATTTTTACCATTTAGCAATTTGCATTTTTTACCATTTACATACAAAAGAAAAGTGTAATGCTAAATATTTTCAAATTTAGATTAAACTACAAAGAAAAATATGTTACATAAACCATATCATTTCTGATATAAGATGTGTACCAATATAAATATCTCAAGACTTTCTTCACTTTATCTTGCTGCAACTTAATGCAGTCATCTACTAGAAGGGAGTATAAAATAGAAAGCACAAGACAAATGCCGACATATGGACAACTTTTAAACCAATTGCAATATGACAGTCCAAGTAGACAATGTCAACACAAAAATGCTTGAAACCTTGGAATTAGACCACTGATTTTAGTACAAGCATGATTTCTTTATAAAGCCTTAAAAAATGTATTCTGCTTCAGAATTTTTTCAATTTTTTTTTCATATTTCATCATCAAATGTTGTTTAAGTTTAGTTGGTTGAAGAAGTTCTATTTAAAATAAGTCATACTAAAGATAAAATACACCTGAACCATATAAACTGTGCTCAAAATATTTTGATTTTAAAGCATAGGAGGCATACTGTACAACTCCACATATAAAAACTTAACCACACAATAAGAGGTGCTTCACTCAATTTATCTCGTAATAATTCATGGAATCTTAGTCAAGAACAAGAATGAAATTAAGGCAACCCATAATTTAGTTCGTAGTGAAACGGTAAATACTTCATCCTTAACAAGAGGTCTCTGTTCAAGTCATGTTTATGATAACCTTTGTTCGGGAGCGTTTTAGTGGGACTTTTCATTGTGAACCCGGATTTTAGCCAGGAAGTTCTATAGCCCCAATGCGGGACTTCTCAATGCGAATTCGAATTTAGAAATCGGATGGAAAACAAAAACAAAACAAATATAGTTGATTTTCTTGATTTCACCACTAGGGAATTTATCAAGAAACAAGAAAATAATTTCTTCTTACCTTTTTCCTTTGAGGAGGAATTGATAATGCCTCATCTTTCAAGCCTTTTCTTTCTGTCCTTTTTCACTTTTTCTATCAACTTATCATCTTCTAAAATTGTAGCATTTGCATTAAAAGTTCCATTTCCAGTTAAAGAAAGCAACAAACTTGATGCAATGCTAATTGATAGACTTCTCTTGCTAATAATTGGACTAAAATTACATACATTATTCTCTGCTTTGCACACAATTATTTGTTTTCTAGTGGAAAATGAAGAAGAAGAAGATGATGGAAGAGAAGGAAGAAAGGATTTAGGATTTGAGAGACACACAGTTGCCATTAAAATAAGATAGGAAAGTAGCAAGATACGAAACAAATGCAACACCAGATAGTATACATCGATCTAACTCAATATCAAGAGTTAGTTCATGAGACATATTGCTTAAAGACTACATAAGAAGATAACTCATTCTCTCAACCAACGTGAACACCAACACATGAAAGTCTTTGGTAGTTTATAAGCCCGAACACCTCCTGTGAAATACTAATACTCCCGCATAGAGTATGCAAGCAGTCGATACTCACAAGAAGTCGTTGGACAATGCAAAGATTCAATAGTTCTATTTTTAAACCATCACTCAGCCTCGGAAGGGAAGTCGAAGAATAAATGCTGAAGCATTACAAGACAAGAACCAGAAACATGGTCTCAAAACTGATGTGACGGAGATTGCTAGTAAAACAAATCTATTTCATAATTGTGACACAGACATACAGATGAAGGTGCTCACTCCCATAATGTGTTCATAATACCTCCCACAATCGCATAGTTTGTTCAAATTCAAACTCCCTACAAGAGACAAGGTATCAATAAATAAACTACTAAACAAATACGGAAACATGAATTGAAGGAGCAAACTGGAGCTAAGAATTGAAGCATATATCTTGTGACAACTGAAGGCTGACGGTAATGAAAGCAATTTGAGAAAAGAGAACTGCATTGAGAAACTAGTAGAACCAAAATAGATTCTGGCCAACATACATTCTGCACTCCAACAAGACATAAGATTTATAAGATAAACATACTTTCGGCCCACAAAAATATTCATGGCCAGTCACAAAACATAAGAACACAAAATGACTAGTGTCAAGACTAAAACAACCAACTTCAGGACTAATTAACAAAAACAAAATAAAAGTCTTCATTGTGCATTTACATAACAAACAAAAATCACTGCATAATGCATAATTGTCATTCCTAATGCTTGCCTCTCTTTGGATTCAGTTTTCCAATCGTTTTCTCCTTTTCTATTGCCAACTGATTTGAGGTCACACATGATTTGCCTTTCTAAGTCAACTTTCTTGGTGAGTATGGCAGGTTGGTAGGCATACTTACACCACTCTCATCACCCCTGAAGTTAATCTTCCTTGATCCTGCTGGTAGTTGATGCAACTTCTTCATTTGAAGCCTAGTTTTAGCTTCAGATATTGCTCTAGGCCTAATTATTGATGTCTCATTCTCATCCTCACTTTCAAGCTCATCTTCATCTTCATCAATAAGTGCAACATGTTTGTCCTTTGCTTTCCTCTTTAAGTTTGAAGGACCAACAACTTCATTACTTGGTTGGCTTGTTTGAACACTAAAAGATGGTACAAATCCAGGAATTGACATGAAGACAGATTCTTGACTTGATTGTGGTGCTAACAGTGGCACATCTGGAAGAACTTGTGCTCTTCTTTCAAGCTGAACAAATTGATATAGTAGTTAGACTATTAAATAAACAATGAAACAAATGACTAACTAAGAAATAATGAATTTACCAGAGGACAATTCCTTTTATTGTGACCTGGTGCACTGCAGTGACCACATGACATTTTCAATCCTTTTCTACTTTTTGACCACAATCCCTCCCTCTTTCTTGCTTCATCCCTTTCCCTTACTCTCTTAGTTTTTGGTCTACCAACCATTTTATGTACTTCTGGTGATTCCATCACATGAGAGGGATACACATTCCAGAATCTTTCACCCCTAACTAGTTGAATTTTATGTTGGTACACCAACATATAAGCCTCTTTTGAATACCACCAATTCATCTCATCCAGTGGTTCTTTTTTATCATGTTCTAAAGCTTTAATGGCATGAGGACATGGTATTCCTGTCAAATCCCATGTTCTACATGTACATTTCTTCCTAACAAGACTCACAACATGTCTATCAACACCCTCAGCCACCTCATAACCTAGGTCACCATTAGATTGAACATGACAACCATGTGCAATGATTTTGTAATCCTTATAAAGATCCATAGCATATGGACTGAAATCTCTTGTCCATTTTTGACCCTCCTCTTCAAGATCTTTCAACCTATTCATAACCTACACATAACATAACAATGAAATATTTATATATACATATATAAACATAGTAAGATTATATTATATCAAGTAGTTATGAATAAACATAGATAATACCTTGATTCTAATATCTTCCAACATCTTAATTATTGGTTTTGACCTTGCTTCCAAAATCCATTTATTGAATGACTCAGTAAAATTATTTTCACATGCTTGATTCTTGCAAATTGTGTCAAAATAGGCCACTTTGATGTTGTGCAGGTACCATAATGAATCTTGAGAGCTTGTTCAGACATGGAGCCCATGATTTTTAATTGATCTTGAAATTCCTCTACATATGTACTCCAAGCAGACCACCATAATAATTTTTTCATCTCTACACCTCTCCAAGTCTTGGCCCAATTGGCTTCTATGTGCCTTACACACCATCTATGATGTGCTTTTGGAAGCAACTGACCAACAGCACCAATCAACCCCTGAAACAATAAACAGCAAAACAAGTAAGTAGTTCAACTGTATACAAAAGAAAATTAGAAAGTGAAAAAGAAATTGACAAATTATTACCTTTTGCATATCAGACATAAATGTGAATCCTTCACCATCTTTTAGATCTAATGAATTTCTCAACAACTTAATGAACCATTTCCATGTTCTGGTTGTTTCTCTATCTACCACTGTCCAAGCAAGTGGATAGAAATGCTTTACTGAATCTTGTCCAAGGGCAACCAACAATATTCCCTTACACTTTCCTTTTAAAAATGTTCCATCCAGCCCTATAAATGGCCTCAGACCAGCTCTCCATCCATTTTTCAAAGCTTGAAAGCAAACATACATTCTTGAAAATCTTCTTTTCCCTTATTCCAAAGCATCTTTAGATATGTTTATCACCACATCAGAACCAGGATTGCTATCCCTCAATTCTTGAGCATAAGCCTCCAATTTGTTGAAATCATCAATAAAACTACCCTTAAATTTCTCCAAGATAAGTCTTTTAATCCTCTTCATTTTTGAATAACTGATATTGAGGGAAAAATGATCATCTACATCTTGCCTCATGTCTTTCACTTTGTACTTGGGGTTATTCTGAACCTTGTTCTTGAAGTAGTGTGCTAAAGTTTGTTGAGTAGCTCTTCTATTCTTAAAGGCTTCCTGACATGTATGTTTTGTTTCTAAGGTCTTAATTTCAAATCCTTGGCCTTTCTTAACTTCTGATATTAGAAACAAAAAGGGACAACCAATAGCACACTTATATCTAAGTCTGGTAGAATCACTCTTCACATCTCTAAGACCCTTCTTCCTAACAATTGAATAATAACTCACAATTCTTTTAGCTTCATCAAGATTCTTGAAGCTCATACCCTTTTCTAACTCCAAAAAATTATCTAATTTCTCAGTTACTTCTCTTCTTTTTTCCCTCCTAAAAAATTCCAACTCATCACTATCATGATCACTAGCAAAAGGTTCATTTTCACCCTTCTCTTCCTCACTTGATTCACCATCAGTTACTGCATCTATTGTCACAAGACAAGCTTCATTAAGTTGATTGATATCATCATTAATTACTGTATCTACTGTAATAGGGAGAGATTCATTCAGTTGGCTGCTGTCACAATCAGTTACTGCATCTACTGTGATAGGGAAAGGTTCATTAAGTTGACTGATGTCAAGAGCTGGGACATAATCTTCACCCTCCTCAACAACAAACAGTTGAAGTTGAAGCACATTAGATTGAGTAGACAATACATTCTGCAGTGTTCTAATTCCTGAATCACCCTCTACTAGATAATACTTATTAGAAGGCCCCAAGCATAGCAATTGTTTCACCTTACTAGAACACAATTGTTCAGTGTATTCTGAACAAAGGTCTATATATGATAGCAAATCTGGATCATACTTCTTCCATATATGAGTCAATTTTTTAATGTAATTAACTTGAGGAGTCAGGGCCCACTTGCCCCATAGTTAAAGACCACATCAACCTTTTCACCCATTCTTTGAAGAAAGTCACATGACAGATATAAAAAAAGAGAAAGTGACTTATCAGAAAACAATAAAGAAAACAACAAACAAGGAATCTACCAATATTTTATGAGAAGACAAAGGGGTAGGGCCCACATGTTATATCTATTAGATTAGATAGAGAATGCAACACCAAAAATAAATAAATGCATTTAAGTATGACATACCTAACAGACAAGAAAGCATCGAAAACAGAGAAAAATACATGAAATATATGCCGAAAAAGATAAAACTTTCAGCTTGAGACAACATTATTAAAAGATAATAAATCGAGATAATAACGAAAACATAAAATACATGTATCTTCTAAAAACAACTACAACAAGCATATACCACATGTAACAACATAAAAATGTAAATATACATCAAATTATCACAACATTAGACAACATTAGAGTCCGAAACCGTAACTGAAAATGCTAAAAATAGAGAAATTCTTACTTGAGTGGGTGAGGATATTAATCTGCAACAGCACGAAGAACAGAAACTTCAAATTGTTGGCAAGAATGATTGAATTCCGGTGAGCTTCGATTGAGGAAGAAGAGATGAAATTTGAAGGTGATGAGCATAAAATTCTTTTTAGGTTAAAAGTTTTGGGGCTGGATATTGGGTTAAAAGGTTTGGGTAATAATGGGTTAAAAGATTTGGGTTATGGGTGGGTCTTTTGGGTGGGTTTGATTTTTTTAATTAGTTTAATTAATTATTAGGATAGTCAATAGGATAGAGACACGTCATAAATGAATTTGTTAATTGATGTTATTATTTAGGCAGATAAAAATAAGGGCAAAATAGAGCCTAAAGGTTGATGTCAAGGGCATTTTAGGCCCGAAAGGTAGAGGAAGGGTAAATTTGTTCCAATTCGAATAGTTGAAGGGCATTTTAGGCCCTTTTCCGTATGCATTAAAATATTTTGACAAAAAATAATATATCTATCAAGCGTACACATCAATAGCTACACAGCATACTTATGTATATTTATAATGTAAACAAACTAATTATAAGTAATGCATACTTACTCTATTTGTCATGTCACAATCAATGTATATCATAAATTTGAACAAAATAAAAAAAGTATACATCAACTAAATTAACACATTAAATAAATGTATATAACGATAATGTAGAATATAGTTTAATGTGTGTGTGTGTATATATATATATATATAAAATAAAAATATGCTACATGTATACATAAAATTTCATTTATTAAAAAATCGATATGTATACTAATAATGTATACAAACAAAATATACATAATGTATTTACCATGTCACAATTAATATATACAATAAATTTTGAACCCAATAAAAAATTAAACATCAAGTAAATCAACACATTAAATAAAGGAATAATTAAGCAAAATGACCCTTAAATCATAAATCCTTGCCCAAAAAAATCAATTATTATTTTATTGAATAGAAAAGGAAATATTATATAAATAAACAACTTATTTTTATCATATTCTCTAAAATTCTTTACCATTTGAAAAAATTACAAAAATTTATATTCTCTCCTATTCTCGGATACATCACTTTACACGTTATATCAGTTGGATACATCACTTTACGTGTTGTATCGGTTGGATACATCACTTTATGCGATGGATTGGTCGGATACATGTACTTTACGCGATGTATCGGTCGGATGATGTATTGGAATGTACGTGATGTATGGAAAAGTACGCGACGTATCGAAACGTTGAGTGTTGTATCGGAATGTTGAGTGTTGCATTCGAAACCGACACACGATGTATTAGGACATTGAGCGATGTATCTGAAACCGGGACACAATGTATCTAGACGTTTTTGGATGTATTCAAATTCCACAAAATTTAAGGGATTTTGTAATTTCAAAAAGAATAGGGATAGACTATAACTAGCTCATGACACTATAAGGTTTGTGTAAAATTCCAAGTAAAAAATGGTCATTTGGCAATTTTTTATGAAAGCGAAGTGCAATTTGCGGTTTCTTCTTTGCCTTCTTTGGTCTTCTTCTTCCGGAAATTATGACTTCTTCTTCTCTCTTCCTTCCTTCCGTCCTTCCTTCTTATTCTTCCTTATTTCTTCGTTAATTTCCTCCTCCTCCCCTTTGTGTTCTTCTTCCATATTCAAAGCTCGATTTTCCCTTTTTAAAGTGAAAATTCGAAAACTAGTCATCATTTCTAACATAATTATTAAAAACATCTATACTTTAAAATAATTATTGAAAATGTCAATATGTCAATATTTTAGCAAATATAATGTATCCTAACATAATTAATTTTCTTTCCTTTTATTTCTCAAATCAATCCCACATTGGATTCATTTTTACCCCATTACCCACTTTCACCTCTTTCTAGGTTTTTACTCCAAATCCCTCATTTCCCTCTCTTTCTCTTTTGATAGGTAACGTTTTCTTTTTTCAATTATTTTCAGAAATTCGTAAAAATCTCCCAAAAGATATTCACAACAATCCATTGATTTAGGTATGTATTTTTATTTTTATTTTTATGTATTTTATTGATTTTCATCTGTTTAAAACTTTCAATGTGTTTGCTTATATAATTGTTTAGTAAATCCTCTATTTTCGATTAGGGGTTTTGATAAGGAAAAATTCAGAATTCTTCTCTAATGGTGGATTCAAAGAGGACTACAATAGGTATTCTATTTAATGATCGATTTTTCCGTTTTTTGATCTTTGTATCACTCAAGGACAAGTTGATAACATAGGATCGACAGCTAGAATGGTGGAAGAAAGCAGATCTAACCATCTACATGACTCTATTCGCATGCAAAAAACCTTCCTCAATTACAGAATATAAACATCATCAATAGCAAGGGCACAAACAATGAAAAGAAGAGAAAATGATAGGCTCTTCGTCTACCAGTAGTGAAGTCGAAAAGGTTGATGAAGATCAAATGGTGGATGAACAATTTCATGAAGATAAAATTGCTTTATGTGCATATGTATTCCCTTGTTCCCTTTCAAATTTAAATAATCTGGGAATATAATATGTATTCCCTTTTGTAAAATAATTACTAAAGTACAGTGTATTTATCAGTTTTTTATTGATTTTTATACATAAATTTTGTATTCATTCTAACTGAATGCCATCAAGTTTTGTAATCTTATCTTCATTTTGTTTTCATACTATGAATTGGATACAACTTTTGTAGTTCATAATATCATTTTGTTGGAATCTTGTGGAATACAACATATTTTTGTTTATTTGTATGTCTGTATGCCTGTTAGTTTTGTATTTATGTCATCAAATTGTATTAATTCACAGAAGCGGATACAAACTTAGTAGTTCATAATAGTATCTTTGCAGCTAATTGTGTGGAATACAACATAAATTTTGTTTAGATACAACTTTTGTAGTAAATAATATTATTTTGTGGGGATTATGTGGAATACAACATATTTTTTGTTATATTGCTTCTTATTTTGTATCTCTAACTGCATGTCATCAAAAGTTTTGTATTTATGTCCTCACAATGTATCTCAATATCTCTCTATTTAAATCTCAATTTAAAAGTTTTGTATTCTCTCCCATGATTTTCTCCTTTCTGTTATTAACTAATTGTATTCTTTAAAATTAATCAAATGGAAAAAAAAATGCATAATTAGCCCTATAACAAAAGAAAATATTGACATTTTTCATAAATATTGAAAGTGTGGCTAAGGGGTCCTATTAAATGCTAAAATATTGACATTTTGAAAATTTTCCCTTTAAAATTGACGTATTATAAAAATTTAATATTTCGAGCGAATAATATATCAAAGACTCAAAACATTGAGGGGAACTCATATCTAAATTTGGAGATTGTTTAGAGGAGATTTGAGTTGGTTGAGATTGAAAAAAATCGGTCTGCAAAGTATATTTATTGTATCAACAATATATATGCAATGTATACTTGATTGTATCAACAATGTACATAGATGTCGAGTTATGCATCATCTATACATAAGCATCCACTACTTATACAATATCGATATATTATAATGCAATGTATATTTTATTCTATCATCAATGTATATAGAGTCTAGTTATACATCATCTATATATGTGTATACACTATTTATACAATATTGATATATTATATATACATATTGATACATTACATATACATATGCCCATTTTATTGAAAATATTTTTTATTGTGGTACATATATCGCTAATTTTAGGTTATTTTTATGTAAATGAAAACTTGACCATATTTGGTGCAAATGAAACTACTTTATTGCATATTTATGAAATTTACCCAAATAAATTTATACAACAATAAAGCGCAATATAGTTAATGTATACATAACAAATTTAATGTATTAATAATTTTTTTCTTCCTAATAATACAAAGGAGTGCAAAGATGATTAATATTCTTATACAAGTTACCGCAAGAATTGAAATATTAAACCGCTAAAATTGCGTTGATTGGAAATACGTCTGGAAAGTTTTATTACCATAAAAGTACCATTTTTTATTCTCTTTGACAATTTTTGCCAATACTTTTAGGGCTAAACTTTGTTATATCTTTTTTTGGGTTAAAACTTGTAAATTCTATTTAGGACTTGTACTTACATGTCAATCTCTCCATATTTGTTTTTTACAGAAATGTTTTAAAAACTTGATACACACTATTATGCACCTAATATATATATTATGCAAAATTATAAAGGGTATTTATATACCACATATAATATATACAATTTTATACATTATTATGCAAACTAAAATTTTATCAAACTTCGTCGGCAAACTTCCCTCAAACGGTATGATGAAATCTTCTAAAAATTTATGAAAAGATAGATATATTGATGACCTATCATCCTCAATAGGTGAAATATCATGAATCAAGACAAATTTGAATAGAAAATATTCCCCAAATTTTCTTGCAAATTGCTCTTGGAATTTTGCTACATTAATTATGCCTGTAATTTGTGCCTTTTTGAAGTTATAGATGGAATTTTGAATGATTCTTTTTGCATTGGGTTCATTTAAGTTTCTTATTTGGGCCAATTCAAATAAGTATTCAAAACCTTGGTTAGATTATGTAAAGTAACTTTATGGATTACAGTAAGTGTAATTATCTCTTTGATTAATTGAAATATTTTAAATCTTTACATAGAATAAAGTCCTAATAAATTAACTTAGTGATACCAATTTATGTGCAAAAACTATTAGAGATACTGTGTCAGTATAATAATTTCTTATATGTAAATAGATTTTCAAAAAAACATTGGTATTGCGATACTGATTTAGTGACAAAATAATTGTGTTGTTAGCATTTTAGTAGATGACTTTCAGTTTTCTTCCATAGCAACTTTCAGATTGTAATCTTCTGTTTTATCATGATATTTTTTATTATTGTTAATTTGTTACAAGCAATTGTGTTAAATTATTATTCATATATAATGAAGTTCATTTTTCTTTTTACCTATTGTATAATGTGTGTTTTACCTATTGTTACAAGCAATTGTGTTAAATTATTATTCATATATAATGTTAATTTGTTACAAGCAATTTAAAAATTCGACACAATTTTTTTTTACCTATACCCTCAATTAATTATTTTGAAAAAGTTAGAATTTCTTGAAATCTTAAATTTTTAATTCATTCACTTCATAATTAATAGGGATAAAATGATAAACTCGCTAAGTCAATTATTGTTTTCTTAAAAGGGGTCTCAATTCAAAAGTGGACAAGTAATTAGGGCAGAGGGAGTATTTAACTAATAATGATAATTAAATTATGTATAAAAATTATGCTAATTATAACATATAAATAAGGAAATATCCTTTTGGCTAGAATGGTATTTTACCTATGTTATTTTTACCTTTTTGAACATTTTTAACTTTAATATCTTTTAATTAAAAAATAGAAAAAATATCAATTTATTTTAAAATAAAAAAGATATTATAAATTTTTAAAATTTCTGGCCAAATTTTCTGGCCATTTAGCATTACCCTATAAATAATTCCAACCAACCACCAAATGAGGTGTAAATACATTGGTTAATGGAAGAGCGGTGGAGTTTTTCACTACTACTACTCCCATGTTCCTTTTTATTTGTCCAATTTTGACTTTTTACTTGTAATTTTTGACAAATCAAGAATTATTATTTTTATCTATTATATCCTTAATTTATTTACGAAAGTATTAATGAAAGAGTTGGGACAGCGCGCCATTCACGCCACACTTCATAAAAACCAATCTCCGATAGCTGAAATCCCTTTGTTCAAGACACAAAGTCATCTTTTGAGTATTATTTTAAAACTTTCATTACAATATTCAAATCATTAAACTATTAATCTTTAGGGTAAAGTCAATTAATGACATTAATCAAAGTACTACTATATTACTCCCTCTATCTCATATTAATTCTCTCATTTCTCTTTCCCACCCTCTTTAAAAATCATAAATAAAAATTTCATATACTATTTTATTCTTATTTTTTCCCTGAAAAAAGTTAATTAACTTTATAAATACATAAGTATTTTGTGACTAAATAATTTTAATAATATGGAATACCATCATAGGATGTGGTGCAGTAGAAGGAATTGTTCCTCTCTTAATTAGATGTTTCAGATTCGAGTCTTGAGTATGAAAAAATTCTTGATAGATAGTGCTATCCCCGAACGAGGCTCTATCGACGCCACATAAATCTAAATTAGTTGAACTATGATGCAAATATCTAATATAGAACGAGAAAAATAAACTAATATAGAAGTGAGCTAGGAAGTTAGTAGATTGAGACAACGTCATTCCTCCAACTAATGTGAAGAATAGTCCGTTTTAAGACAAAAGTGTTGAGTTGAGAGTTAGCATTTTTATTTTTTTAGGACTACTCCTTTTTATATTTTCTTATATGAAAAGGAGAAAATTGGCTCATCTATCAACCATTTTCACTGCCCAATTTTTGTTTTTTTCATCCATATCTATATCTTAATCCCAAGTTTAATAGTAAAAAAATACCTTGTAAAGAGGAATTTTAACTTATAAATCCTTCCCTTTCTCTTGTGGTCAAAGGATGTTAACGTGACTTGATTATTCTAATCTTTTGGTTTTGTACTTGCAATCGTTATTAACAATGTGAAGTAGGATATTATTGTTATTTTCCTCTTTCTTTATTACTATTAATTTTAGATCTTTGGCATTTCTTTATTTTTTAAACAACGTGACAAGCAAGGCTGCAGAATCAAAAACAAACCCTATTTTGTTATTTTGTCAATATGTTACACTTTTCAATGATAGACATATATATATATATATATATATATAATATTGTTGGTCAAAGAAACTTAGGTTTGGCGTAGCTTAAATGGAGGGCAATGGTTTTAATTGAGTTGTCGATTCTCATTGTTATTCTGTCCATTTCCCAATGAGATGGGTAGGATTCTTCAACTACTCTATTCCATTCCATTCTATCCAAATATGTTTGAGGACACGCAGATTTAATGTTATTGGGTAAATATAACCTTTTTTAGAGTATAATGACAAATATAATCATTTTTTAGAGTACAAAAATAAATATATTGATGACATGAGGAGTTAATGTCGTAGGGGTAAATATGACTCTTTTAGAGATTATAAGGGCAAATATGACCCTAAATTTGTATGAAAAGGGTAAATATGTTGAAAAGTATAACTAAGGGCAAATATGACTTATTTGTGAGAGTACAAGGACAAATATGACCTTTTCCGTTAATTATATTTTAGAAAACTAATTTGACTAATAATATTTAACATGGAAGATCATTAACCATCGCAATGAAATGAAGCCCACGTCTCGGTGTGTTAATTGACACTTGATATCCTTGATCTTAGCCTCTTGGACAATTCTTTCTTCACGACTAACTTTTAAAGTTGAGTACTTAAATTCAAAATTCATTTACTTATAACTTTATGAAAGTAACCTGAGCTAGCGTTCAATTATAGATTTCAGATCAACTTTAAAAATTTATCGTAAAAAAATTGTTTGATCATGAAATTTGATCAGATTCTTCAAATATTATCAAGTTCTCAAATCTGATCTGATTGTACTTTTCACTCACAAAACTTCAAATAAAAATCAAGTAAATTACAATTTAGACACAACTTCAAAAACTTAAATTTTTAAATTTCAACTTCAAAATTTATGGCCAAACAAAAGTTTATTGACCAAGCAACAATATTAAGATGTTGTCACGACCCAAAATCGGGTCATGATGGCGCTTATAATCCCCGAGTAAGCAAGCCAAAACCCAAACCAAAAGCTGAGGAAGATAACAATTTAACTAATAATAACTAAGAATAAGCGGAAACATGGATGCTATATGGAAACATGACATAGTATAGATCTGTAAGTATGATACAAAATATACAAAAGAAGCCCAAAAGTAACCAAGAAGAAAAACTAATACGAGACCTAATCCCTAGACCTAATGTCACTGATACAGGAGCTACTAAGTACATAAAAGTTATATATACAAAAGAACTGACTAATCAAGATACATGATACAAGTCAGTGCAAAAGAGGGAAAACAACAAGTCTCTGAACGCTAAGAGCTCAGCACGATCCATATCTATGACAGCCAAGTGAGATCTAATGCTCACTTGGGGTGGCTCGTACTAAGATCTACATCAGAAAAATAAGCAAAAATGTAATATAAGTATCAAAATACGGAATACTCAGTAGGCATCACAGACTGATCGAGCTCAGAAGGATCATACATATATATACATATATATATATAAAATAAGCAACATGATAGTTCTAACAGGAGTCTAGTATAAGGCTAAAAGTAACCAAAACTATCGGCACGGAAGGCAACAACAACTTTACCACACAAAACAAACATAGACAATCAATCAAACAATGAAATGATATGCACATGTGCCAATGCATGTTTAAAGTAAAAAAGTATCGAAATTATCTCATCGGCTATTCTGTGGACCCCAAGACAACTACAGAACCCGCCTCAACTCAACTACAAGTGTAATAATAGTAAAAAAAATACGAAATTCAATCTGCAGGCTGCTGGAGCTTATGAACATATGTCTAATAAGACAAAAATGATACATTTTCTATCAGTAAAATCAATGAAAATCAGTAATCCTACTCCCTCGAAGCAAAATTCAGTAGAAAATATAGTAAGTATATCAAGAACCTCTTTTCTTTCTAAAATCAAATGCAATTATGTTATCAATATGCCATGAATATGATTTCATACCACCACAACCCAAACATTCTCACAAATCAATTCATACAACACACAACCAGGTAGACACTCGTCATAAGAAAGTCGTACAAATTTGGAACTCTAGCTAGTCCAAGCCCAAGGACTCAGGCCCAACAGTTCAATCAATAAAGCGATAAACTCGAAACATAACTCGAAAAAGACACACACGAAAAAAAAAAAAAAAACCAAGCAATCAATGTGCATACCAACTAATTTCTAGATTACCTAAGAGCATTCTAAGGATCTAAACCACAATCAATCCAAGACACAACCTAAACTAAGACTTATCGACTAAAATACTAAACGAAATAATCTGAAATGACAAATAAATCTCACTAAAGGTAAAATACACCAACTAACTAATCCTAAAGCATTTATAACTATCAACTATTCAAAACATACATAATCAAGCTAAGAAAAGTCTAAAAAAGAGAAAACATAACCTAACTCTAGACCGAAATTGCACACGAATGACTACTCAAGTGTTTTTCCCTTTCGAAGAGCCTCGAAATGTTTTCAAGCTATCAACAATTCGATGGGAACGCAAAAACAAGCACAACAATATCCATATTAATATGATAATTTGAACTTGAAAACACAAACCCAAAAACGCAACTGTGGAACCCGCACACAGAGTCATAAAATTGACTTCGTTATGAGGTCCCAAACTGCTCAAGAAAGTTGTACCCCGAAAATGGGTACAATCCGAGCCACCATTGAGCCAAAACAGTCCCTCCAAAAATTAGCTCAACAAGGATCAAAAAGCAGAATCAAAGAGAAATTTATGGGAATTACCAAGGTAAGTTAAAGATTCAACCACCTTGGAACGTGTCCATGCGATTCCCCAACTGTCTATAATTTCTCTCCAAATCGCCAAAATACTAAGTCTTAAAATGAACAAATGCATGCTAGAAACGAGTATAAATTCTTATAACTGTCAAGGAATTAACCATTTGCAAACGGGGAGGTCAACCAAGCTGATCCTTCACAAACGCGACGAGAAGAACACGAATGTAAAGGCCTAGGGAGTTAACCCTTTGAATGCAGTAAGAGACTCGTGAACACGGAGACCACGAAGTTTACTCTCTGCGAACGCGAAGAAGGGAACAGTGTTGCACCAGCAACACTACATATGTAGTTCACTAAAAGTGAGAAATCCCTCGATGGTGGCTCAAAAATCATTCAGAATTTTATCGACACAAACAAACTATGCGACCCAATTTAATATGACATTTCAGGCTCAATGAAATTGATGAAATAACTAACGGAGGTCATCTTGTCAAAATGTTGACCAAATTCAATACTTACAAAAAAAAAATACTAAATCGCTTAGTGAAGAAAAATTGGGGGGTAGGTGCGGAATCATAGATTTTTACTAGATAAATGTTTTTTTGTAATATTCATGTTCTTTTTCTTTTTGCTTAGAAGTATTTGGGTTCCTTCTATTAGAATATTTAAGTATTGTACGTCTTGTGTTCTAAAATACATTTCTAAATATGTTTTTATAATGTTTTCCCATAAATATATTTCAGTCATAACTTCCTTCCAGAGTTGGAAATATTCTTCGTTTATCATAATTTAATCACTATTATAATCTGAATATATATCTAAATACTCTGTATTATCATATAATTCGTGTATTATTTTTCTTATATCATCAAACCTGTTTTGTCTTATCATTTCATTTATTTCTTCCTCTTCGTGTTTTATTATCTTTTCCCATATTAATTTTCTGATGCTAGGTTCAGTTATGTTTTCTAATATTTTAAAAATAAGTATTTTGTGATTATCTTCAAAATAACTATTGTTAATTTCTATAGTAGGTATATTTGAAATATTCATCTTTTTATTAATCTATTATTCATGCCTTCCATATCTACCATATGGTACTTCTTATGATAGCTTATTATGGATTAAAGTATTCATGTTTTATCATCTGGTCACTACTAGCATGATACCTTTTTCAGATATTGTCTTCCTAAACAGTGCCTCAACACTCAGGTACTTCCCTATCACGGCCTCTTTGCCTTACCGGTTTCCCTATTTTGGATGGCATAGTTCTAGAAGTTTTCTCCTACTTTTCTCTATGCTAGCAAACTAGATAATAAAATATTGAATAATCTCAATTCATAATAATAATCATAAGCGTATCACATAATATAATGGTTAACAAGAAATAATAATTTAGCTAAACATAATCATAAATGGGTATACCTGTTCGATATTTTCTAAGTTTTGCTCCATTATTTGGGGTATAAGAGTAATTTTTATTGAATATTTATTTTTATAAAAGCTGGAATTTAGAAATCTTAGAGAGAGGTGTACTTTCTTCTTTACATATTAGCCTATATATACAAACAAACTAAGGACTATAGTTGCAAAATAAGAAAAATATTTATAAAGTAAGTCCCTAAGTATTTACATGTCAGTCCCCAACTTACGTTTTTTCTTTTTTAACTTTTGCTTTCTCTTTAGCTTTATGTCACTTTCTATCACATGTTTGTTGTCGATTCTTTACTTTATGTCATTGTCCAATAATTGCTTCTTCTTTAATTCTTGTCCGTCCACCTGCTCTTCAATCTATGTTGACATCTGGTATGTAATTATTTACTCCACTGCATCTACTACATATGTGCTCTGTATAGTTTTTACCAATAAGTTTACAGTATTGATCCAGGCTGTCTTCAGAGATAAATCATTTTCTGATAGCTTTCGTTGTTGGCTCCTGTTCTGGTTTAAGTAGTGATAATGCCCAATTTTTTATTTCTAACTTATCCAATGGTCTTAACTCTTTTGCCGTTGAATAAATTAATAAGTGTTTTCTTGAACAATATTTTCATATGTAATTTGTCTCGTCATATACGTTGGATAATTCTGCTAATATTGTACTAAGTCCAATGATCCTTTTGTTGGCATAAAAAGCTGGTAATTTTATTTTTGGTATAATTGGTTGTTTTGTAATTTCTTATAGAATAATATAATTCTTTGTCATTCCTATTTTTATAACTGTAATAACTGACTTAATTTCGTCAAATAATACTTTAGCTGGCGCAGAGTAAAATCTGACATAAAATAATTGTCCTTTGGTAATTCTCTTATAATTCATAAACGCTTGGTATAATTATGATGTTTGGCTGATTTCGTTTTCAGTAACTGTATATACTGTTGAAATAAGTCCATAAGCATAGCAAGTTGCTACTAAATTTGGTTTAGTATTTGGCAAAGCAATCAATTTATTATAGTTTTGTAATTTTTGGGTAATATATCCTTGGTGAGTTTTTAGTTTTTCTGGGTCTTCAATAGGTTGGGTATTTAGGAAATTCTGGATCTTTTCAATATTTTCAAGATCTGTACGGGTTATGTGGTTATAGGTTTTCTTTATCTGGTTGAGTGATGTTGCATAAGTATGTATTTGTTGTGGTATAAATAGTTCATCTTTTGTTATATGAGGTGGGGCATAAGGTTTTTCAAATACCTTATTCAAATTGTAATTTTTTCTTTTTGTGATTGGTATAAAGGATTCCTTTGTAGATGTACCTGCAATATTTAAATCATTAGTAATTTGGGTTTTTAGGTGTTTTCCAACGTCACCTTCTAGATCTGGTTATTTAAAGTGCTCCGACTGCACTATTAACTCTGGTTGTTTATTGTGGTCCTTCTCCACATATCTTGTTTCCATAAGTAATACTCTACTGTTGAGCATCTTAATTTGTTCCAATAATTCATTCATAAGTATTGTATTTGTAATTTCCTTCCCAAAGTCTGTTTGTACGGCTTTGTCTTGATAAGTAGTCTGCAATTACATTCTTGTCAGTCTTAATCACTTCAATAGTAAAAGAGAAATTTAAAATATTTAATACTAGTCTTCTTATTTCTTTTGTAGTAACTGAGTCTTGTACCTTCCTAACTTGCGTATTATCTGTTCTAACAATAAATTTATTATATACAATATATGGTTCAAATGCTAATAAACATTTATATAATGCAAATAATTCTTTTCTATTAATTTTCCATTTTCCTTCTGTTTCTGTAAATGTTCCTGAGTAGTATCTACAGTGATGTTCTATTTTCTCATTTTCATATTTATATTTTAATACTCCACCATAATTATTTTCACTTGCATCTGATTCTACTATATAATTAAATTTTTTACTTTCATCTGGAAAACATAATTTTGGTAGTTGTTTACACTGTTCTTTTATCTTTTGGATTTGTTTTTTTATCTATTTCAGTATAATGATATTCGATATCTTTTTTCAATTTTCTTTGTAATGGTTTTAGATATACTGCTAGTTTAGGTATATATTCTCTTACTTGGTTTACTAGTCCTAAAAAGGATTGTAATTTCTTTTTTGTATCTAGTATTTCTCCTGAATTTATAATTTTTTGTATTATATGTTGCTGCATTTTTATTCCATCTTTATCTATTTGTATTCCTAAAAATTCTATCTGATTTTTCATAATTCCTGCTTTATATTTACTTAAACTTATTCCCGATTCTTCTACTATATTTATGAATTTTTCTAATAATTCTATATGTTCATCATATGTTCTTGAATATAATAGTATATCATCTATGTATATTATGCAGTTATGTAATTTTGTAAAATATTTATCCATAAAATGTTGGAATCTTCCTGGTGCATTCTTATATCCAAATGGTAATACATTTCATTCATAAAATCCTTGCGGTACTGTAAATACTGTTAATTTTTTAGATTCTTCTTCTAATTTTAGGTGGTAAAATTCTGATTTACAGTCAAATTTACTAAAATAATTGTATCCTTTTATCTGTCTTATTTTTAATATTTTATTTGGGATTGGATAATTATAAGTTTTAGTTTTTGCATTTAAATTTCTATAATCTATAACCATCCTACTTTTTTCTCTTTTTTGTTCACTATGTTTATTAACGATAAATGCTGGACTAGTATGTTTGCTATTGCTTTCTTGTATATATTTTTCCTCTACTAATTCTGTTATATGCATTGTAAATTCTGTTAAGTCATCAAAATTGTAGTTTAAAGGTTTTTGGATTATTATACTATTTTGGTCTATTAATTCTATTTTTACTGTTGTTTTATGCTTATTCCATCCTTTTAATGGATCTTCACTATATAATTGTTCCAGTCTATCTTTTATTGGGCTTAATTTATCTATTATGAATACTATGTATTCTCTATTGTTAGTATTACTGGGCATATTTTCTAATTTTTGTGTAATTTTTTCACTTCTTTTTATCCATTCTGTATCTTTTCGTATTTTCTTTTCTACTCTTTTTGCTCCTATTTTGTGATTACATGGTGTTGTTAACCACCAGTGAGTTTTGATTATTATATGCGGATAATATCTATTTAAGAATGGTAATCCTAAGATCATATCTTTTCTAGGTGGATCGTAATTATATATTTCATCTATCTTAAGTATTTTATCCCATATTTGTATTTTTATGTCTTTTGCTTTATAGTGTATTAAGCTTCCTTCATTATTAAATCCTTTTACCATTATGAGTGTTTTTAATTTTATCCATTTATCTTTTGATAAACAGTTATATTTACATATGTTAACTTCTGCTCCAGTATTTATCATTGACGTATAATATCTATTATAGTATCCTTCTACTATTATTTTCATAAGTACATGTATTTTCATAATATTATTCTTTTTATTATTATTGTCTTATTATTGTAGGTAATAGTTAAGTGAGTAGGTTCTATTTTATAAGGTTTTAGTTCTTCTAACCATTTTAATCCAAATGTGATATTTGCTTGTTGTTCTTCTTTGATTTCTAATTTTATTTTCATAGGTATATCTGCTATTATTATTTTTTTTCTATTTCTAATTGAGCTACTATTAATGCTGGTAAATCTACACACTTTTGTTTTGTTTCCTTATTTATTTCTATTTCTTCTTTATTTAATAATTTATCTATTATGTAATTATCTTCTTGTTTTGTATTTATTAATATTAGATGTTCCTTTCCTTCTATTATTCCTATTATATAGTATTTGTGAGGGGTTGTATCATATGCTAACTTTTTTGTATATTCTCTTTGTAGTTCATTTTTGATTTTTCTTGCTCTTCCTATTCTTTCTTCTATTATGTCTAAATTTTTACTAGTATCTATTTTTTTATATGAGTAATTATTATTATCTATTATTTTAACAAACTGTTCAAAAGGGGTTTCTATTTCTATTCCTTTTATTTTACTTTTTGCAGTTATTTTGTGTTTTGTAGTTAGTACATATAAATTTTTATATCTAGCTGTACATATTTTACTTCCTGGGGTTAATGTTATTCCATTAATTTTCCAATATAGCACTAATGCTTTATCTATGTTTTGGTCTGTTAATGCTACTGAATAATTAATATTAACTGTAAATTTAAATTTTTGGTAGATTAAGTTTCCTTTTACTGCTGTTATTACGCTCTTTTCTATAGGTTCTATTATTCTATCATCTGCTAAATATATCTCTATTGGAATATCTATTCCTTCTTTAAAACAGGCTTTTATAAGTATTTCTATTCCTCCTAGATGTACATATTTAATTTGTTCTTTACTTTTTATTTTTTGTACCTCTTTATTTAATTCTCTTTTATTTATAATTAGTACCTCAGCTTTCCCTTGGGTATATTTACAATCTATAATATGTTCTTTCTGACTAATTATATAAAATTCTTCTTTATTTCTTTTAAAAGGGTTTTTTATTAATGGTATACTGAATATTTTTTCTACACTTAAATCAATTTCTTTTCCTTTTACCTTTTCAAAACTATCAAAAATTATTTTTTGTTCAGAATAATCATCTGTTGTATATTCTTCTTTTATTATTTGTATATTTTCTTCAGTCATCTAATTTTTCTTTTTCATTATCTGTTACATATTCTTCTTCATTGTCAGATATTTCATAAATACTATCGTCACTCTCTAATTCATAATCTACATATTCTATTTGTAAGCAAACTTCTTCTTCTATAATTATTTCTGATATTTGTTTCTTATTAGGATTTTTTGGTATTTTACAATCTTTTGTTATATGCCCTAATTTTTCACAATTATAACATTTACATTCACTTATACTTTTTTTTTTCTATATGGTCTGTTAGATCTTGCAAAATATCTTTTTCTCGGATTTCTATATTTGTGTTTTATTTTTTTATACTTTTTAAACCTTTTCTTGTTATGTTTTTTTATAATATTTATCATCACAACTAAATTGGGGTGCTACTTTATCTTTACAACATGCTAAATTTTTTATTATTATTTTTTTCATTTTTATATCTTCTCTATATTTTTCACATATATTTGCATACCATTATTTTACAAATTTTATTCTAGCTCCTAATGTATCTTATAATCCTGCTTCTGCCCATGCTTTTATGATTTTTGAATTAAATGGTTCTGGTAATTTTGTAAAATATAATTGTCTTATTCCCGGACTTTCTTGTGTATTATAGACTCCTTTATAATAATATTCTTTATATGCACAAGTGTATTCATCTAAATAACACATGTTACATATTCCTAATTTATTCATTAGATTTCTGTTTATGATTTTATCCTTATTACGTTCTTCTTCCTCTGTTGTCATACTGCTAAATTCATTTCTTATAGCTGTTTCATACTTATAGAATATATCTATTACTGACGTTGTTTCTTTAGCGTGTATGTCTTTGCTTGATCTTAATGTCTTTTTACTTTCTTCTTCTAGATTTAAGAACCATAATTTTACTTCTCCTATAAATGTTCTTTCTATGTATCCTGGTACTTCTGTCATATTAATTTTATTGTCTATTATTTGTTTTGCTATATATCATATCCATAGTTGTATAGTTTGATTTATATCTGATACACAGTCTAAGTTTAAGTATTCAGGTTGTAAATTTATTTGTTTAGGACTCCATTTTTTTTATATTTAATCTTTTATTCCATAAGGTATTATATCTATCTGAGTCTGTATAATCTCGAGTATATATCTGTAGTTTTTCATGTTTTGGATATGTTCTTCTTGTACTAGGTTCTGCTGTTTCTTTCATTTTTTCATCATAATTTATTTCCACTTCCGTATTTTCTATTATTTTTTTGTTTTTCATAATTTCTGTATATGTTTCACTTATTTCTGAAGTCTGATCTATTTCCATATTTTCTTCTTCTATGGTTTCTATGCCCAATTCATTTTGATTTTGATTTTCCATGTCTGTTGTATCTTGATTTTTGTTAATTTTTTCTTTATAATTTTGAATTTCTATTATTAATTTATTTTCTTCTTCTTGTTTGTGCTGTTTTTCATATATTTCTTTTAACATTTGTAATTCTCTTTCTAATTCTTTTATTCTGTCATTTTTTATATCTGTTATTTGTTGTATTTTTTCTATTTCTTTCTTTCTTTCTATCAATCTCGTCATTTTCTTTTGCTATTCTTATCATAGCTGTCATGCTATCTTCTAATTTTAATTCTTCTTTTTCTAACATTAAATATAATTGATCCCCTATTTTCTTATATTTTCTACCTAAATTTGAGAAAATTATTTTTATTTTTAGTCCATCGTAATTTTCATATGTTTTTTCACTTTTGGCAAATTCTTCTTTGTTCATTTTATTTATGTATTATTCTTTGTTTTAACTGAGTGATGAACTTATATTCTAATAACGATATTTTTGTGATTAATTTATCTAATTTATGGATATCTTCTGTAGTTTTGTTTATTTGTTTATTTAGTTGTTTATATTCCATATATAAATATTTTAAGTCATGTCTTATCTGTTTATATATTTGAGTATTTTTATAGGGTCTTCTCATTTTCTTTTAATTATATTTTTCTATTATATTAATCCTAAGCTCTGATACCAAATTGGGGGGGGGGGGGTAGGTGCGGAATCATAGATTTTTACTAGATAAATGCTTTTTTGTAATATTAATGTCAACAAGCATTAGTGAATTTTTGGGTTTTTTTTATTGTTCAAAATAATTGAATTCTTTGAAATTTAAGATGGACGTTTAAATTTATTTTCTATATTTAACCTTTTTTTGTAATGCAGTTTTATATTTTCTAACACATAAATAACACTACTTAAAAGACAACAATAAAAAGAGAATTTAAATTATATTCTTAAATATTTTTCTTCATAGATGTACATATTCTCATAAATTCAATAATAAATAACGCTCCGTTTAAAAAAAAAAGACCTAATTTGATTTGAAATAGAGTTTAAAAAAAGAAAGAAGACTTTTTATTTTTGTGGTTTTAAATTAAAGTTATGTCAAATGTATCAAAATATTCTTGAATCTTATGGTATTAAACATGCTACGTGAAAAGTTAAATTTAAAATGTTAAACTAAGTCATTTTTTTTTAAACAGAGAGGATAAAAAATGAAAGTGGGGAAATAGTGGCGGGGTAGTGTCCATAGTCCACCATATTGAAGAGGCAGTGGGCAAAGACAATTGCTGGGTTTTCGGCGTTGCGCTCTCTCTGCACTCCAAAATCTCTTTATAACTTCATCAAACAAAACTTGTCTAATTTTGACTATACAATATCATTTGAATCCACTGAGTACTCACTGACAAACTCTTTCATCACTCTCTTCTTCTAAAACTGTCCTCCCCTTTTTAAGTTTCTCTCTTGATTCCAACTTGTCTGCTTAAATACCCTTTTTCTTCCTCTCCATCACACACACACATTCTTGCAGAATACCCTTTTTCTTCTACTCTAGTGACAATGTTTCTTTTATTCACTCAATCTTTTCTTTAAGCTTTATGTTTATATATGCAGTTTGCATATCTCTTCACCAAATACATGTGTTTGGTTTTCTTGGACACAAAAATGTTGTGGAACATATTAACTGTTTTATCTTTAGCTCCATTTCTGGTACACTCTTTAGACCCAGCATTCAATGATGATGTTATGGGTTTAATTGTTTTCAAAGCTGGATTCACTGACCCTAAATCTAAACTTGCATCTTGGACAGAAGATGATCCTACTCCTTGTAATTGGGTCGGTGTAAATTGTTATCCTCAATCCAATAGAGTTTCTGAGATTTTACTTGATAATTTCTCTCTTTCTGGACATATTGGGAGAAGTCTCTTGAGGTTACAATTCTTAAAGGTTTTGTCTTTGTCTAACAATAACTTTACTGGCAATATCAATCCTATTTTATCCCAAATACCTAGCTTGAGGGTTATTGATTTGAGTCACAACACTTTGTCTGGTTCAATCCCTGATGAATTTTTTCAACAATGTACCTCTTTACAATCTGTTTCTTTTGCAAACAACAATCTTACTGGTCAAATCCCTCAATCTTTAACATCTTGCTCAACGCTCCAAAGGGTTAACTTTTCATCCAACCGCCTTTCGGGTCCGTTGCCTTCAGCTTTATGGTCCCTAACCTCTCTTCAAACTCTTGATGTTTCTGATAATTTATTGGAGGGTGAGATTCCTAGAGCAATTGAAGGTTTATATTCTTTGAGGGCAATTAATTTACATAAAAACAAGTTTACTGGTTGGCTGCCTGAAAATATTGGAAACTGTGTGCAGCTCAAGTCAATTGATCTCAGTGACAATTTGTTGAGTGGGGGACTTCCTGAGTCAATGAGAAGACTAGGTTTTTGTACCAATTTGGAGTTAAGATCAAATTTGTTTAATGGGGAGATTCCAGATTGGATAGCAGAGATGAAAAGCCTCAAGGTTTTGGATCTTTCTGCGAATAATCTTTCTGGTAGAATTCCAACCTCTATGGGAGATGTTTCATTGCTAAAGGAACTCAATTTGTCAAACAATTACTTCGTTGGAAGCTTGCCTCGGTCTTTGATGAAATGCAGTGACCTTGTAATCTTGGACATAGGCAACAACTTCTTGACTGGTAACCTTCCTTCTTGGACCTTTGAATTGGGTATAGAGAGCATTTCCCTTTCCGGGAATAGGTTTACCGGGCATATAGATTATCCGTCGATATCCATGGGTGCTTCCTGTCGAAGCCTTCAAGTTTTGGATTTGTCTTCCAATGCATTATCTGGTGAAATACCGGCTGCCATTTGGAATATCAGTAGCTTGCAGGTCTTGAATATTTCCAGGAACTTTTTGTCTGGTACTATTCCAGAAGCTGTTGGTAAACTAAACGCAACTCGAATTCTTGATTTAAGTCATAATCAACTAAACGGAAGCATTCCGAATGAAATTGGGAGTGCTGTTTCATTGCTGGAACTGAAGCTGAGAGAAAATCATTTGAGTGGTACAATTCCTGCAGATATAGCGAATTGCTCTGCTCTAAGTTCATTGTAAGTTTCCTGCCACTTCCATCTCATTTTTATTCAATGTGTTGAAAACTTTTGTATTTAGCTTTTCGATCATGTTATCTTCGTTTAAATTGCAGTTATGTGCATCATGATGTTTGCATTTGTTATGTCTGTGTGATTCTAAGAGTCATTTGTTCTGCATTTTTTATTGTGTAGGGACTTGTCACACAACAACCTCACTGGCCCTATCCCTCCAGAGATTGCTAAGTTGACCATTCTTGAAGTGGTAGATTTCTCCTTTAACCAATTTTCTGGAAGCTTACCTAAAGAATTAACCAATCTTTCGCACCTTGCCACATTTAATGTCTCCCACAACCATCTCAAAGGTGAACTTCCAGTAGGTGGCTTTTTCAACACCATTTCTCCATCATCTGTTGTTGGTAATCCATCCCTATGTGGTTCTGTTCTCAACCACTCTTGCCCTGCTGTCCATCCAAAGCCTCTTGTACTAAACCCCAATTCATCTGACCCGAATCATGCTTCTGTTACTTCGCTTGGTCATAGGAGAATCATGCTCAGTATATCATCTCTCATTGCCATTGGAGCAGCAGTTTTCATAGCTCTTGGAGTAGTGGTTGTCTCTATTCTGAATTTGCATGTGCGCTCTTCTATGGCACTCTCTGCTGCAACTTTCACCTTATCTGGTGGCGATGACTTTAGCCATTCACATGGCACAGAAGCCAATCTAGGCAAGCTTGTTATGTTTTCTGGTGATGCAGATTTTGTTGTTGGAACTCAAGCGCTGCTTAACAAGGATAATGAACTTGGACGTGGTGGTTTTGGATCTGTATACAAGACAGAACTCGGAGATGGACGTTCTGTTGCCATTAAGAAGCTCAACATTACAAGTTTGATCAAGTCCCAAGAAGATTTTGAGAGGGAAATGAAAAGTCTCGGAAGCATCAGGCACGAAAACCTGGTGGCACTTGAAGGTTATTATTGGACACCTTCTCTCCAGCTCCTGATTAATGAATATGTATCTGGAGGCAGCTTGTACAAATTACTCCATGAGGAAAGTTCCAAAAGGAGTCTCTCTTGGCAGCAAAGGTTCAACATTATTCTTGATACTGCAAAAGGCTTAGCCTATCTGCACCAGCTGAACATAATTCATTACAATATGAAGTCAACCAACGTCCTCATAGATGATGGTTCTGCCAGCACAAAAGTTGGAGATTTTGGTTTGGCTCGTTTATTACCAGTCTTGGATCGTTACATCTTGAGCAGCAAGATTCAGAGTGCACTTGGATACATGGCTCCTGAATTCGCATGCCAAACAGTGAAGATAACTGAGAAATGTGATGTCTATGGATTTGGCATCTTGATTCTTGAGGTGGTGACAGGGAAAAGACCTGTGGAGTACATGGAAGATGACGTGATTGTATTATGTGACATGGTGCGGGGAGCACTAGAAGAAGGCAGGATAGAAGAATGCATTGACGGACGGCTCCAAGGTAACTTCCCTGTCGAAGAGGCAATTCCAGTTGTGAAACTTGGTTTAATATGTGCATCTCAAGTTCCATCTAATCGACCAGACATGGAAGAGGTGATCAAAATTTTGGAGTTAATTCGATGTCCGTCCGAAAGTCAAGAGGAAATAGAGTAATGTTATAAGGTGTTTGTGGGAAACCAGATAATAGAGAATGAGTCATGTGGTGAACAGAAATTCAGTTTGTTTGTTAGATTTGGAGAAGGTCACTATCCTCTTGTTATTTTGTCATATCCAAATATGTTAAATCTTTATATGTTATTTAAATAACTGGATTCCTCTTCATCAGCTCCAGTTTGGGACCCTTGTTAGATTTGGATAGACTGGCATTGTCTTTATGTAGTATTCAGACATCTAACTTGTTGTCTTGTGCTTGTTTGATGTTGTTGTCCATACAAAGCTGAAAAAATACATCCTTTGTATTCTTATAGAGGAAGAAGACCCACATGGATTCCTAATGAAATGAAAACATCATAGTAGGCCACCATTCAGTGGCATTTCATTTCCTTTAACACTTTGGATATCATTTTGTTAACACATCCAGCCATTTTAGATAATGCTAATGAGCAGTAACCTAACATAAACATAAATATGCCCTTTAACTTGCTTTGGCTCATATCTATGTTCTCTAACTATTGGTGTGCACAAGTAGACACTTTAACTTGTATACAATTGAACAAGTAGATACACGTGTCCTATGTGGCATAATACACGTAGGACATCATCTAGGACACAAAATTGTCATGTAGGATGCCACATAGGACGAATGCATTTATTTGTTCAATTTTATACAAGTTTAAGTGTCTATTTGTGCACATCCCAAGTTAAAGGTCATAGTTGTCAGGTGAAACCTAGTTAAAGATCATGTTTATGTATTATTCCTAGAAAAAATAGTCATAATACATTAACATACCCTTTTAACTTGACGTCAGCTGACATCTATGCTCCCCAACTTTGAGTATACAACAAACACTTAAACTTGTATAAAGTTGAACAAGTAGACACATATGTCCTACGTGGAAATTCAAATTCACGTCCTATGTGTATTATGTCACATAAGATGCGTGTGTTTACTTGATCGACTCAATTCAAGTTAAATGACAATGTATTATGCTTTAAAAAAAAAAATCACACTTTGTGCTTTTCAAGAGTTAAACTATCAGAATGTGACCATTATTTTTATATTTGCAAACAAAAATGTCTTTCTTGAATAATGAGAAAGAATCCATTCACTAGCACACTTATGTTAAAGTAGGAGAGGTTGGTGAAATAATGAATGCTTCGATATCAATTCTTACTAGAATGAATTGAAGACGGGGGTGGGGTGGGGTGGGGTGGGGGTGGGGGTGGGGGACCTTAATTGCACTTGTCCCATGTGCATGAAAATGGGTTGCTATCATGCCAAGTTTTTTAACAATAAAGAGCTTTGTATATTTAATGTAAAAGTGGATTTTAAATGCCAACAATAAAGATGAATAACCTTGAAGTTTTAAATTTCAAATCACCATTGACCATTGAGAGTCATTCATTTCATTTAATACTCTCTCAGTCTCTTTTTTACTTGTCAAATTTTAATTTGATACACCTATTAAAAAATAATAATTAATATAATAAGTTTACCATTTTATTCCTATTATTTAATAAAGTCTTAAACATATTTACTTACTACATTTTACAAAAGCATTAACATAATGCTAATAAATTGAGGGAATAATAGGGAGAAAAAAAAATTATCCTTCTTTGATTTGTCAAATATAACAAGTAAAAAAAGAAAATCAAATTAGAAAATATTTGACAAGTAAATAGGGACGGTGGGAGTATTTAGTGGTTAAGCACAATTGATGTTGCTTGTTGTACAAGTCCAACAAACAACATTATTTGTGTAAGTTCAAATGATTATTGAAACATTAGCCATATTTGGTCTTAGTTAATAACCATTATGCCTAAACAAGAAATAGTTCTAAAGGCAACATAAACCATTATAGCAGAGCCTACCATGATTGTTCTACTCATAATTACACCTTGGATAGATTATGATACAAGAAATACACTTCTTGCATGCTTGGGAAATATTTAAATAATATACCTACCATGATCAAGAGACTCAATTATGAAAAACAGATGTGTAATTTCCTAGTGTTCCAAAAAATAAAATTTGAATGTCTTTAAAGAGTTAACACTATTACATGATAGAAAAGAAAGGTATCTTGGACAGTGTATATAGAGAGAGAGCAACATGATTTTTTTTCTTTCTTTCAATTCTTTTCTCTTTTGAGGTTTTCACTTTATTAGGACACAATGATGGGGACTCCATGTTAAACTTTCACTAATCTACTAGTGCTATATATCTTTGCTTTATTAAAGATCTTTCACGAGTGGGGACAAAGCTTAAATAACCTTCAATCTGTTTATTCATTTCATGGGCATAAAGTGAAGATTTGGGCATATGTAAACAATACAAAAGTAAAAAAAGCTTAGAAGAGTGCCATATTTCTTACTCCATTTTCTAGGGAGAAGAAGATTGTACTATAAGACTTCAATTTTAGCTTTCCCAACATAATGATAAAGTTGAATGGTACAAAGAAGACCAGTATATATGTAGTACATGTGTATAAAGTAGTTATGTGTTCCCTCATCTGTTGTACAAACTTTTACAAGTTTGGTGTATCAATCAATAGTTAACTATGGTTCAAGTCAATCTGAAAAAGAAAAAAAGCATATTCAAAGCCAGTTTTGATTGACTTATTGCTTTTGGCTTATTAGCCGAAAGTCATAAGTTAGGATTTCTAACTTACGTTTTTTGGCTTATATTTGTTATTTTAACTTAAAACAAGTGCTTATAAGTAGGCTTAAATTTTATTCAAACACTTGAAAAGTGTTTAAAAGTTATTTTGATTTAAAAACACCTAAAACAAGTCAATCCAGATAACGTGGGACATTTTAGCCTAACCATCCCAAGGCAATGAATGGGCTCTGTTTGGTAGACTGATTGACAACCTCTTATTTTCTTTTCACTACTCATTCTTTAAATTACAAGCCTAAAGGGCGTTGTATTTTAATTTTAAATTTATTCCTCCACCATTTGTGGTAAATAAAAGATTCTTTACCACTAAATCTTAGGCTTTCCAGGATTAATCAAAGAAAAGCTAGCAGTGTGAACTTCCTTAAGAATTAAAGCAACAAAATTGAACCACATTTTTCACAAGGGCTTCTATCCATTTGAGCATGGCACGATCACATACTAGAGATTCTCAAGAAAGAAAAAGACTTTCACTAGAGCAAGTAGGTATAATGTGTAACATTTCATTTCACTTAAAAAATTGTTCCAACGAGGAAAATACATATGTAACAACATATTGTAGTAGGTAAGCCAATAACTACTGTCAAAAGAATGTGCTAAGAGAAAGAATATTCAAGTTTGTAAAGACAAAAAAAAAACTGTAGATTTAAATTACAAAAAAAGTTTTCACACGTTCAGCTCTTCCGTGGTGTATGCACCTCTTGTAACACAGAACACTTCTTCTTTCTCTCTTGGATGTTCTATTACTAATCGTCCCAGTCATTTTCCCATCCATCCTTTTTAGAAGACCTAGACGTGAGGCCATTAGCAGAGATGTTCCCATAGGTATGTCCACCTGGTGACTTCACTGCATTCTCCTCATCCCAATCGTCATCCCAACCCTGATCCCAACCATCTGCTGCAACAACATTTGCAGCTGAGGCAGATTCAGGCATTCCCATCTCTAATTCCCGATACGCAGCACCATCTTGATGTCTCTTCTTCCTTAGCTTGCAGCAAGCCCATGTCCCGCCAAAAAGTAGGGCTACAAGGAAAAGGAAATATGCACCATAGATGGGGGTCACACGCTTAGAATAAAGAGACACCTGCTGCAGAATGTTCTCCACAGAAACACGCTGGTCCAATTGAAGCCTGCAACTATCATCTCCAGCATTCAGCACTATTTCAGCACCTTTGCCCAAGATTGATGAAATATTGATCTATCATAGCAGATTTGTAATATTAGAACAAACATCCAGCATAGGGCAAAACTTGGAAAATTAACCAGCCTTGTACAAAATTGCAAAGTTGCGAGCGAAGTATATTTTGGGAGGTCTGCAGTTCTGGTTGGATAAAAGGCAACTATCTGAAAGCACTTGGTAAACAATTCCAAGTGCCAAAGGTAGCGAATTTGAGTGAGAATCTGCCAAAGCGAAAACTTCTGAGATTTTAGAAGTTCATTTCCACCCAATCTTGTAAGCACTGACATGAAAGACCCTTTATTTCTGATAACCAGATGTAAGACCCATTCTTTTAAGCACTGGAATAGACCAAGTTAAACCTAGTGTCTGTAAATTCAGATTTTAGAACTCCTTAATTTTATTTCTGTAAGCACCAGATATGCTTATACAGTAGTATTTAAAATAAACTCTTAAGCAAGTGCGTCGTACAGGTCTTTTTTATGGCTAGATAGGGAACACCTCAGACGCCTTATGAAATTATGCTTTTATGAAAGTGCTATTATAAAAAAAATTCCTCTCTGAGAAGCTAGGGAATTTGCCAAGACCCCCTTAAAAGTAGCACCAGCAGCCAAAAGAACTGGAAAAAACAGAAGCCAAATGAATGATGTACTTTAATCTTATATCCCCTAAAATTTCTTAATGGTTCATTCTTTATTTTTTATACAGATCTAATAAGAATGACGTCATTGAATCAAGAAACTGCTCCATCTCGTTATACTATCAAACAGTCAGGGATGCCTTCATGATAATGATAAAAGTATTTATAATGAGAAAGTCCGTGAGATTTTCATTGGTGAAGGGTGGGGAATATGTGATGTACTCCACCTGAATTTGAGACACTAAGAGTAATTGGTAAACTCCTTATCAAAATGGAGTTGTTCCTAAACTTTTCTACCTTTATTCCCCTCTTATCCATGATTTGTGCAATTCAAACCTCCAATTTGCTAGTTACATTACATACACAAGAAATTTGAGTATCCCAGTCAGATTGTTAAGATGTCAAATCCCATTAATACCTAGAAGACAAGAAACCCTAATCTAAACTATCCTTTGCTAGTCGCATAAACCAATTTTTTGGTGGAGCTCAATCCCATTCATGCAGGCCTTTCAGCCCAACTTTACAGCCTTGTAACTCCAGCAACATTTATGTTCACTTAAAAAACCATCTAATAGCTAGATACAGTTCATTTTAGCAACGATGCACAGAGCTACTATAAATGATAAAAGTACCTCTTAAAATATCATTCCTACATTTGAACTACAACTGTTCCTCAACCCCTAACCCCCCCCCCCCCCCCCCCAAAAAAAAAAAAAAAAATTAAAAAAAATTAGAAGTTTCATAATATCTCCATGATTGGAAGCGAAAGGAATATGTATATGTGGGTGTGTAATGCAAATCCTAAGAAAAGACTGATCCTTCTAGTGCTGTTCAGTTGTGATAAGGGACCTCACTGGGAGAGCCCTGAGAAGAACAATTGAGAATTCTACCCAACATCCCTTGTGGAATATAACCCCAACAGTAAGGCTGGATAAAGAAAAAAATTAACTGTAAGTAAAAACTCCTCACAGGAATTCCTATATAATACATTTGAGCTGCTTAAAAAACATAGATAAGAAACAATTGGAACTACGACAATTAGAGCCTGTTTGGATTGGGCTTATTTTATGTGCTTTTAAGCCAAAATAGCTTTTAAGCACTTCTGTAGTATTTGGTAAAGTATAGAAGTGCTTTAAGCCAAAAAGACAAAAATAAGCCAAAAGCTATAAGTCCATCCAAACAGGCACTTAATCATGATCTGGAGCTTGAAAAATATAGGTGGCAAGATATTTCCCTTTCCTTCCAATTCTACATTCCATTTGCCAGACAATGCATTCATTCTCAAATAAACAAAAAAAAAACATATTACATCCATTCATGGGTAGCAGTAATCAGTTGGTCAATGTAGCAGTAGAAGTTCAAATGCATGCGATATGCCCAAGTTAATTCTTCTCTTTACAGTATCACCTCAAGATACAACATACCTAGTGTAATCCCACAAAGTGGAGGTCTAGTGAGAGTACTGTGTACGCAGACCTTACCCTACCTTGGAGTTAGAGAGGCTGTTTCCTATATACCCTCAGCTGGGGAAGGGAGGGGGTAAGTCAATATCAAGAGATTGTATATATACCTTTTCCACTTGATGTTTGGGTATTTCAATAGGAGGTTGTGGAGGACCATCTAGAGAAGGTTGGATATTGATATTTACTTCGACTCCTTTTTCCCCTTCATTTTGCACCACAAGTAACAATTCAGTAGATCCTGTATATCATAAAAAGCAAACCTATCACAGATATCAATGACATATTTCACTTACCATGGACAAGACTAATATAAAGCTTATTTGCAAGGTCAATGAGAGCAGGCAGAAAGGTGAATTACACACCAAGAGAGAGAGAGAGAGAGTATGAGCCTCTGTTATATTGGCATGGTAGCAAAGAAAAAGACACTGATCACAGTCTAATGGAACAAGGGATGAGAAACTTCTAGTTCTAGATGAGATACTTGTTGCTCTCTCTCTGCTCACTATACTTCTATGTTTTCAGGCTCATTTTCCCAGTATAATAGCAATTAGAGGAAATAAATTTGTGATTGAACTGATGCAAATCCTGATAAAAGCAAAGGCCTTTTTTTTTTGAAACTGGTAATGTTGGACCTTCTTTTTATTTTAGAACATCTATATCCATTATTCTCTATGCTTATCAACACCCTGATCAATAGGATCATAACATAAGTTGTCCTCGCAAATACATTTATGCAGGCTTTAATTGGGAAGTTCTATGGTAGTTCCGTCTTTACATGCGAGAGCTCCCCGATCTCGCAATGAATTGAAGGGAACATTTATGTAAGGACATTCATTTCCATCCTTGATTTTTCTCCTCCTTTTATTTCTAATTTTAATTGTGTTTTCTGAAATGTAAAAGGTTTTTACTTCTTCAGTTCTGCTTTGCCTCTCTTCTAATTTTGGTTTCTCGGTTCTCCATTAATTTTGTTTTCTTGGTTTTGTAGTTAAGTTGGTCTTTCTTCTGTTCCTCTCAGCTCTCACTCTCTTTAATTTTTAGTTTTCCAGTTCTACATCCATTTCTTTCCTTTCGTTTAAAATATTAAAGACTTCCTAGTTTGCTTGTGCACTTGGGCATGATCATAAACCAGCACAAAAGAAAAAGACAAGAAGGTCAACTGTAAGGAATCAATCAATTCAAAAGAAACCCAACAAACAAAAGTGCATGGAATAATTCCTGTAAATTATGGATAGAATTAAGTTATACGCACAATAGAAGAAGATCAACTGCAAAAAGATCCCATATACCTTCCTATTTGAAGAGATTGTGATGTTATCACTTGATTACTTCCTTCAAAGGATGATAGTTTATTAACGATCCTACTTAATAAAACCAATAATATATTCAATGCATGCAATTTATTAAGGAATTGGGGATAGAAGGTCGAAAAAAGGAATACAACTCATGAATCAAACACTTGTAATCCCCATTTGTTTTTTCTTAGATTAAGATGTTAGAATCTGAATATAGATCTGCTTATCAAGATGTGTTTATAAATTTTGCTAGATGAATAAGACTCTTCGTCTTCTCATTATCTTAATAAAGTATAATTTATCTTTTTTTTTTAAATGAATTAATATAAAATTCAAAATAAAATACTAACTAAACAGTTTAAACAAAAAAGATACTAATTAAAATAGTATTCACAAAATATTAGAGAAAATGTTAACCCACCTTCATTGTAAAAATTGTTTGATGCCATACACTCTAAAAGCTAGCTGGTGGTCATGATGGTCTTGAGGTGATGGTTGGTGGTAGTAGTTTGTGGTAGTAGTTTATGGTGGTGGCTAGTAGTGGTTGTTGAGGTGGCCGGGGTGGTGGTTAGCAATGAGAACAGCCCATAGTGGTTGTGTGGTGGACACTAGTCATGGTGGTTGTGTAGTGGTAGTAAAAGGTCACCTTTGATGCAATCTCTAAGCAAACATGCTAATGATTCTAAAGCTACATACAAAATCTGAATGAACCAGATTTATTCATAGCAAATAAGTGGTTGAAGGAAAAAAGCACTTAATGGATTCAAAACACTGTTTAAGTGAAAATAAATGGGCATTAGGCAAGTGTTAATGGAAATTTTGAGAAGAGAGGATAGCTCATGTCTTCAAATTCATCATAAAGCGGTTTCACGCCTTTATATGCAACTTGGTACAGATAATCTAAGTTCCATCATAAACGAGTAAGGCGCAAACCTGAGACTGTCGACAATAGCCCCTATCATCAATAGCAATATTATATCAGTACACAATGAAGTTTTTTTGCCAAGAAACTCCAAAGGGCTAATGATGCACAGTTCGATACTTAGACCTAATTTGTTTACACTGAATGAAAGTCTTAAATCATAATCATTCAAATTTCAGTTATTAAGTCCGTTGATTTGTAGGGCTGAATTTTAATCATTAAGATCTTAACCATTAAGTTTTGTTTAATGTTTTAACCACTTAATGGGTTTGAATACATCAGAATAATTAAGATATGTAACAAAGTTTTAATATCATTAGGATGCTTATTCAAAGATTTCTACAAAGATCGCAGTTCATCAATTTCGTTCATTCACCGCTACTGCCATCACCAGCCATTGTAAACTACCGTTGTTGCCACCCCACAACCACCATACTTAGCCACAATACTAGGCCACAACCACTAGCCACCATTTTCAATCATCACCACCAATCACCATTATCACAACAACCATCAATTGCTATTGACAAATATCACTATTAGTCACCACTATATATTCCCAACCATTGTCATCAGTCACCATCACCATTAGTTAGCACTATCATCCACCATAACTACTAATCGCCAGCCCCAACTACCCCCATCAACCACTATTGCCAGCCACCATCGACACTATCTACAACCCACAACACCACCATTAGCTAACAACATCCCTAATCGACACCAACAACCACCACCACTAGCCATCACCACCACCAACCACCAAAATAATTTATAATTTGTTGTTATTGATAGAGTAGTAGATTAATTTAGTATTTTATATAATTTTATATTAACTAACTTTTAAATAAAGGCAAATCTTATACATTCAGACATTCAAAAGATAAACATTCTTAATTATTTAGTATTTAGATCTCATATAACATCTTCATATACAGATTCAAACATCTAAAACTTAATGCACATCTTAATTTTCAGATGTGCATTTAGATTTAGATGTTTGAATCTTAATGAAACAAAGAAGTTATCTATTAGTCAATGCCAACCTTTAATAGATAAGATGGTGGGGAGGATCAACACATGGATAGTAAAGTTTCTTTCATATGCAGGAAGGCTCCAGTTGGTACAAAGTGTCTTAACATCAATCCAAGCTTTTTGGTCACAGATCTTTCTCATTCCTAAAAAAATCTTACAAACAATGTGTAAGAGATTTTTATGGAAAGGAGATGCACAAAGAAAAGGCAAAGCACTCATTGCATGGGCACACTATGCTGGCCTAAGGTTGCTGGTGGTTTAAATATAACTGATGTGTATATATGGAACAAAGCAGCTATACTCAAACACCTGTGGAATCTTGCACAAAAAAAGGACTAGTTATGGATTGTTTGGGTCCATACATACTATATTAAAGGCAGGAGACCATGGGACGTAGCAGGGTAGCAAGCTTCTTGGATGGTGAGGAAGATCATGCAAGCAGGTCATTGGATTTCTGAGGCTGGAATACCAATGACATAAATCATGGATGCAGGTGATTTCACCATTAAAGGTATGTATAAGAAGCTTAGGGGGGATTTCATCAAGGTGCCATGGAGAAGGTTGACATGCAATAATCAAGGGAATCCAAAATGGATCTTCATACTCTACTTGACTATACATAGGAGGTTATATACAATGGATAGGCTGGACAAATGGGGGATACACACGGATCAAGTATGTGCACTGTGTAAGCAAGAGCTAGAGACACACCAACATCTTTTTTTCTCATGCACTATGGCTGCTAGGATACGGTGTAAGTTATTACAGTGGTTGTGCATTACCAGAAACACGGTAGGGTGGACAGAAGAAATGGATTGGGCTATTTCACATGCCACAGGAAAAGCAATTCAAGATGAAGTATATAGAATGACCCTCACAGCAGCAGTATAATATGTCTGGCAAGAGAGGAATTACAGAATTTTCCAAAAGAAAGAAAGAACCACAGAGGTCATCACCAGGAGCATCATTCAAGAAATCCACTGTAGAAGCAGTATGCAACCGAAGCTGGCAGAATTCATTCATAATTTCAATTATTATCCATAGAATAGTAGTTTAGAGGTAAGGGTAGTAGCACGAACTCTGAGATTGGGACTATGTCCATATCCAGAATTTCAAAACACTTTGTACATATTGATATATCTGGTAAAAAAGCTTACAGTTACCCAAAAAAATAGGCTTAGTGGATATAAACCCGTCCCTCTACATTCTCCACTTAAATACAAAACTTTTGTTTGTGGTAGGGTTCGAACAATGAAATGCGCTAATCCACACATCACCCGTTGAGCTCTTACCACTAGACCAAAGCCCCGGAGGCTCAATACACAATGAAGTGCTCATGCTAAATTCTAGTAAGGATAGCAAATCTCTCCCTATGCACCGATGCAGAAAAAAGTCATGTTATATGAGAAGTTTTTGCAAATAATCTCATATTATAGATTTGATAGGAAATCTATAATTATCCCTTTTTGGAGGTAGCCACCATACCATGCTGAAGAATTTAACCTTACCAGTTTAAAAAAAAAAATTTTTGCAAATAATCCTTTTGTCCTGCCCTAGTCCTATCAAGTATAATATGTATATCAGTTCGTGTATTCATATCTCACGCAGCACTCCAATGACAAGTGCTTCTCTGCCAAAACTACAGATCAAAATCCCGCTCCACAGTTAGGTCAGTATAAAAGTTGCCAATTAATAAAATAATTAGGTCAGTATAAAAGCATATGAGTTTGCATATTTAAGAAATGTTATTGAGAATTCTTTGGTTGATTCAAACAACTATCATTAGACAATTAGCTCTTAAACAGTTACATATACACGATAATTTGAACTATTCTTCAGGAAGGCATCTAAACACATAGACAAAAATCAAGTGCCGCCCACACTTATGTTGCTCCTTGTTCTCACTTTCTCTTACCATTCTTTTTTGAGGTGATGAGTTGGGATGTGGGAGCAGGGTCCTATAAGACACCAAGAAAGATGCTCTAATTCAAACTTTAATGTATTAGAGCTATATCTTAAGATCTCATAAGCCATAATGGTTAGATTTTAGGTTCTTTCAATAAATAATCCTAAGAAAAAATGCTATATTCAATTGCATAATACTAATATTTTATGTTTTTTATTTTACTTTCAAAAATAAAATCTGTCACAAGGAAATAAAAAAACCTTAAACATATTAGGATAAACCTTTTTCTGTGAATAAACTACAGCAAGCGCCGCCAAGCTCCAAAGGATAATATTAGGTGCAAGCTTTAAATGTTTCCCAACTGAAGCATTAGATAGTAGTGATCAGTACGATGTCAGTCTAGCTTTTCCTACAGCTCTATGTAGCAAAATATCAGGCTTTAAACTCTTCAGGTTAAAACAAGATGCAATTAGTAATCAGTTGTAATCCAGTACATATCAGTGATTTACCAGTAACATAAAAGTTCAGTCAAATTTCTTATTCAATGAAACATGTGTGTCTCATGAGCGAAAAGGTTTACCATTCTGGGGGGTCTGAATGCATGCAAGCAGTGTTTGTTCAAGCCTGCACATTTTTGTAGCCTTCTGACAGCTCTCATTGGTGTTCGCTTCCGAGTTTATTGTTTCATCTATTTTCTTCTTTTCTTCATTCTCCTTCTTCTCAACAGGTGGAGGGGTTTCAACGGTCACATTTTTATCATTTTTAGACCCATCCGGATCCAATTTTGGCAAGTGATTGCCTCCCTGAGGCTGAGGATCTTTAGGCTTCTCTTTGTCAGCTTTAGAGCTCCCACCATTCACTACAGTGGTATTTGGTTCTTTTGAATCAATCTTTGTTGGACCATTTCTTCCCTGAGGATCTTTAGGCTGTTCACTTTCAGCTTTTGAACTTCCATCATTGACTACAGTTGAATTCTGGTCCTTCAAATCTTTAGGTGCATCATTGATTACTTGAGGATCTTTAGGCTTTTGTTTTTCAGCTTGTGATCTCCCATCATTGACTATAGTTGAATTTAGTTCCTCTGGCCTGGTTTTTGGTGGATCATTGTTTCCCTTAGGATTTTCAGGCTTCTCTTTTGCGATTACAGACTTGTTATCATTGACTGTGGTTCCATTCACTTCCTTTTCACCCTTAACTGGAGTATTTGATGCAGGAATCTAGATAAAAATCAGTCTTAGTATATATATCACCTATTCACTAACATATATATCAAAAAAGTTTATTTCTAACTATTAACTCCATCGAAACAAATGATGTATCCAGACACCAATTCACTATACCGCATACCTAAACAATTCACTGTTAGCTAATAATTCCATCTAAAAACCAAATTATAGCACTTTTAAATCACAAAAACATACATAAGAAAATGCAAAGAGAGGAATTTTACCTGTTCAGAAGATGAATTTGTGCTTTGTATTCGAGCCAAATCAACTAACTTCCTGGAATTGAATAGTTTCGCGTTTGAAGTTGCTGAAACGATTAACAATATGAAAATGATCACTAAAACTCTACTTCTGCCCATTCCACAGCTATATCTGAACTTCCGTCAGATCAAATCTTATAAAATTTTCATTTTTTCAGCAAACAACTGTTGAGAAGTTGAAGAAATTGCAAGTTCCAACAGAAAACTTAAGGATCACGCAGTGGAATAGGATTGAACTGCTATCGAAATCGATCGCGTGATAAGATTCTATCTAGGGTTTGTAGGAGGACGGAGAAGAAATGAAAATTTGAAGAATTTCGAGGGCCTTTTCGTCGTTTTGACTTGTACGTGTGCCATCAACTATAAATCCTAGACATATTTTTCTTGCAGAAAGTCGAACAATTTGGAATTTATTATGGGGGCACGTTGTAATTTTATACATTATTTTAAAAAAAATTAAATATGATTGTAATTTTATACATTTTAGGATGGTTTGGTTATTTTTTTTAAATTTTTTTTTGGGTTTACTGGAAATAAAAGGATAATTGCGGCCGTAAAATTTTGTATGTATGTTGTAACAATTAGGGGTGACCATGGGTAAGATGCGGGCAAGTTGAACTTAATTCGAAAAATAGAATAAAAATAGAATAGAAAGTTAAACCACATTTTATAGCATTTTTAATTTCTTTCGTCCCGTTTCACATTAATATGTCCCGCTTAGTTGTTCTAATTTTCATTTGTCCAGATCATGCAATTATAACTTGCCTTAAATTATAATATCTCAGTACATGTTCTTAGATACTGTTTAATTTGTAAGAATATTATAATTTATGTGTTTCAGAAAAAAATTACTTAATTTAAAACAATCAATCAAAATCAATAAAGATACCAACAATCAAATTAGACACTAAACCAAATTAATAGTTTTATCTCATTATCATTAGTAGTTTTAGAATTATTTAGGAAAAATGACTCAAATGTTTTTAGCTAAGATTGTTATTACACACTCTAATTTTGCGGGGAACTATGAACCTACACTTATTACAAAGTGGAATATATGCCTCTTATATACTGTTATGGCAGCGAAAGTGATTACACTTTCCACAAAAGAGTTAGAAGATATATTTTTTTTATTTTCATTTGAATTTTTATCTCTCTCAACACCTTAATTAGAGTCACTTCTATCAACACTTCCCTATCACTATCACCATCACTACCACTATTGTCACTGGCCACCAAAAATTCATCACCACAAAATAATTTAAATAATAATAAAATTGAATTACATAAAATGCCTCAATTAGCAAAATAAAAAACTCGGTTAGAAGAAAAAAAATCTCCAACCACAATGCTTATTGAATCAACAGATTATAATCGACAATTAAAATCTTTACCGATAAATTTATTCAGCCATCAATAAAACATCTTTTTCTATATGAAATTTATCTAATTACTAGATAGCTACCGTTCAAATTCATCACTCCTACTTCCTAATATAAATAAGAAGACTTATGGGTCTATAATGTCACGACCCAGGGGTACCCCTAGATGTAGCATGGTGTATAGTACCCCGAAGGACTCCATACAAGCCACTTAGCTCTCATAACATAAGAAATAGAACAATAGTAAAACAATAGTCCAAGTCCAATAGTTTTTATAAAAGAAAAGCGGAAGTCTAAAAACACTTGTCTCATCATAGCCATCTAATATAATATAATGAAATTGGGCCTAGTCCATACATCATGTCCAAAAGTGAAATACAAGAAAAAGGAACTAAACAATAAAAGTCTGTCCTCGAAGCATGAGGACTCACCAAAGCTCGAAAATATCTCAAGTCAACCTCTAGCCACGAAACTGATGACCTGATTGTCGGACCATACATTTGGGGAAATATAGGCAAGAGTATGCGTCAGTACAAAACAATGTACCAAGTATGATAGTCATGCATAAAACATTAAAAACATGCTAAAAGGGACATTTCATTTCATGACATGCAATTGACCAAGCTAAAACATGACATAAGTGAGTTAGAAAACATAAGTCATAAATCCATGGTCAATGCAAGCTAACATTATCTTTGAAACCTTTGAACTCGTATGCGATACTTCTTGAAGTAAGCTTAGTTCATTATTCATCTTGTTGTGGGGAATTAGACTTAACTGACATAGAGACCATGTGAGATATAACATGATCCCCTAGTGCCCCCCACACTGAAAAGGGTTGTCCTACTTACCAAGGTAGAACCATGAACATCTAGCTTAAGTGACTCCACTAGCTAATCATCCTATGGAGGCACATAGTTTAAGGGATAAGGAGATTACTACTAGAAACCCGAACTCTACTCGAGAGAGTTTCCATCTCAAGAGATTTCTTTTAGAAACCTGACCTCTACTACAGTAGAGCTTCCAACTCATATCAATATCCTCTCAGTGCTAAGCCAAAATCCCACAGAATAGTCTTTTCTTACTTATTCACATCATCCATGGAAAGGCACCCTAGGATAACCAATCCAAGCTAGTTTCATTAGGATAACTCTTACTCTTTGATTCAATTAGATGAGAAGCCTTTCAATCTTATAATCCTCATTATGTGAGAAAACCTTTTGCATCATGCTAGTATGTGTTTCTGAGAATATCATTTCAACAACACAACAACAACATCATCATTGGTACTCTACTCTCAAAGCACCTTAAAACATTTGCATAGATTTCATAAGAAAATGCATAATTCCATAATTTACATCTTCAGGTTCAAAACTCACTTTCAATCATCAATACTTAGAAAACATGAGTTATATATGGATTTCATCATAAATTCATGTAAAGCTTGCAATACATGCTAAATTTCATAAAACTCTCCCTTCATAATCAAAATCCCACATCATATGCTCATAACTTGAAAACATGGGGATTACATGGGTTCATGGGAAAATCATCATCAAATCATAGTAGTTCATCAATTCATGCATAAGAGATCATAATTCAATAATTTAAATTAACATTGAATCTCATGACAATTGAAGAAAACCCTAACTCAATTGGGGATCTCTAACTTTGATAGTAGAGGAATTTGGGAACTCCATGAATGGAAGGAATCCATGGATGAAAAATATCATACCTCAAAGCGCAATGCTTAACTTTAATGGAGGAATTGAGACTTGACCTTGATCCTAGCTTGAATCTTTTTTTCTTCTACAAGTTTTAGAGAGAGAAGTATTTGAGAGGAAGAACTTTGGGATTTCTCTTGGATTTTGGAAATAATGAATTGAATGGGTGAAATTTGGGGTTAAAATTACTTATATAGGGGTCCTAGGCTTAGGCAAAATGACATAGCTTTGATTTAATTAAAACTAGAAAAGACCCAAAAACCCTTGAACTAAAACTGTTGAACCACCACCACGTGAGGCTCCACGAGCTGTGGTCCCTACCATGAGCCGTGGTGCCCTCCGTGGTCTTTGGACAAGTGGCTAGGGTGCCACCCTTTTTCCCCCTAAAATCTAACTTAGGACCACGACCCCTCTCATGACCGTGGTGGCCTTCACGAGCCGTTAAGTTGCTCATGGGTAGGGTCCTCATTTAGGTAGTTTCTAAGGACTCACTACCTAGCCTCCATGCCTCTCACCACGGCTCGTGGTCCCCACCAAGAGGAGTCATGGTGGGTGTGGGAGGTGAGGCAGCCTTGGTAGCTACTGCCTAAGGTCTACGGGCATCACCACGACTCGTGGTGCCCTTCACGACTCGTGTGACCTTCTTGGAGGGTGCCAAGGCTAAATCCTAGGTTTGCAACCCCTCCCTTGGACCCTTTCTTAGGCTACTAGGTTTCGATGTGTTACATTAAAATATTTTGTATATGACTTAATTAGTTTCAGTTCAAATTGAATTACTTAATAAAAAATGGAACATTCCTGCTAGATTAATTTGGATCTAAGAATTAGTTAAAAATTCTTAAGGATAAGCACTTTGAAAGGACAAAATAGATTTCTTTTAACTCACTTAGCAACCTTTTTTTATAGTATATTTGACTAAGAATATTTCTGATAAGAAAAGAAGAGTGAGAAGAAAATTCATGGCTTATCATCGGAGAAGAGTCATTGTTTTCATCGGAAGTAGCAAAATAGAGGGAAAATAAATAAAATGTAAAGTATAATGAGATAGAGAAAAGGAAAAGTTCAAATAATTAAAAGAAATAAAAGTTTAAAATAATAGCCACGTGTCATTCACCATTTAACACAAATCTGAATAAGACTTTCTAAGGGAAAGTGTATCCCACTTTAAAATGGTATTGGGGGGGGGGGCACATAAGATCCCCACAAAATTGAAGTGTGTTTAAATTCATTTTCCCAACCTTCTATAAATGATACTTTTAGAGAATGAGTATGTTTTAGAATGTTTGAGTAGTGTTGTCACTAGAAAGATAGTGCGATTATGATGTTATGAGACATAAAGTAGCAGAATTGCCCAGAGTAAGAAGTGTGAATTTAGAAGTATAGTAACACTAAAGAGTTGAGATAGTGATTGAGTAAAGTATATAGTTATAGTTGTGCACTCAATATGTTAGTAACGAGGTAGTAAGTTATGGAGAAATCTTTATGAAGAAGAAATCTTCATGTCTTAGGAAGATTAATATGTACCCAAGATAGTATATAGTCGTATGAGGCTCTAAGCTTATGATTTTTTTATGTGTGCCTACTGAGTATCTTTGAGCTTCCAATGTAGGTTATGTTGATGTAATAATTATATAGTAGGCCAAAGGTGTTATAGATAAACAATGATGAGCTTCTTAAGATAGGTTAAGTTTCCTTCAATTAGGCAAATATGAACTCAAAAGAGCGGTATTAGTAGTCTAAGAAGGAAAAGTCAGATTATTAGGAATTAAATAAAGTAGATATACACACTAATAAGAGTAGCGGTTGTAGGACGATAACTATAGAGGTAGGAGAAAGTTGAGAGAGGTATTTCAAAAAGAAGTCCTATAAGAAATTTTAGTATCCGCGTCTATGATCCATCAAAGAGGGTTTAATAGTCATGTTATGAGTGTTTTCCTAATCATTAAAGTAAAGTGAATATATCTCAATTTAGAGAATATAGAATAGGTCCACAAAATTAGATTGTCGACTTTAAATCTAACGAGGAGATGCTAGGGTGATGTGTTCGGAAAGAGTTATGATGAGATAATAATTCATTTCTAATCTAGTGAATTCCTCAGATTCTAATCGTTGTGACACCCTACTTATGTCTCTCATATCAACATTATGCATGACCCATGTTTATGAAATTCATACAGATTCACGCCATTCCAGTTCCTAGAATCATCGTATGCTTATTCCTACATAAGGTTTTAGGTGTGGAGGAAGATTAAATAAAGCTTGGTTATATGATGTAGCTAGATGAGAATATTTGGTGAGATTTTTTTGTAGTAATTCATGAAATTTAAGTTGGCAGAGATAATAGGAAGGTGTGAAATTCTTAGAAGAATAGGTTACATAGAAATTCATGAAGTGGTTATTATGATAGACTTGGATATCATGTTAATATACATGTGGATAACTGCATTAATATAAGACTAGTGACTTCTTGTTAAGAGCTAAAGGTACGTGGATTAAAGTGGTAATAAAAAGTTGTATTCTTGGGATGAAAGTTACTACAAAGGTTTAGAACATGAATTTTGTGGTTTACACAAGTATGACCATCTTGTGTAGCAACTTGTAACTCTGAGTTAGGATTGAACACGATAAAAGAATGCAGTTAGAAATAGACCTTGGTAAGATTAGTCATATGTATCCTTGTGGGAGATATAAGTTGCAACTAATGAAGTGTAGTATTTAGAAGGAGAAGCGTAGTGCGAAGTGTTTTAAGCTCAATTCTTTAGTGTGAGAAGAGTTTTGGAGATTAATTAAGATCATAAGAATCTTATAGCACAAAGTTGAGTTGAAAGCTCCTTTACTGATTGAGTTTCGATATAAATTTTAAATTGGGTCAACTTTAAACTAGAATATCTGATATAATATGAAGAGTTATGTGTCCTATTACCTATCAAATCAAAGACTTATGAGTCTTCTTTTCAGCCTCACCGACCATTCGTTAATCTAATTTCAAAGTAGAAAGTTATGTGCTATTTTACTAGAACATGTATGGATTGGAGAGTTTGGCGATGACATGTAACACCCCGAAAATCTAATGGCCTAAGCTAGAGCTTAACATGTAATCTAGTGTCCTAAATAGGGTTAACGTCAAGATAAGAGTCATAAAATAGCTTCCCTAACCTAGTACTAAGGTGTTACTCCCTAAACGTCAAGGCATGACCCCCCCCCCCAAGGACCTCCCAAAGGTCCTTAATGAGGGCAAAGGGGCTGCTCAATAACTTTCCAAAAATAGTCCCATCCACGAAGAGAGGACCATGAGGCGTGGACTGACTCACGCCCCGTATATGGGTATCGGGAGTCCATCCTTAGCCTCCTCAAGAGGGTCCCTAAAATTCCATGTCCCAGCCCCATTCCACGGACGTGCAGTACGGTCCGTGGACCAACTCACGTTCCGTGGAAGGTTCTCGTGAGTTAAGACTTAGTCTCCTCACCAAGACCCTCATCCTCCCCTCTCTGACCCAAACCACAAGTGACCAGTACGGTCCGTGGTTCAAACCACGCTCCGTGGACGGGGACTCGTGAATGGGGCCTGAGAAGGCTGCCTTAAGTTGGCCTAGGTGGGGATAATTTTGAAAGTTGGTAATTAATTAAGTTAGGGTGGGGGACGGTTATATTTAGTTGTTTTAAGTATATTAAAGCATTGATAGGTATTAAACATGTCTCTTTAACTCTCACAACTCAAACTCAAAACCCACTTCCCTCCTAAAAATATTCTCTCTCTAAACTCCATTGAAGAACTAGGTCAAAGCTCAAGCTAGGTCACCACGAACAAGTCTTTCTTCTCCAAATTCAAGAGGAATTTAACCTAAGGTATGGATACTCTTCATTCTTGGGTAGCTATCCCCCAAGAAGTCCCTTCAAAGTGTGTTTCTAAGACTTCCAAAAATCTAAGGTTTTACTCTAAACATGGGTCTTCTTCTAAAACAATTTCTATTGTTCAATTATGATCTATTGTGGTTAATTATTATGGTTTATGGTTAGATTGTTGTAGTATTAATGGTTTTTGATGAAAATCTCTCTTGGACCCATGGTTTTCCTTTCTTCCTAAATTGTGAACTAAGATGTGACTTGATTGGCCATGGAAGTTGGTAATTGATTATGTTTATGTTTAATTGATGGTTGAATCATGAAATCTCTCTATCTATTGTGGTAATTCTATAATGTTAGGGTTGATGTTGGTTCATGGCCTTGAAGGGCAATTGGCTAGGGTTTGGGTATGTTGATGTTGCTTGTATATGACTATGTGAATTACTTGGATAATAATGATCCTATATCTAATGTTGTGGTACTGATGTAAGACACTCCTTTCCTATACCCTATGCCTTTGATTATGTATGAAGTATGTATGTATACTTATAATGAACTTGTTGGGTTGATTGAAAGGACATTCTCATGATCACAACCTGACTACAATGTGAAAGGTTTACTCACAACTAGTGTTTCTAAAGTGAAAGGAGCATTCTCACTTAAGGAACCAATGAGTTATTATAATGATATATTGACATGAGTGTCTAATACACTCTCTTGTGACTAATGAACCCAAGTAAAGGCTAATGATGACTTTTAAAGGGAATAATGCTTAGCACCGAGAGGACATGAAAGTGAGATGGGGGCTTTTATGTTTAGTAAATCCGGCTTCCCAATGTAGGATATCTTATGAGATGGAAACCTTCTACGTTTAGCAAGTCCAGGTTTCTAGTAGCAATCTCCTTGTCCCATAACTATGTGCCCACATAGGTCTTAGCTAATGGATCCACCTAAATAGCTAGACTGTATGTTCTACCTTAGGCAAGTAGAACACCTTTTTTCGGTGTAGGGGTAGAAGACCGGATTCCATGTAGCTCACATGGTCTATGTCGGTTAATGCAATCTTTCCCTAAATGATAATGAATGAACTATAGTAAGAACATGGACTTTAACTAGGACTTCTTAAGGGGTACTACTTAGTGTGAGTGGGGGTATGGGACTTCACTTATACATTGCACAAGTAGACTCTAAGAGGGGTTTTAGTAAGGTTCTCTTATATTATGATGAGTTATGAATAATGCATGGGAGGTATGTATGGATGTTATGAATATGAATGTCTTCACTTTTATGTATATTGTTGGTAACCTAAATGTGATACTTAGCATTTGGTAGGGTTATGGGACCTTACCTTTGCATGGCACTAGTGTGGTTTTGGGTTGCTCATATGTTGAATTGGCTTATGTTTCTTTGTAGATGTGCATAATGGTTTCTAAACTTAACTAAATGCATGATTTCAATAAAATGTCCCTTTTATGCATGTTTTAAGGATTTTTTGTGCATGGTATCCATACATAGTACAATTCATTGTGCTAACCCATATTTTCTACTTTACTATGAGTGTAGGTTTCGGTCGTTGATACTTACTACTTCCTTGAAGGTGAAGCTTGGGTCGACTATTCCCCAGGCTTGGTGAGTCCTCAAGTTCGAGGACGAGTTACTATTGATTCTAGTTTCTAGTTTACTTCCTATGTTCTAGACTATATTGTATTTCCCATTGTTGGGAACCTTATTGATGTAAAGGGCTTTGTCCCTATTTGTACTCTTACGTTTAGATGGTGATTGAGACAAGTCTAGTGTCCTATTTTCCTTATATGAAAAAATTGACTTCTATTGTAAAAGTTTTTTTAATTTCTCCATATTTTTCTATGTCTTTATGTGATGATGATGCTAAGGGCTTGTATGCGACCCCTTTGGGGTCAATTACGCTGTGTCACACCTAGGGGGTACTCTTGGGTCGTGACATGACATATGTTAGTTTGGCAAATCACCGATGTTTTTTGTTTATCACATCACTACATCACCAAAATGATCTGAGAACCTTCAAGAAAAGATATGAGGATATCGGGACATCCTATCGGCCTCCCAAGTAGCACCCTCAACTAACTGATTCCTCCATAACACTTTCACGAAGCAATTTCTTTGTTTCTCAACTTCTTGACTTGCCGGTCTAAAATATCAAGGGGAACTTCCTCATAAGAAAGACTTTCATCAACTCCCAACCCTTATAAGGGAAATATGGATGTTGGATCTCTAACACACTTCTTAAGCATAGAGACATGGAAAATCGGATGCACCGATGCCAACTCATTTGGCAAATCTAGTTCACAAGCAACCTTAACAACACGTCTCAGAATCTCATATGGGCCTACAAAATGGGGACTAAGCTTCCCTTTCTTACCAAACCTCATTACACCCTTCATGGATGAGATTTTCAAGTAAACCCAATCATGAACATTAAACTCAAGATCCCTTCTTCTCACATTGGTATAAGACTTTTACCGACTTTGAGCCATTTTCAACCTTTCTCTAATAAGTCAAACTTTCTAAATGACCTCATGAACTAACTCGGGACCTATTAGGGTCACTTCATGCACCTCAAACCAACCTATAGAAGATCTACACCTCCTACCATAAAGAGCCTCAAATGGAGCCATACCAATAGTCAAATGATAGCTATTATTATAAGCAAACTCAATCAATGACAAATGATCATCCCAATTACCCTTTAAATCAATCACACAAGCTCTTAACATATCATCCAAATTTTGGATAGTACGCTCCGCTTGCCCATCGATTTGGGGATGAAAAGCCGTACCAAGCTTAACCTTAGTGCTAAGACCCTTTTGGAATTACTTCCAAAACTGAGAAGTGAATTGAGTACCACGATCGGAAATAATGGACAAGGGCACTCCATATAACCTTACCATTTCTCTCAAATACAACTTGGTATAATCCTCCACCTAATAAGAAACTTTAACGGGAAGTAAATGAGCCGATTTCGTCATCCGATCTACTATAACCCAAATTGAATCATGTTGTCGCTGGGTGCAAGGCAACCCAACAATAAAGTCCATGTTCAAATTCTTCCCACTTCCAAGTAGGAATGCTAATATCTTGAGACATACCTCTCGGTTTTTGATGCTCAATCTTTACTTGTTGGCAATTTGGACACTTAGCCACAAATCCCACAATATCCTTCTTCATTCCATTCCACCAATAGACCTCCCGTAAATCACAGTACATCTTGGTGGCTCCCGGGTGAATGGAATACCGAGAACTATAGACTTCTATCAAGATCTGTTCCCTAAATTCATCTACATTCGGAACACATAAACAACATTGATATCTAAGTACACCATCTCCCCCTTCGGAGAAAGCCGTATCGGGTTTCTTAAGCACCATTTCTTTCAATTCTACCAAAATAGGATCAAAACATTGCTTGGCTTTCACATCCACCACAAAAGAAGATTCGGAACCATTGTGAACCATAACACCACCCTTGGTGGAGTCCAGTAATTGAACACTTAATCGGGCCAATCTATGAACATCTCGAACCAACTCTTTCTTTTCCTCTTCAATATGATCAACACTACCCATAGATAACCGACTAAGAGCATCCACTACCACATTAGCTTTACCAGGGTGATAAAGAACACTCACGTCATAATCCTTTAATAACTCAAGCCACCTTCATTGGCGAAGATTTAGATCATTCTGATTAAACATATATTGCAAACTCTTATTGTCACACCCCAAACTCAAGGGGCACAACTGGCTCCTAATGCCAAAACTCAGGTCCGAGCCGACCCTACTAAACCATTTTCTACTAGCTCATGGCAGACACACGCAATCAAGAAAACAAACTAGTATATCTCGGCTTAAAACTAAGCCCTCGGCCGGTAAGGCTCCTGTCAACATATATATAAAAGAAACAACTACTCCCAAGAGTTCATATAAACAAGTAGCCAACTAGCACAGAAGTCCTGACTGGGCCGTCGAGGCCACCATGATATCTATACAAAAACTGGAAGCAGGTATATATCAAGACAATACATCAAACAACTCACAAGCTTCAGCAAACTAACAAAACTAGGCCAACATGGCCATAACCTAGCTGTACACCCCACACACTAGTCTGCAAGCCTCAAAGAGTAGTAAAGATTGGTGGGACAGGGCCCCAGCCTACCCATAAAAATATACACAAGAAAAGCTAACAAACCTCCAAACTCTGGCAGCTCCAAAGGAAAGGGGCTAGCCAACTGGATAAAAGTCAATCTCGCCATCGGCGCGTCTACTCTGGCCGTCTGTCAGACTGCATGCATGAATGCGCGCCTGTGTAATGGTGCGTCAGTACAAAATAATGTATAGAGTATGAAGGGCTGTAGACTAATTGAGCAAGTATCATAATATACCCAAAGCAATCAGGTAAGGAAATCAAATTTAGATAAGCATGCCAACTCACTACTGAATCTAATAAAATACATTAATGATCAAACATCAACCTAACCAAGCCCTCATAAGCCTGGTAGGTACAAACAACATACCACCTACTTAGGCCCCCATAAGCCCCGCAGGTGCCAAATCAATCTACATAACCTTATCGGTATCCCCTTGTCTTTGTAAGAAGTCAATAGCCCTTTTTGGCAACGATATAGCCCCGTAGGCAGTACATAGCCCTCTTAGGCAACATCATAGCTCTGTGGACTGCACATAGCCCTCCTTTGCATCACATAGCCCTATAGGCAATACATAGCACTCTTTGGCATCAAAATAGCCCCGAGGCAACACATAACACTCTTTGGCATCAATATAGCCCCGTGGGCAACACATAGCCCTCTTTGGCAATAACATAGTCCTATTAGAAAACATCATAGCCCCCATAGGAAGTTCATAGCTCAACAGCTAACCACAATAGCCCCAAGGGAGACAACAAACAATTAAATAGGCTGAAGGTGATCAATTTAGCTATAAACAATATATATGAATAATGTCCAAGTCGTTCCTAACTTAGGGTTGTTCTGAACAGATTATGAGTCCCTAAAATGACGGTTTATAACCACTCAATTAGCCAACCACTCACAATTACATCTACAACATGACTAACATTAACTACCCTATTATATTACTCCCAAGCTCTAAGGAAACATGTCGAACGAAGGGAGTAGCCTTAACATACCTTTTCCTTTATAATTTATGCTGAAAATACCTTTGTCCATACCACTAAAACACTAAAGAAAAAGGTAAAATAAATCAGTAATTAAGGATAAAAATTACTACGACAATTCGACAATCAATACGGATTCCTATTGTAAACTACAATCCAAGACCTAAGGTATCCGTAAACTGATAAAAGGTGATTCCTACCTTTCTTTAAATGACCATAACACTTGAATACAATCACTCCACTAAAAAAAAACCTTGTTGCCACAACTGCCACGGAGCTACACCGCTCAATTCACCGTGAAAATTAAACCAAAACGACGAGCTCGCGACGTAGGGCAATTTTTGATAAGAGGACAAAAAGAGATCATGAAAACACAAGGATGATTTGAGGAGTATTTCTCTGATTTTTGTGGGTTTCTCATGATTTGGAATGAAGAAAAATGAAGAAGATGCTATCTTATAAGCTTTCACCGACTTAGGGGACCCACCTCACGTGCCTGCTTGCGCAGTCTCGCAAAAACGCGAATATCTCTCTATTCTGAAGTCTTATTTGATGCTTGGAAACTAGACTTGTAGACCTTCGATTTAATGGGTCGTGGACCCCGTAAATTGTTATAGATTGGGAGAAAACTTCCGAAATATTTGACCCAAATTTCAGAGAAATCTTTAAAAAAGAACTTATGATAACTTTCGCCCACTTTGAATTTTGCGACTTACCTTACTTCAAAACTTGAAATACAACCCTTGAACACTTAAAATATGACATACCACATCATTTCTTAATTTATTACTCACCCTCTTTGTCTTTCCACGAATGTATGAATTAATTTAGATGTTTAGAAAAGTCGGGGTGTTACACTTATGATCGGTGAAGACATCAAAATGAACCCCATACAAATAATGCCTCCGAATCTTTAAGGCAAAAACAACTGTTGCTAATTCTAGGTCATGGGTAGGATAATTCTTCTCATGGATCTTAAGTTGCCTTGAAGCATAGGCAATAAACTTCCCTTTTTGCATAAGGACGCATCCCAACCCAATTCTAGAGGCATCACAATACACATAAAACCATCTATAACTTTCGGTAAGGTCAACGCCAGAGCGGAAGTAAGTCTATATTTCAACTCTTGGAAACTCTTCTCACAAGCTTCGAACCATATGAACTGAGCCTTCTTTTGAGTCAAAGCTATCAAAGGAGAGGCAATCAAAGAGAAAACCTCAACAAACCTTCTATAATAACCGGATAAACCCAAGAAACTTCTAATATCCTAAGGAGTTAGAGGTCTAGGCCAACTCTTGACTGCTTTCGTCTTCTTAGGATCTACCTCTATGACCTTACTTGAAACAATATGACCAAGGAAAGCTACGGACCTTAACCAAAATTCACATTTGCTAAACTTTGCAAATATTTGTTGGTCCTTAAGAACTTGCAACACGATCCTCAAATGATCAACATGCTCATCCTCACTTTTCAAATAGATCAAAATATCGTCAATGAACACAATCACAAATATGTCAAGGTATTGTCTAAATACCTTATTTATCAAATCCATAAATTCCATAAGAGCATTAGTCAACCCAAACGACATTACCAAAAAACTCATAATGACCATTCCGAGTTTGAAAAGTCGTCTTTGGAATGTCATCTTATTTCACCCTCAATTGGTGATAACCCGACTGAAGGTCAATCTTAGAGAAGTAACTTGCTCTTTGAAGTTGGTCAAACAAATAATCTATCCTTGGAAGAGGATACTTATTCTTAATGGCCACCTTGTTCTACTGGCGATATTCAATACACATACAAAGAGAACCATCCTTCTTTCTAACAAACAAAATTGGAGCACCTCATGGAGAGATACTCGGTTGGATGAAACCCTTATACAACAAATCCTTCAATTGTTCTTTCAACTCCTTCAATTCTGCCAGAGCCATTCTATGAAGAGGAATGGAAATAGGTTGCGTATCTAGGAGAAGGTCAATATCGAATTCTATTTCCCGCTCGGGAGGAATACCGGGTGAATCATCTCGGAACACTTTTGGAAACTCATTAACAATGGGGACTGACTCAAGAGTAGGGGTTTCAGAATCTACATCCCTCACCCTAACTAGATAGTAAATGCAACCCTTAGAAATCATCTTTCTAGCTTTAAGACAAGAAACAAACTGACCCTTAGGCATAGAATTTCCCCCTTTCCACTCAAGGATATGCTCATTTGGAAACTGAAACTTGACTACATGAGTTCTACAATCAATAGAAGCATAACAAGAGTGCAGCTAATCCATGCCAATAATAACATCAAAGTCTAACATATCAAGCTCTACCAAGTCAACAAGTGTAACTTTATGGGATAAGGAAACATGACATCTTCTACAGACCCTCTTAGCCACAATAGAATAACTAACAGGGGTAGAGACAGAAAAAGTTTCTAACAACACATCAGGGAGCACATAAAATCTCATAGCCACATATGGCGTCACGAAAGACAAGGTAGCACCAGGTTCAAGTAAAATATATACATCAAGTTGGAAAACTTTCAACATACCAGTAACCACATTAGAAGAACCCTCTTGTTCACTACAAGTCTGAAGTGCATAGAAGCGGTTTTAATTAGGAGAATTGGAACTCGAACCACTAGGAGGAGCTTTCTTGCCCTCTCTTCCTTTAGCCATAAGCATCGGGCAATCCTTCATTTTGTGACCACTTTTACCACAACCAAGGCAACCATCTGTGCCAGCTAGGCACGTACCCTCGTTCTTCCTTCCACACTTAGTATAAGTCGACCTAGGCAATGAAGATCCACTACCATTACCTGCTTGAGGCGTAGGGTTAGACACCTTATCTTTGTTGAACTTAGGAGGAGCATTGGAGGAACCTTGACCGAAAATCCTTTGTTGAAATCTAGGATGATCATGTCCATCGGACCTTGCATGAGAGAAATTTCCATCACCTGTTTTAGCCCTCTTTGTCTCCCTAGCCTTTCCCATTAGTTTCTCCGCTTCGATTTCTTGTTCATGGACCATGAGACGAGAGATGTCTATGTCATTAATGACCATGATTGTACGACACTCTTTGACCACCATTTCAGACACACCCGAAACAAATTTACTCATCCTAGCCCTTGAATCTGCAACCATTGTTCGAGCATATTTAGACAATTGAGTGAACTTTAGAGCATATTACCTTACACTCATACTTTCCTGTCGAAGGTTAATGAACTCAAGCACCTTCGCTTCCCTCATCTCAAAAGGAAAGAACCTATCAAGAAACCGTATAGACCTCATCAATAAACTTAGAACCAAGAAACTCCGCAGGATTCATCCTAGTGAAGTCCTTCACTCTTGAGGCCGTCGTGTCCACATTTGGGTTCACGGGAACCTCAACCTCCTTATTGGCTTGGGTAGTCATGGCTTGAGCCAACACTTGAAAAACAAACCTAAACTCCGCATTAGACACTTGCTCAGCCAACGAATCGACCAGAACTTGAGGATTTTGGCCAGGAGCTTCTTGTTCCTCATTCAACCCCACATTACTTTTAGCAAAAGCTCTTCGGGTAGCCATATCCTTAAGAACATAGGATAAGGATTTGGAGAGAGACCTTATAGAGTTCAACTCTATCGCACGACTTTAGAGTAATGAAAGAAGTGGAGTTTCCTAATCATCTTGTAGCCTCTCATTCATAAATGTGGTGCACTTCACACTCATGAAAAGACTCTACTAGACGTGGCTTATGAGACATCCTAGGACCATTCTAAACCTTGTGCTCTGATTACCAAGTTTGTCATGACCCAGGGGTACTCCCTAGATGTAACATGATGCACAGAGCCTCGAAGGACTCTATACAAGAAACTTAACTCTCATAACATAAGAAATAGAAAAATAAGAGTAAAACAATAGTCCAAGTCCAATAATTTTTATAAAAGAAAAACGAAAGTCGAAAAACATTGTCTCATCATTTCCATCTAATACAATAGAATAAAATTAGGCCTAGTTCAAACATCATGTCCGAAAGTTAAATACAAGAAAAAGGAACTAAACAATGAAAGTCCATCCTCGAAGCATGAGGACTCACGAAAGCTCAGAATTATCTCAAGTCAACCTCTAGCCACGAAATTGATGACCCTGACTGCCAAACCCTACATTTGGGGAAATATAGGCAATAGTAAACGTTAGAACAAAAAAATTTACCAAGTATGATAGCCATTCATAAAACATGCTAAAAGGGGCATTTCATTTTATGACATGCAATTGACCAAGCTAAAACATGATATAAGAGAGTTAGAAAACATTAGTCATAAATCCATGGTCAATGCAAGCTAGTATCATCTTTGAAACCTTTGAACTCATATGCGATACTTCTTGAAGTAACTTTAGTTCATTATTCATCTTGTTGTGGGGAATTAGCCTTAATCGACATAGAGACCATGTGAGCAATAATATTATTCCCCGGTGCCTTCCACACCGAAAAGGGTTGTCCTACTTGCCAAGGTAGAACCATGAACTTCTATCTTTAGTGGATCCACTAGCTAATTATCCTATGGGGGCACATAGTTTATGGGATAAGGAGATTGCTACTAGAAACCTGGCCACTACTCGGGAGAGTTTCCATCTCAAGAGATTGCTTCTAGAAACTCGGCCTCTATTACGGGAGAGCTTCCATCTCATATCAATATCCTCTTGGTGCTAATCATAAATCCCATGGAATAGTCTTTTCTTACTTATTCTTATCATCCATGGAAAGCTACCCCAGGATAACCAATCCAAGCTAGTTTTATTAGGATAGCTCTTACTCTTTGATTCAATTAGGTGAGAAAGCCTTTAAACCTTAGAGTCATTATTATGCGAGAAAACCTTTCACATCATGCTAGTATGTGTTTAAGAGACTATCCTTTCAACAACACAACAACATCATCATCATTGGTACTTTACTCTCAGAGCACCCTTAAAACATTTGCATAGATGTCACAAGAAAATGCATAATTCCATAATTTTAATCTTGAGTTTCAAAATCCACTTTCAGTCATCAATACTTTGAAAACATGAGTTAGATATGGATTTCATCATAAATTCATGTAAAGCTTGCAATACATGCTAAATTTCATAAAACTCTTCCTTCATAATAAAAATCTCACATCATATGCTCATAACTTGAAAATATGGGATTACATGGGTCCATGAGTAAATCATCATATAATCATAGTATTTCATCAATTCATGCATAAGAGATCATAATTCAATCATTTAAATCAACATTGAAGAGAACCCATGATAATTGAAGAAAACCCTAACTCAATTGGGGATCTCTAACTCTTAAAATAGAGGAATTTGAGAACTCCATGAATGGAAGGAATCCATGGATGAATACTATCATACCTCAAAGCCTAATGCTTAAATTCAATGGAGAAGCTGAGGCTTGACCTTGATCCTAGCTTGAATCATTTCTTCTTCTTCAAGGAGAGAGAAATATTTGAGAGGAAGAACTTTGGGATTTCTTTTGGGTTTTGGAAATAATGACTTGAATGGGTGAGTTTTGGGGTTAAAATTACTTATATTGGGGTCCTAGGCTTAGGCAAAATGACATAGCTTTGAATTAATTAAAACTGAAAAAGACCCAAGAACCTTGAACTAAAATTATCGAACCACCACCACGTGAGGCTCCACGAGCCGTGGTGCCCTCTGTGGTCTTTGGACCAGTGCTTAGGGTGCCACCCCTTTTCCCCCTAAAAGCTAACTTAGGACCAAGATGCCTTCCATGGCCGTGGTGGCCTTCACAAGCTGTCAAGCGGCTCGTGGGGAGGGTCTTCATTTGAGCAGTTTCTAGGAACTCATGACCTAGCCTCTACCCCTCTCACCACGGCCCACGGCCCATGATCCCCACCATGAGGCGTCATGGTAGTTATGGGAGGTGAGGCAGCCTTGGTAGCTATTGCCTAAGGTCTACGGGCATCACCACGACTCGTGGTGCCCTTCACAACTCGTGTGATCTTCTAGGAGGTTGCCAAGGCTAAATCCTAGGTTTGCAACCCCTCCCTTGTATCCTTGCTTAGGCTTCTAGGTTCGAGGTGTTACATTAAAATATTTTGTATATGACTTAATTAGTTTCAGTTCAAATTGCATTACTTTATAAAAATGAAACATTGGGACCCGCTTGATTAATTTGGATCCAAGAATTAGTTTAAAATTTTGCAGGATAAGCACTTTGAAAGGACAAAATAGATTTCTTTTAACTCACTTAACAACCTTTTTTAATAGTAGATTTGACCAAGAATGTTTCTGCTATGAAAAGAAGAGTGAGAAAATAACTCATGGCTTCTCATCGGAGAAGAGTCATGGATTTTCATCGAAAGTAGCAAAATAGAGGGAAAATTGATTAATGTTTCAAGGACACTTCATCCAATTCTAAGTGTCAGCGATCGCTAGTCAGTATAAAACCCAACTAAATGAGTTGGGGTTGAATCCCACAGGGAGCAGTGTGTGTTTAAGAATCAATTGGGAAGTACAAATATGGTCAAATCAGTCGTAGGAATAAAATTTGTCGAATAAAAACATAATTCAAATCAAGGGGTGACATGAATGTCAAATGGGGGGTTTTGGTTTAGATTATCAACTACAAACAACGGAAATCAATACGAAGTAACAATAATGAAATGGTTTCTTGGGATGTGATTCGATTATAGGCTAATATAGACAAATGGGTAATTGCAACTATTAGAAAATAGCTAGATATTAGTGAGTAAGCTAGACTATAGAGGAGATAAACTTTCTCTCGAACATTTTATCCCATGGTTAATTTGGATTGCATTACTTTATAAAAATGGAACATTGGGACCCACTCGATTAATTTGGATCCAAGAATTAGTTTAAAATTCTGCAGGATAAGCACTTTGAAAGGACAAAATAGATTTATTTTAACTCACTTAACAACCTTTTTTAATAGTAGATTTGACCAAGAATGTTTCTGCTATGAAAAGAAGAGTGAGAAAATAAGTCATGGCTTCTCATCAGAAAAAAGTCATGGATTTTCATCAGAAGTAGCAAAATAGAGGGAAAATTGATTAACGTTTCAAGGACACTTCATCCAATTCTAAGTGTCAATGATCGCTAGTCAGTATAAAACCCAACTAAATGAGTTGGGGTTGAATCCCACAGGGAGCCGTACGTGTTTAAGAATCAATTGGGAAGTACCAATATGGTCAAATCAGTCATAGGAATAAAATTTGTCGAATAAAAACATAATTCAAATCAGGGGGTGACACGAATGTCAAATGGGGGATTTTTAGTTTAGATTATCAGCTACAAACAATGGAAGTCAATACGAAGTAATAATAATGAAACGGGTTCTTGGGATGTGATTCGATTATAGGTTAATATAGACAAATGGGTAATTGCAACTATTAGAAAATAACTAGTTATTAATGAGTAAGCTAGACTATAGAGGAGATAAACTTTCTCTCGAACAATTTACCCCGAATCAAGTTGATTTTTCTCTAACATTAACAAGCAAACAAAATAAGAAGAACCCACACCTTAGTCTATTCAATCTCTCGAGCTGAACCCATGTCAACCCAATACCCACTGACCATCAATCAATAAGCTTAGTTTCAAAACCTCTCTCTCGACCAAGCCAAAAACACAAGAATAAAACTGCATTTGCAACTATAATTCTTAAATTAAACCACATTTACTGATTGAACTCACTTCTAAATAACTTTGAAACTAACAATTAGTAATACCCATAAACTAAATCAGCCCATAATCACATAATCACACCCCAAAAATTAGGGTTTTAGCTAGACATCATAAAAAGATGAGTGATCAAGGTAGTGACAATGGTAGTCACTATATGCAAAATGATCAGATGGGTGACTTGAATGACATGCATGTGAATGTCATTGCAGCCACTGGATCTATCCGTTTACCACCCATAATAGGGAGGGCGATGTTCCATGTTACCGGAACAATGCTATGGCTGTTCCAAATGAGAGGAATGTTTGGGGGTTTAGCTCATGAGGATCCTCATGAACACCTTTGAAATTTTGTGGATATTGTTGGTCCATTTATTTTCAAGAACATCTCATAAGAATTGATTTAACTAAGATTATTCCTATTCTCCTTGATGGGGGAAGCTACTAGATGGTTGGCTGAGTTGCCGAGTGATTCTATCACTTCTTGGGAGAAATTAATCAAAGCTTTCTTAGAGATATTCTTTCCTCCCTAATAAATGGTCAAGCTAAGGGACAACATTCTGAACTTTAAAAAAGTGGGGGGTGAACTTTCATGAGACATGATTGTGGTTCCAAAGATTACTTTTACAATGTCCAACACAAGGTGTTCCGATCAATTTGCTATTGCAATACTTTATTAAAGCATTGATTTAGTCAACAAGGGCTTGGTGATAAACTTGTTCAACGTGGGTTGATACAACAACCGTTCAAGGTGGAAACATTTTTGCTAGATGATATGACAAACGTAAACCAAACATGGCTGTAACACCCTAGATTTATAAGAGGAAAGCTTGGCAAATTATTGGAATTCCCAGGTGTCACCTATGAGGGCTAACCACCCCCCGTGGTTAGACCCATACCCCGTAGGTGGGTCTCATGGGTGGAGCACCAAGGGCACTATCTAGGACAATGAACCACGCCATGACACACGGCTCGTGGATGGGTCCACGGCCCGTGGTTTGGGTTTCGTAGGTCAAACCCCCCAAATTCCAAACTCTCTTAACTCAACCATGGTTGACCAGGATGGACCATAGGTCTATCCACGGTTTGTTAGTCGTGGTCTCGTGGGTGGAGTCTGGACAATGATTTTAAGGACTTAAGGGTCTTTTTCGATTTTAATTAAATTTAAGTGGTGTCATTTTTCCTAGACCTAGACCACCTATTTAAGTATTTTTAACCCCCAAAATCCCCCAATTAAGTCATTCTCTCAAATCTCAAAAGAATTCCCAAAACTCCTCTCAAATATTCTCTCTCTAGAAGGAAGAAGAAGAAGGAAGAAGAGGAAGCTAGGTCAAGTTCAACTCTCCAATCTTCAAACTTTTGGTCGGCTTTGTGACTAATGTATGATGGATTTTCATCCATGGGATCTTTCCTACCATGGTAAAAGAGTTTCTAGAAGTTTTCCCTAATGACTTACTCGGTATTCCTCCCGAAAGGGAAATATATTTTGGAATTGACCTTCTCCCGAATACACAAACCTATTTCTATTCCTCCTTATAGAATGGCTCTGGCGGAACTTAAGGAGTTGAAGGATAAATTCAGGGATTTGTTGGATAAAGGTTTCATCTGGCTTGGTATCTCTCTATGAGGTGCTCCAGTGTTGTTTGTTAGGAGGAAGGATGGTTCACTCCGTATGTGTGATTATCGGCAATTGAACAAAGTGACCATTAAGAACAAGTATCCTCTTCCAAGAATAGACAATTTATTTGATCAACTTCAATGGGCAAGTTATTTCTCAAAAATAGATCTCCGGTCGGGTTATCATCAATTGAGGGTGAAAGAGGAAGATATTCTGAAAATGACTTTTAGAACCCGATATGGCCACTATGAGTTTTTGGTTATGTTCTTTGGTTTAACTAATGCTCTAACAGCCTTTATGGACTTAACAAATAGGGTATTTAGACAATACCTTTATATATTCGTGATTGTGTTTATCGATGATATTTTGATATATTCAAGGAGCGAGGATGATCACATTAGTCATTTGAGGATTGTGTTGTAAATTCTTAAGGAAAGACAACTTTATGCAAAGTTTAGCACATGTGAATTTTGGCTAAGGTCCGTGGCTTTCTTAGGCCATATTTTTTCAAGAAAGGGTATTGAGGTGGATCTGATAAGACAGATGCGGTCAAGAGTTGGCCTAGGCCTCTATCACCGATAGATAGTAGAAGTTTCTTGGGTTTGGCTAGTTATTATAGAAGATTTGTTGAGGGGTTTTCTTTCATTGCTTCTCCTTTGACGACTTTAACTCAAAAGAAGGCCAAGTTTATATGGTCGGATGCTTGTGAGAAAAGTTTCCACGAGTTAAAAGATAGACTTACTTCAGCTCCGGTGTTGACTTTATCAAAAGGTACAAATGGCTTTGTTGTTTATTGTAATGCCTATAGAGTTGGGTTGGGATGTGTGCTTATGCAAAATGGTAAGGTGATTTCCTATGCCTCAAGACAACTAAAAGTTCATGAGAAGAACTATCCTACCCACTGCCTCGAATTAGCGGCGGTGGTATTTGCCTTAAAGATTTGGAGGCAATATTTGTATGGGGTCCATGTTGATGTTTTCACCAACCATTAAAGATGGAAATATGTGTTTACCCAAAAATATCTAAATATTCACCAAAGAAGGTGGCTCAAATTATTAAAAGATTATGATATAAGTGTTCTCTATCACCCCGGCAAAGCTAATGTGGTGGCAGATGCCCATAGTTGGTTGTCCATGGGTAATGTTGCACATGTTGATGATGATAGAAAAGAGTTGGCCCGAGATGTCCATAGATTGGCCTGATTGGGTGTTCGAACGCTAGACTCCGCCAAAGGTGGTATCATGGTTCATAAAGGGTCAGAATCATCTTTTGTGGCGGATGTTAAGGCAAAGCAATGTCTTGATCCGACTTTGGTAGAGTTGAAAGAGGCGGTACTTAGAAAGTCCGTTGAGGCTTTGTCCCAAGGGAAAGATGGTATCCTTAGATACCAAGGTCAGTTATGTGTTCAAAATGTTGATGACTTGAGGGAACAAATTTTATTTGAAGCCCATAGTTCTCGGTATTCTATTCACCCGAAAGCCACCAAGATGTACCGTGATTTATGGGAGATCTATTGGTGGAGTGGGATGAAGAACGATATTGCGAGTTTTGTGGCCAAGTGTCCAAATTGCTAACAAGTGAAGGTTGAGCATAAAAAACCAGGAGGTTTATCCCAAGACATTGGTATTCCTACTTGGAAGTGGGAAGATGTGAATATGAACTTCATAGTAGGGTTTCCACGAACTCGGCGACAATCTGATTCTATTTGGGTTATACTTGACTGAATGACGAAGTCGGCCCATTTCATTACCGTCAAGGTTTCATATTCGGCGAAAGACTATGCTAAGTTGTATTTGAGTGAGATGGTAAGGTTACATGGAGTGCCTATGTCCATTATCTCTAATTGAGGTACTCAATTTACTTCTTAATTTTGGAAGTCTTTCCAAAAGGATCTTGGCACTAAAGTTAAGCTTAGTACAACATTTCACCCTAAAACTGATGGGCAAGCGGAAAGAACAATCCAAACATTGGAAGACATGTTAAGCTCTTGTGTGATTGATTTTAAGGGTAATTGGGATGACCATTTGCCATTGATTGAGTTTGCCTATAACAATAGCTACCATTCTAGTATTGTTATGGTTCCATTTGAGGTCCTTTATGGTAGGAGATGTAGATCTCCTATAGGTTGGTTTGAGGTGGGTGAGGGTACTTTGATAGGACCCGAGTTAGTTCATGAGGCTATTGAGAAAGTTCGACTCATTAGAGAGAGGTTGAGAACGGCCCAAAGTCGATAAAAGTCTTATGTAGATGTTAGAAGGAGAGACCTTGAATTTGATGTGCTTGATTGGGTTTACTTGAAAATCTCACCTATGAAGGGTGTAATGAGGTTTGGGAAGAAAGGGAAACTAAGTCTCCGTTTTGTAGGCCCATATCAAATTTTGAGACGTGTTGGTAAGGTTGCATATGAGCTTGATTTGCCAAATGAGTTGGCATCAGTGCATCCATTTTTCCATGTATCTATGTTGAAAAAGTGTGTTGGAGATCCGACATCCATAGTTCCCCTAGAAGGGTTGGAAGTGAAAGAGAACCTTTCTTATGAGATTGAATTGCATATAGGCTCCATGAGATTGTGTCGAGCATTGCTTTTGAGTTTGGAGATGATAGTTCCTCCTTAAGTGTAAGAATCTGAAATTTCATGCATATTGGGTTGTTAGATGTAATTCCTACTCCCTTATAGTGCATTGAGTATGTTGAGATTGGAGTTGATGCTTCCTCCTTAGTTTTGTGCATATAGATGAGTTACATGTAGGATGGGCTGCTAGTCTTGAGTCTTTTCAATTAGAAATGTGCCTAGAATCTCATTTGAGGACGAATGATCCCAAGGGGGAGATAATATAACACCCCGAATTTGAAAGGGAAAGCTTGCACAATTGTTGGAAGTCCCAGGTGTCACCTACGAGGTCCAACCGTGGTTGGACTTGCGCCCCATAGGCAGGTCTCGTGGGTAGAGCAGCAAGGACACTATCTAGGACAGTGAACCACGCCAGGACCCATGCTTCGTGGATGGATCCACAGCCTGTGGTTTGGGATCCGTAGGTTAGACCCCTAAAGTACAAACTCTCTGAACTCAACCACGGTTGACCAGGACATACCCTAGGTCCATTCGTGGTCCATCATTTGTGGTCTCGTGGGTGGAATCTGGACAATGATTTTAGGGACTTAAGGGTCTTTTCTAGTTTTAATTAAATTGAAGCGGTGTCGTTTTGCCTAGACCTAGACCGCTTATATAAGTATTTTTAATCCCCAAAATCCCCCAATTAAGTCATTCTCTCAAATCCCAAAAGAATTCCCAAAACTCCTCTCAAATATTTTCTCTCTAGAAGGAAGAAGAAGAAGAAGGAAGAAGAGGAAGCTAGGTCAAGTTCAACTCTCCAATCTTCAAGCTTTTGGTTGGCATTGTGACTAATGTATGATGGATTTTCATCCATGGGATCCTTCCTCCCATGGAGTCCCATAGAATTCCATAATTTGAAGAGGAATTTCCCCAATTCTAGTTAGGGTTTCTTCCATTGTTGTGGGTTATGATGAATGTTGATCCAATTGACTAGATTATGATCGTTTATGATTGAATTGATAGAATTTCATGTATTTAAGATGAAATTACATGTACCCATGCCTATCCAATGATAAGGTAAAATTGATATGATGAGTTTGATATCATATGAGGGACACTCTATGGGTTAGATATCTACTTATAGGATTGATGATTTATAACTAGAATTGCTTAGATTGAAGCATATATGATGAATATGATGTTAATTCTTGAGAGTAAACATATATGATGATCATGAGATGTAGTGCTTTGAGAGTAAAGCCTAGACTATGAATTGTTGATTGATTGATGTTATGGCGTGGAAGGGATACTTCCCATATTGAATTGCTAAGCATGATTGAATGAATGTGAAAGGTTTACTCACATGAATGATTCTAGGTTGAAAGGATTGCTCACCTAAATGAATATAGAAAAAAATGATTAATGAATGATGAGGCTAGAGGCGATTACCATTGACCTCCATATGTAAGGATATGAGGTGTTTTCCCAAACTCAAAATTTAACAAGAGGCGAGTCCCCACGTTCTTACTATGATGAACGGACATAGAGGCGAGTACCCATGCTCCTTATGAAATTATATGGAGGTAAGTACCCGCATCATATGATGAGTTTGTGGATGCGAGTACCCGCGATCTAAAAGTAAGTAAGGAAAGAGGCAAATACCCATTAGCCTTTATGAACTAGGAATTGAGGCGAATCAACATGTCTTTAAAAGTAAATATGACTAATTTGATTATGTTATAAAGTTGATTGACTTGGAGTGTTACTAGATATGCCTTCCATGATGTAAGCTTGACTAGAGGCAAATGACCTAAGTCTTGGCTAAGGATACGTGAGGTTACTTCAGGGAGTATTCCTCTTTCATTCTGATGCTTATTATGTCTTGATTATGCTTATGCCTTATGTCTTATGATTAACGATTGATTATGTTATGTTGTTTATGCTAGCCCTTATATACTTGATTATACTAACGCATACTCTTGCCTACATTATTATCAAATGCAGGGCCCGTCGACATTGATTCTCACACTCATGGCTAGATTCGTTTTTGATCAAGAAAGTGAAGTTTTTTTGAGTCCTCACTGTGTTCAAGGATGTGATCACCACTTTCCTATATGTTTTTCCTTTATGTCTTGGACTACTGTATGTGCTGTGTCCAAAGATTTCTATTTATGTTGTTTAGATGGTTTGAGACAAGTATGTTAGACTTTCGCTCATTTTTATAAAAGACTTTGATTGTATTGAAAAGTTTTAAATTCCCGCTCATTTCTATTACTTCATGTTATGATATTGATTAGTGGCTTGTGTGAGGCCTCCTGGGGTCTTATACACCTTGTTATATCTAGGGGTACCCCGGGTCATGACAATGACATACTAGGGAGGATTAAATATCATCTCAATAATGGGGCATGCGCAAGAAACAAATGGAAATGAATCATGAGCACGATGAAAACATGGCTGGCCCAACTTGACTTTCTTTCCAAACATGTCATGTAAGGTGGATTGAAAATTGTAAATGTAGTTGGTACAAGCAATAGACAATGCCCAGAAGATGCCAAGTTTGAGGCATTGTACAACGAAGAGCTGAATTACATGGGAAATCAGTTTTGGGGGGGGGGCAGGTATTCTCATCTTAACTACTTAAGACCGGGTGGGAAATAAGGTTGGAACAAGAATTGAGTTAAAGGTTGGAGAGATTAGAGAGATCGAGGTCTAAATTAGAGAGATAGGGTAGCTGAAAATGACAGATATGTCCCACCTCACGATCGCCTAAAACCAAAAGAACCAGCTCGAATGGAGGGAAATTGAATCGATGATATGCTAACAAGGATCTTCAACAAGGTTGAAGGGTCCAACAAAGTATTGAAGGATTTGAAATATGACTTCTGCATTTTGACTCAAACAATTACTTCTCATTTCATATCAATCAAGCAATTGGAAACTCAGATGTGTCAGATCTCCACCTATTTAAATCTAAAGGCAAAAAGGAATGTTGCCTATTGACACCATTGCAAATCCCAAAAATGACTATTGATAAGTAAGAACTGTATCGTGACACGACGTTAAATAAAGTTCTTTTAGGGATACAACCCAAGTTTATTTTATTGCATTCAACCTATAAAGGTTGAAAAGGATGCAGAAGGTGATTAAAGTACCAGTCAACGATGTGCAAAAATGATTGGGCGAGCATCTTCATATTTGCCGTTTGAGCCAAGAATTTTGAAAAAGGTACGCTCAACTTTGTCGATCAGGGACCAAATTAGTGATTCGCCCAAGCACAATAGACAAACTTCATTAGATCCACCTAACAGACCATCAAGTTTGAATGTTGTTTACGCATTATCTATCATCATACACTCCTTCGATGATTCATCAAATGTGTTTGATGACATTAGTCACAGATCACTGATTGAGCCTGAAATAAAAAGGCCAGTTGTCTTTCAAGTTTTAAAAAGAAACCTTTCATCTTTTTGCATTCTTTCACTTCCCAAACTTCCCATTCCCTTGTTTCTTTCCTTGTGTGACCTCATTAGCGTGGATTCACATGCTTGGAGTGCATTGGGATGCTTGCTTCTCAATCCCAAACCCTTCTCCCTCGATTTTGTGGCTATTAGTCTTCTCTAAGGTTGGTTTTCAAGACTTTCATTAATATTTTTGCTTAAGCTTGATGTGTATGTTGCGGGTCTCGTATTATATTCTTGTTGGGCTATCTGATTTACATGGGTGTTGCTAAATGGTTGTGATTGAACTATGCCTATGAGTTAGGATAGTTGATTTGATGTCAAAAATTGGTAAAATTGATTATGAAAGTTAAAATTTGAAATTGAGTCATTGAATATGTTGGGTCTTGCTTGAATTGAGTATGGGTAAAGTATGATTAGCCCAATGTTGCCCCACAGACTTGTATTTGCCCAATGATGGATATAGTGAGGACTTTCTTACGGGCAAATAGTCATTTTTGCAATACTTTGTGAAATTTGGGGGAGATGTGAGTAGCCATGGGTAGAATAACATGTAGGTAGATTTTAAAACTGATTGGGTAATGGGTATTGTTGCGTATTGGTGTTGAAATTGTGAAAAATAGGAATTGGACTGAAATGCCAAGTTCAGCGGGCTTTTCTTTGCTCGCAAAGGTTATTAGGCGAATCACCTAGTAAGTCCCAAATCCCTTTCTGTTCTTGAATATGCGATGTGATTACTGTCTTAGTCGGCGAGCTTGTCTTAGCTCGCTTCAGCGGATCGCCGAGTCAGAGTAGACACTCTTTGTGCCTGTATATTTTAGTTAAGCACTGTCACTTTTGGTGGACTTGTCTTATTCTGTCAAAACTGACTCAGTGGATCACCGAATTGAAGAATACTCCGCCTTTCATGCCTGGGAAAAAGTAAAGTGTGATCTTTCAACTTTATCAAGCATGCCTAACCTATTGGGTGAATTGCCTTCCTAGTCGGCAAGCCACAAAACTGGTTTTGAACTATGTTTTTGAGTTTAATTTCATCTAACCTTCACCCAATCTGTGTTTTGAATTAATGTGCCTTGCAGGAAATGGGTAGCTTAAAAAACAAGAGAGTTGTGTCCTCTGACTTTGAGAGAGACTCTCCTCCACCTCCTCCTTAGAAGAAAAACAAGGGGATCACCATTAATGATCCCTCTAAGGCTTCACAACAACAAGACACTTCGTGCTCTCCTACGCATGTGGGTGAACAACCTAATAAGGTGATTACTAGAAAGAGGACAGACATCCAGTCCAAGCTAGCACATGCCCCTCAGCCCTAATCACCTTCCTTTTGTGTCCTCCCTATTATTGCTCTAAGAGCCCTCAATAGGCTCAAAGCGGCTAGAGAATGGAATATTCTAGAGGAGAGACTACTCTTAATTGATGGGGTGATAAGTGACTACCCCACAATCTGGGATACAATCAAGTTCCATGGGTTTCAACAGTTTACAGAGCTTGACCTCCTTACGTACCAACATGGGTAAGGGAGTTTTATGAGGCCTACGCTAAGGTTTTGCCTAAGAAAATGAAAGGAGTCATATGAAATCCCTTGGATGAGGTTGAAGTTCGGGGTAAGATGGTGCAGTGCCACCAAATTGCAATCAATGATGCTTTGGGCACTAAGGGTAATCAGGCTGAAATGTACAAGCTGTGTATGCGGCATGATCCTAACACTTTGAAATATTGGTTGGAATCGCTCATTTTAGATACCTCTCCTCCGTAGATGGCTGATAGAGTGAAGATTTAAAGAAGGATATAAATATTAGAGACCAGTATTGGTTCGAGTTCATGAGTAGCAATATCATGCCATCCAAGAATGAATAAATCCACTAGCATCTGAAGGCTATCTTGGTTGGTACAATTATCAACCATGAAAAGATAAATGTATGTTAGATAATTGTAGATGATATGCTGATACGAACTCGTCAGGAGCAGACTTCTCTCTTCTTCCTAGTCTTGATCACATATGTGTGAGGCTGTAAGAATCCCTTTTCAGGAGAGGACTATGTAAGGATTACCTTATCTCATACAGTTATATTGAAAGGATTGAGGCGGATTACTTGAGAGATGATGCAAGTCGGAGGAAGCCACTACCACTAGATACCACCTTAGTAGTTAATTCTACTACACTTGAGGCCGGTGCCGCTTAGCCCGCTCCTTCTGTGGTTCTTAGTCTCCTTCTGTGCCTTCCGCCTCTATAGCTGCTGCACTTGTCCCTGTTTCTCGACCTTCCTTGACCCAACCCTTGATATACCAAATGGACAACCTTGCTTGGTCTGCGAATGCTAGAGCAACAATGGTAGAAAGGGATATGCTCATATTTGTCTAGTGGACCAGATGGTACAATATTAGAATATATTGTTATCGTATGAAAAAAGGTTAGATAACCTTACAACTAGGAAGGAGGCTAGGGTAGCTTAGATGAGTTCACAGCTATGAGGGGTGAAATTGCTACTATTATTTTTACTTTCCATCACATTGAGGACATTACTAACTTTATTTTGGTGGGGTGAGGGCATTTGTGCCAATAGTTCCCTTTCTGATTATATTTTGTTATTTTCAGTTTTAGTATGAGACATTTGTAGTAGATTAATATTTTGGTTTTTATTATGATAATTGATGGTTTAGAACATTTTGTCTCTCTTTATTTATCTCACCCCAAAAGTTTGGAAGTTTTTGAAATGTTTGAGTTTTCATTGTTAATGTTTGAGGATCAATTGTGTTCAATATCGATGTCTTGGATAGTACTTATGATGAGAAATATGTTTTGTGTTAATGATTGCAAGAATAAATTGACGTGGCTTCACTTTTGAATGATCTTTTTGATTCTTGTGTTGGCTAGCTACATTTTCATGTGAGCCTTGCAATGAACATCACACGTAAGCTTTTGATCTTGTTGGGCTGTGCTAAATGATTGTGTTTGAAGTGCCTTGTATGGTGACTCCAAATCATGCTTGTTGAATCCTAGAATTTGTCTTGTTAGTCAAATTGTCTAGCCTTGGTGAATGCAAGAAATGATCTTGGGCACAAATTTTGAGAGAAAAACGAAATGTTCATACCTTTTTTGACTACCTTGTGAGGGCGCGCAACCATCTTGGCACCATTTGAGCCTAAACCATTTGATGTCAAACTTGTTGAAACCTCTTGAGATAAATTGTTCCTAATTTCTCACCTATATATTCATTTCTAAGCATTGATTTGTTTGAATAGTTAACTTAGGTCAAAAGCCTCAGTTGAACGTGTGGACAGGAAGGAGGAAAGAAAGCCAAGTGAAAGGTAATGAAGGAAAAAGTGAGACTCAACTTTGAAGTGTTTTACCAAAATAAGGAACCCCTCCTTATAGAAAAAGGATGAACATAAGTATGTAAATATATATGAAAAATAAAGTTTGAAGAATAAATGGGGTGTCCAATAAATTGAATGAAATTTAAAGTTTGAGTCTCCAAGTTAAAAGAATGGACAGAACTTGGGAAGGGTGAAGATGAGAGCAATAATGCTTTAAAAAGGTGAAGTCACTGAGCCAAATTGACAATACCTTTGCCCTAATCCATATTACAAGCTTAAAAGACCTTTCAGATCTCGCATGAACAAGGTTGTATGATGATTGGAAAATATGGGAAAACATATGGTATGAAGCTTGCATATATTTATCTTTCAAAGAGTGAGAATTGTATTGATTCTTAACTTCTTTATTGATTTGCTTTGTGAGAGAATGAAATCATTCTTGATGTGAGGGCACTTGAATGCATTTGTTGAAACATAGTTTTGCACTAGAAAAGAAGCAATAGTGAGCTTGAGCTTGTAGTGGCGGAGCCAAAATTTTTACTAAGGGTGTCCAAGAATAATGGTGTGTGGCTGTCAAAATAAAATAAAAAATATTGTGGTATTTGGGGTTTGAGCTTGGAACTTCTTCATTCAAATGGACACTCATTACCACTATGCCAAACACGTAGCTTTTGTCAAGGGTGTCCAACTTTAAATATATATCCTATAAATGTAGAATTTGACACTGTGAGCTTGGATTGATACCGACTAGTCATTATTTGAAGCTTTTTGAGCAGTATTGTGTATTGCATTTGTTTTATAGTAATCTTGTAGTGGCACTTGCATGTTGTCTCTTGTTGAGAACTATTGTAGACAACCTTGTTTTGATACTTGATACTTTAAACTACTTTAGTAAATTTGGTGGAATCATCAATCCATTTGTCTTAATTTGCTACAATGAATAGGTCCGCATTATTAATCTCCTATTTGAATTCTTACCATTATACCATTCCTTGTGGGATTTGACCCCGACTCTTTGTTGGATATTTTTATTGACAACGACCACTTACTCTTCTAATTGTTTTTGAGGATAATTTGAGCGTTATCATTAAGAAACTACAACAAACAAATACTAAATAGATAAATGAGTTGCTTAGTGCCACAAGTACAACACCATCATGTAACTATTGAATACTAAATAAATTACTCCACAATTATCTGTTTATAAACCGTAGTTTCACGATGGTGTTGTACCTGCGAAACTACACAACTAATTTGTTTATTTAGTATTTATTTGTTGTAGTTTCATAACATGATTATGTTTGAGGATACAAAAAAACATATCTAATCTCATTCATATGGTTCAATTATTAATTATTTGTAATAATAATTTTTATTTGGTTTTGTTGCAGTTAAAAATCATATTCGTTGTTGATCCGGATGTTTAGTTGCACACCAGAATATATTACTTACTAATTCTAGAGTTCTCTCAAATCTTAATGCACTTTATCACTATTATCAATGGATATTGACTTAATTTTAATGATTTAAATCCTTTAGTTATTATTTTGTCTGTATAATAAACTACAACTTGCTTATGCCTATGGAGTTTTGGTTTTCGGGGTTATATAAACTAACCTTTCTTTTTGCATAACAATTATGTTATGTTACTCTACTCAATTTTCTTCCCACCCTTTAGAGTTTGGCTTAGTGGTCCATATGTAGTTGCAAACCTTGGTGAACCAAGGTAATTACGATTTCATTAGTTCCATCATTTATGCAATCTTAACATAACTATATAAGCACAATTTTGTTTGACAAAACTTGGATGACATAGTTAGTCTAATTTTTGCGATTTAAAATCACTTTGACATAGACAAGTCACTGAATATAAAAATGTGTTCACTCTAATACATACTATACATTTTAAATGGAAAACAATAATGTGTTTCCATGTTGTTACAACTATATCTGTTTAAAAAGAGGGGAGATCATGTTAGGTTTTGACCCATTGTTTTACCAATCTTTTTGAACCAAGAAAATTTTGGTGGTTTGGAACTTGACCCAATAATTACTTTGACCCAGTTAGATCTATTCGACTTTGACCCAACCCGCCTATTTGTAATCCCTAAAGTCAGATGTAGTTCTTGATCGTATGTCATGATCATTTTTGTTGGAGAACGTATTTTTCTACTTTTTCTTAGAAGTCTCGTCTGCTCATGTCATTTTTATGTGCATTAAGAAATGTAGGGATTTTTATAAATGACATTTTTTGTTTGTCAGGTGTGAAACAATCTAATAAGCACAACATGTTGCAATTGTTATTTTCAATTCAACTTTTATTTTTGGACGGTATCAAAGTTAAAAAGAGATTATCACTTTGACACAAAACAATTTTCCTTTCAACTTCGGTTAATCATAGTTAATTTTTTCTGTAGTCTTAGACCATAAGTTTCTGGTCTAGAAACATTAAGTTCTATACAACTATGTGTTTTTCAATAGATAAATATGGCTAAATCATATCTTAGTCATCAAAACATTAAAAATTCTTAATCATTAACTCATTTCTAACTCCATTGTCACTATGTTAATTGAAAGATTGAGGTAAGTGAAAACTAACTCTTAATTCTTGAAACAAGAGGTAAAAGAAAAACATTATAAATAGTATTTTCAATTTGATATTCAAAAAATAAAAAGGACATTATTATAAGATGCTTTAAATTTGGGAGCTGGTGTACGACGATAACAAGGGTGAGGGACTTCACTAAGATGAAAATCCAGAGTTTTATAGGTCCAAAGTTGAGGAATATCTCCAAGAGTTCATCGACGAAATTCATAAGATCATGAAGATTATGGGAGTTAGACCAATGGAAAAGGTAGACTTTTCCACTTATCAAATTAAGGGTCTTGCTCAAGTGTGGTTCAATCAATGGAAGGAGGAGAGGACAATTGATGCAGGTTCTCTTGATTGTGATAAATTTGAAGGGGCTTTTCTTGATCATTTCATTCCTCATGAGAGGTAGGAGAAAGTTCTTGAGCTCATCAATCTTCGTCAAGGAAATATGAGTGTGAAAGGGTATGCATTGAAGTTTATTCAATTAACTATGTACTTTTCTACTATGGTTACCGACTCTAGGGCGAGTGTAACACCTCAGATTTGAAAAAAAGTAAGATTTAAGGTTTTACAGATTTGGTGCCAGTACAGACGGAACCACCGACAGTCCATAGGCCGGACCATGGACCGTAGTTTGCAAGCTCCCAATGATTTAGATTGTCAATTGCAAGTATTCTTTGATGGTTCACCAAGACGGTCTGTCATTCAATGTAGGAGTTGTAGGTATGTCCCATAGGTCTGTGTCACACTTGGTGAAGTTTTAGGATCAAAGTTGGGACTCATGGTTGAGGTGTATGGTCCATAAGCGGAACCATAGACTGTACACGAGGTCCCGTCATTGGGGGTTGAAATGTTATGGACTTTGAACTCAACAATGATCGACCAGGGCGGTTCCTGGTAGGACCTATGGACCATAGATCAGAACCATCGGTGAGGAGTCGACAATTATTTAAATGGTCTTTTAGTCTTTTCCCTAGTCATTTTAACCCTATACTATGTCATTTTGCCTTCTACCCAAAGCCTTATATACTGATTTTAACCTCCAACTTACCCAATTCAATTCACTCTCCTAAATTCCCAAAGTTGATCAAGTTCATCCACTAAAATATTTCTCTCTCTAAGGAAGAAGAAGAAGTCTAGGGTTTCAAGATCAAGTCCCCAATCCACCATAGCTTTTGTGATTTGAACTCCAAGGTATGATAGCCTTCACCTATAGAGCCCTTTCCTCCATAGGGTTCATAAAACCCCTAATTTTGTAAAGTTAGATTCCCAATCAAGTTAGGGTTTTATTCAATTACCATGGGTTCCTTTCAGTGTTGATCCAATTGATGGTTTTATGTTTTCTTATGCATCAATTGAAGTAATTACATGCTTTTAGGTTGAATTCCCATGATCCCTGCATAACTCATGTTTACTAGACTATGATGATCAAAGATGGGTTTTGAACTATGAAAGATGAATTTATGAAGATATGTATGTTCTTTATAAAATTCATAAAAAATGATTTAAGTTGCTTTGAGAGTAAAACATAGATGTTATTATTGCTGTTGTTGTGATAAGATTTCTCACATCCTACTCAATACATGAATATGAAAGGGTTTTCTTACATAAGGATTCTTGGAGTTGAAAGGTTTTCTCAACAAAACTTTGAATCAAGACCGAGGAGCTATTATAATGAAATATAGCTTGGATTGGCTACTAGATGTGCCTTCCATGGATGATAAGACAAGCGGCGATTACCCATGTCTCTTAATGATAAGACAAGTAAATACTAATGACTTTTTCCATAGGATTTATGCTTAGCACCGAGTGGACAAGAGGCGATTACATATGTCCATAAACTATGTGCCACCATAGGTTGTCTTAGATAGACATTTGCTAGTGGATCCATTTAATCTAGAAGTTATGATTCTTACCTTGGCAAGTAAATAAGTCTCTTTTTGGTGTTGGATAGACACCAGATTCCATGTTATAGATCACATGGTCTATATGTCGGTTAATGGATACTTTTCACAATAATAAACTAAGGTTACTTCTAGAAGTATCTCACATGTGTTGTAAAGATGATTTTACTTGCATTGACTATGTTCATGATTATGCTTCTAACCTCTTATCATATGTCTTAACTTGGTGTTTGCATGTCATGAAATGTCCTTTTAGCATGATTTTATAACTGTTATGTATTACTATCGTACTTTATACATTATTTGTACTAACACATACTCTTTCCTACATTCTTTTAAAATGTAGGGCCTGACATCTTAATTCCGCATCCTGGTGGCTTGTGATCACCTTAGTAGCTTTTGAAGTGTGGTGAGTCCTCATGTTTCGAGGATCGAACCCTTTATTGCATATTGTCTTTACTTTTTTCCAGATTGTACGTGATGCATAGGTTTTATTTTTTCTGGAGCCATTCGATAAGGAGGAATAGAGATAGGTTGCATATTTGGGATAAGGTGAATACCAAAGTCTATATCCCTATCATGAGTAGATCATCAGGAAACACTTCCTGAAACTTATTTACAATGGGGACCAACTCAAAAGTAGGGGTTTCAGAATCCATATCCTTCACCCTAACTAGATGGTATAAGCAACCCATGGAAATCATCTTTCTAGCTTTAAGACAAGAGACAAACTGACCTTTTGACATAGAATTTCCCACTTTCCACTCTAGGATAGGCTCATTTGGAAACCAAAACTTAACCACTCGGGTTCTACAATCAATATAAGCATAAAAAGAATGCAACCAATCAATGCCAAGACTAACATTGAAATCATGCATATCGATCATTTGAGTATTGTGTTGCAAGTCCTCAAGGACCAACAACTCTTTGCAAAGTTCAGTAAATGTGAGTTTTTTGTTAAAGACCATGGCTTTTCTTGGTCACGTTGTTTCGGAGAAGGGTATTAAGGTAGCTCCTAAGAAGGCTATTGTGGTTAAAAGTTGGCTTAGACCTCTATCCCCTTAGGATAGTAGAAGTTTCTTGAGTTTAGCCGGTTACTATAAAAGGTTTATGGAAGGGTTTTCCTCAATTTCCTTTCCATTGACGAAATTGACCAAAAGCTAGTCAAATTTATAGGGGCACAAACATGTGAAAAGAGTTTCCAGAAGTTGAATGATAGACTTACTTCCGCTCAGGTGTTGACTTTACCTGAAGGAACCAATGGATTTATTGTTTATTATGATGCTTCAAGAATTGGGTTAGGATGTGTCCTTATGTAAAATGGGAAAGTCATTGCCTATGCTTCAAGACAACTTAAGGTGCACGAAAAGAATTATCCTACCCATGATTAAGATTTAGCTGCAGTTGTGTTTGCTTTAAAGATTTGGATGCATTACTTATGTGGTGTTCATGTCTATGTATTTTCCAACCACTAAAGTTTGCAATATGTGCTTGAACAGAAGGATCTAAATCTTCAATCTTCGCCAAAGAAGGTGGCTTGAGTTATTAAAGGATTACGATATGAGTGTTCTCTATCACCCAGTCAGAGTGAATATGGTGGCGGATGCTCTTAGTCGATTATGAATGGGTAGTGTTGGTCATGTTGAGGATGGTAAGAAGCTATTGGTTCGAGATATTCATAAATTGGCGCAAATGGGTATTCGGTTGGTAGACTCTAGCAAAGGCGGTGTTATGGTTCATAATTGTTCAGAGTCATCTTTTGTGTCGAAAGTGAAAGCTAAGCAAGGTCTTGGCTCGATCATTATTGAATTGAAGGAAGCGGTGCTTAAGAAGTCAGTTGAGGCTTTCTTCTAAAGGGGAGATGAATTACTTTAATATCAAGGTCGTATGTGTACTCCCCATGTAGATGACCTAAGGAAGCAGATCTTATCAGAAATTTATAATTCTCGATATTCCATTCACCCGAGAGCCACCAAGATGTACCGTGACTTGTGGAATGGGATGAAGAAAGATATTGCAGAATTAATGGCTAAGTGTCCTAATTATTAACAAGTGAAAGTTGAGCATCAAAAGCCGAGAGGTTTTTCCTAAGATATTAGTATTCCTACTTGGAATTGGGAATATTTTAATATGAACTTCATTGTTGGTTTACCTTGCACCCGACGACAACATGAATCAATTTGGGTTATAGTAGATTGAATGATAAAATTGGCTTATTTTATCCCCATCAATGTTTCTTATTCGGTGGAGGACTATACTAAGTTGTACTTGAGAGAAATTATTAGGTTGCATGGAGTGCCCTTGTCCATTATCTTCAATCGTGGTACCCAATTTATGTCTTAGTTTTGGAAATATTTCCAAAAGGGGCTGATACTCGTGTTAAGCTTAGTACGACCTTTCATCCGCAAATCGATAGGCAAGTGGAGCATACTATCTAAACTTTGGAAGATATGCTGACAGCTTTTGTAATTGACTTCAAGGGTAATTGGGATGATTACTTGCCTTTGATTGAATTCACTTATAGTAATAGCTATCACTCAAGCATTGGTATGACTCCATTTGAGGATCTATAAGTAGGAGGTGTTTATCTCCTATAGCTTGGTTTGAAGTGGGTGAAGTTGCTTTGATAGGTCCCGAGTTGGTACATGAGGCTATGGAGAAAGTTTGGCTTATTAGAGAAAGGTTGAAAATCGCTCAAAGTCAACAAAATTCCTATGTCGATGTTAGAAGAAAAGAACTTGAGTTAGATGTGAATGATTGGGTTTACTTGAAAACTTAACCCCTGAAGGGTGTAATGAGGTTTGGAATGAAATGGAAGCTTTGTCCCCGTTATGTGGGTCCATATCAGATTTTAAGGGGTATTGGTAAGGTTGCTTATGAACTTGAATTGCCTAATGACTTGGCAATGGTGCTTCCAGTTTTCCAAATCTTTTTTCTTTTTTTTGAAGAAATGTGTTGGTGATCCGACATCTATAGTACCATTGTAGAGTATTGGCATAAAGGATAGCCTTTCTGATGAAGAAGTTCTGATTAAGATCTTGGACTAGCAAGTTTGGAAGTTGAAAAATAAAGAAATTGCTTTCGTAAAGATTCTCTGGAGGAATCAGTTAATAGAGGGTGCTACTTAGGAGGTTGAGGTTTATATAATATCCCATTATTCTCATCTCTTTCCCTCAGTACCTACTCTAGCTTGAGGTATCTAGTTCCTCATGGTTTACTCTTTTGGTGTCATGTGTCTTAGATATTCCTATGATTCCTCATTTATGCATGTTTATGAAAAACTTTGTTTTTGAAAAAATAAGTTAGCTTGATACATTTGAGTATGAGTTGCATATAGACTTATCAAATGATGTTTTGAACATTCTAGCTTTGAGTAGATGTTTCCTCCTTGGATATGTGCATTTATGTGATTGCATTCATGTAGGGTTGTTAGGTCTAGTTCCTATTCTCCTTATGATGTTTTGAATCTCATTCAAGAACGAATGTTCCCAAGGGAGAGATATTGTAACACCTCAAATTTGAAAAGAAGGTAAAAATTTCAGGTTTCATAGATCTAGTGCCAGTGTAGAAGAAACTAGTAACGGTCCATAGGTCGGACCACAGACCATAGGTGGGGACCGTCATTGGCAAGCTCCCAATGATTTAGATTATCAAGTCCCACTACTCTTTGATGGTTCACCAGGGTAGTCTATCTTTCAATTTACAAGTCGTAGGTATGTCCCATAGGTTTTTCTAAGACTTGGTGAAGTTTTAAAATCAAAGTTGGGATCCACGGTTGAGGTGTACGGTCTGTAAGTGGAACCACAGACCTTACATGGGGTCCAATCATTAGGGGTCCAAATGTTGTGGTCTCTAAACTCACCAACGATCGACCAAGAGGGTCCCTCGTAGGACTTACAGACCATAGGTCAGACCCATCAGTGAGGGTTCGACAATTGTTTAAAGGGGATTTTGGTATTTTCCCTAATCATTTTAACCTTATACTACACCATTTTTCCTTCTACCAAAGCAATATATAATGATTTTAAACCTCCAAATTACCCAATAAAATCCACTCTCCTAAATTCCCAAAAGTTGATCAAGTTCATCCTCTCAAATATTTCTTTCTCTAAGGAAAAAGAAGAAGTCTAGGATTTAAAGATCAAGTCTCCAATCCACCATAGCCTTTTGGATTTGAACTCCAAGGTATGATAGTCTTCACGTATGGAGCCCTTTCCTCCATAGGGTTCGCATAATCTCCAATTTTATAAAGTGAGATTCTCCAATCAAGTTAGGGTTTTATTCAATTACCATGAGTTCCTTTCAATGTTGATCCAATTGATGGTTTTATGTTTTCTTATGCATGAATTGAAGTAAGTGCATGCTTTTAGGTTGAATTCCCATGAGCCAATGCATAACTCTTGTTTTCCAGACTATGATGATCAAAGGTTGGTTTTGAACTATGAAAGGTGAATTTATGAAGATATGAATGTTCTTTATGAGATTGATGAAAAATGATTTAAGTTGCTTTGAGAGTAAAGCATAGATGTTGTTATTGTTGTTGTTGTGAAATGATTTCTCACATACTACTCAATACATGAATGTGAAAGGGTTTTCTCACATAGGGATTCTTGGAGTTGAAAGGTTTTCCCAACTTAACTTTGAATCAAGACTTAGGAGCTATTCTAATGAAATCTAGCATGTATTGGCTACTAGATGTGCTTTCCATGGATGATAAGACAATCAGCGATTAATCATGTTTCTTAATATTAAGACAAGAAAGACTAATTACTTTTTCCGTAGGATTTATGCTTAGCATCGAGTGGACAAAAGGTGATTACTCATGTCCCATAAACTATGTGCCACCATAGGTTGTCTTAGATAGACATTAGCTAGTGGATCGACTTAAGCTAGAAGTTATGGTCCTTACCGTGGCAAGTAAGGACATTTCTTTTTGGTGTGGGATAGATGCCGGATTCCATGTTATAGCTCCCATGGTCTATATGTCGGTTAATAGCTACTTCCCCCAATAATAAACTAAGGTTACTTTTAGAAGTATCTCACATGTGTTTTAAAGATGATTTAACTTGCATTGACCATGTTCATGATTATGCTTCTCACCTATTATCTTATGTCTTAACTTGGTCTTTGCATGTCATGAAAATTCCTTTTAGCATTATTTTATAACTCTTATTCATTGCTATCATACTTGGTACATTTTTTGTACTAAGGCATACTCTTGCCTACATTCTTTCAAAATGTAGGGTCTGACGCTTCGATTTTTCATCCTCGTGGCTAGTGATCACATTAGTAGCTTTTGAAGTGTGGTGAGTCCTCATGTTCTAAGGACTGAACTCTTTATTGCAGATTGTTTTTACTTTTTTTCCATATTGTATGTGATGTATGGGTAACGTCCCAATCACTCTTGATGTAATTGATGGCTTTGAGACTATGTTAGACTTCCATTTCATTTTTGAAAAACTCTCTATGATTTAAGTTGTCTTTTAAACTCTTAACTCTATTGCCTTGTAAGATGTATGCTAAGTGGATTGTGTAGGCCCTTTCGAGGTCCTGTGCACCATGTGACGTATAGGGTGTACTTTGGGTTATGATAGTGAGGATGAGTAAGTTCGTATCAGTTGTGTCCGAGATGGTGGTCTAAGAGTTTTGTACTTCTATATTGATTAAGGAGATGTATATCTCTCATTTGATTATACATGCCAAACAAATTGAAGAGGAAAACCTAAAGAAGAAGTCTAAGAGAGTAAAATGGGTAAGGACCGGTGATGGTGACTTTTTTGATTCTAGGTCTAGTGGACAGCGTCATCCCTTATTCCTGCAAAAGTTCTCTGGTCAAGGTTCTTCTAATGTTCTGGTTTCAAAGTTCAACAATGATAGGGTATCTAACCCTAAGCCTCAAAGAGGTGGAGGTAATGGATCTTTGATCCCTGCTTGCCAAAACTATGGCAGGAGTCATTCGAGAAAATGTTTAGCTGGTACATATGTTTTCTATAGTTGTTGAAAGAGTGGTCACAAGGTGAGGGATTGTCCTTTTCTCTGTACTAAAGGTAGGGATGGTAGGAAAGCTCAGCCAAGTGATTACAGTTTGGGTGCTCTTTGTTAGAATATATTCTATGCTCTTTAGACTAGACATGATCACGAGGGTTCTCCGAATGTTGTGAGTGGTATGTTGAACGTTTTTCATCTTTATGTATATTGTTTGCTTGATCCAGGTGCTACATTGCCTTTTGTGACTCCTTATGTGGTTATGAAATATGATGTTAGTCCCAAAATTCTTTTAGATCCTTTTTAGTCTCTACTCTAGTTGGTGATTCTATTATTGATAATCTAATCTATCGAAATTGTCCCATTTTAGTTTCTCCTAGATTCGCGCATGTTTAACTTGTAGAGCTTGATATGTTAGATTTTGATGTTATTCTTGGTATGGATTGAATTCACTCTTGTTAGGCTTCTATTGATTGTAGAACCCGTGTGGTCAAAATTTAGTTTCCTAATAGACCCATATTAGAATGGAAAGGGGGAAATTCAGAACCTAAGGGTCAGTTTACATCATGCATGAAGGCTAGGAAAATGATTTCTTAATGTTGCATTTATCATCTTGTTTGGGTGAGGGATACATATTCTTAAACCCCTCCCTTTGAGTAAGTTTTGATTTTAAATCAATGTCTAGAAGTGTTCCTCGATGATCTTCCTGGTGCTCTTCCTATAAAGGAAATAGACTTCAGTATTGAATTTCTCCCAGATATGCAACCTAGCTCTATTCCTCCTTATCCTGTGGCTCTTGCAGAACTTAAGAAGTTAAAGGATAAATTGAAGGGCCTGTTAAATAAGGGTTTCATTCGACTGAGTATCACACCATGGGGTGCTCCAATTTTGTTTTCCTAGAAGAAAGATGATTTACTTTACATGTGTATTGATTATCGGCAATTGAACAAGGTCACGCTTAAGAATAAGTAATCTATTCAACCATCAATGACTTGTTTGATCAACTTCAAGGTGCTAGTTTCTTCCCAAAGATTTATCTTTGATCGAGTTATCATCAATTGAGGGTAAGGGAATGCGAGATTTTGAAGACAACTTTTCAAACTCAGTATGATCATTATGAGTTTTTGGTGATGTCATTTGGGTTGAAAAAATGCTCCGGGCACTTTTATGGATTTGATGAATAGGGTGTTTAAGCAATACCTTGATATGCTTGTGATTTTGTTTATTGATGATATTTTAATTTATTCTTCGGAGTGAGGATGGTCATGCTGATCATTTAAGAATCATCTTGCAAGTCCTCAAGGATCGTCAATTGGTTGCAATGTTTAGCAAATGCGAGTTTTGGTTGAGATATGCTACTTTCCTTGGCCACATTATTTTCATCAAGGGTATTGCGTTTGATCCTAAAAAGGTGAAAGTGGTAAGGAATTTGCCTAGACCACTTTTCCCTTTGTATATTCAAAATTTCTTTGGCTTGGTTGGTTATTATAGAAGGTTCGTTGAGGGATTCTCCTCAATTCTTCACCCTTGACTATGGTGACTCAAAAGAAGGTTAATCTATTGTCGGGAGCGTGTGAAAAAAGTTTCGAAGAGTTGAAGAATAAACTTCCGCTCTGATTTTGACATTACTCGAAGGTTCTGACAGTTTTATTATGTATTGTGATGCTTCGAGAATTGGACTTAGGTGTGTACTAACATAAAATGTGAAATTCATTACTTATTCTTCAATGCAACTTAAGTCCATGAAAAGAACTACCCTGCCCATGATTTGGAGTAGGTGGCAGTTGTTTTTACCTAAAGATTTGGAGACATTACTTGTATGGTGTCCATGTGGACGTGTTAACTTACCACAAAAGTTTCCAATGTGTGTTCAAGCAAAAGGATCTAAATCTTCACCAATTAAGATGGCTCAAAATTTTGAAGGACTACAATGTGAGGGTCCTCTATCACCCGAGCAAGGCATATGTTGTGCCCAATAGTCAGTTGTTGATGAGTAGTGTGGCCCATGTTAAAAGTTGTATAAAAGAGTTAGTTTGTGATGTTTATAGACTAGCTCGACTAGGTGTTCACTTGGTTGATTCCAAAGAGGGTGGTATCATTGTTAAGAATGGGTCAAAATTGTATTTTATATCAAATGTGAAAACTAAGCAAGATCTAGACCCAATTTGGGTTGAGTTGAAGGAACTAGTGCTTAAAAAGGCAATAAAAGCATTCTCACAAGGGGGACTAAGTGCTTTATTATCAAGGAGCCACCAGGATGTACCCTAACTTGTGGTAGGTCTATTGATGGAATAAGATGAAGAAGCATATTGTAGAATTTGTGCCTAAGTGTCAAAATTGCCAACAGGTGAAAGTAGAGCATTAGAAACTGGGAGGTTTATCTCAAAATATTAACATTCTTACTTGAAAGTGGGAAGACTTGAATATGGATTTCATTACCAGTTTACCTCGCACCCGACGGTAGAACAATTTGATTAGGGTTAGTGTGGATCATATAATGAAGTCATCTCATTCATTCCCATGAAGACTTCTTACTGGATTGAAAATTATGCTAATTTGTATATCCAAAAAATGGTTAGGTTGCATGGAGTGCCACTATCTATTATATCTGAGAGTTACCTAGTTTACTTCATAGTTTTGGAGGTCCTTTCGAAAATTCCTTGGTACCTGATGTTCGACGTAATTAAGTGACACTATTTCAGTTCAAGTGCCAATGATTGTGTGTAGTGATATAACCCAACCTAGGGTTGGGATCGTTCCCACAGGGAGTGGTTTTGAGAATTAATAGAAAAATAAAATTAAATTCTAATTAGTCATAGATATAAGCATTATCGAATATAAACATACTAAATCTAAGGGGTTACGCAAGCATCAATTATCAATGGGGGTTTGTATTAATTAACAACTGAAAAGAGCAAAAATATAAGGAAATGAGATATGGAGACGGGATTTTTAGGATGTGATAGGAATACGAGATAAACTAGACTATCGGGTACATGCTTTTGATAGTAAATTGTTGAACATTTCTGACTACGCTAGACCATAGTGGGGGTAAATTCTCTCTCGAGCAACTTACCCCGAATCAACTTGGTTTCTCTCGAACATCGAGTTGCCGCATTAAGCACAACCTCCACCTTAGCCCATTCACTCTCTCGAGCTGAATGTGTGGGAGAAGGACTAGGGTTCACTCTCTCGAAATGAACCCATGTCAACCTAATACCACTGGCTATCAATTTAGTAGTCTTAGTTTTACGACCTCTCTCTCGAGGAAGCCAAAAACACTAAGATGAAATCTTATTTGCAACTACAATCCCATTGAGTTCATACACAACTACAAAATAAAATCACATTTAAACAACAAATAAACCATCAACAAGCAAGACCCAATAGATAATTTAACCCATATTCACAAAATCACACCCCAAGAATTGGGGTTTTAGCTAGACATGTAAAAGAGATAAAAATTTATACCAATATCAATTTCCATCAACTTGGTATGAAGAATTAAGTCTTAAAACACGTCAAGAGTGAAGAATCTTCGAGACCCACATCTAATTTCTTGGAGTTGAAACCCTTTGAATCTTCAAGGTCTTAGAACAAAGTCTCCAAAACCCTCCAAAACTTACACTCTCTCAAAAACTATAAAAAGTTCGAATAATAGAAGTGATACTAAGCTAGAAATTTAAAATAAGCATTTATAGTTTTTGAAAATTTGTGCTGCGGATGACCATTTGGTGTAGTTAGTCGGGATCACCGATACGCTCTGCGATCTACCTTTTGGTCGATTTCATCGCCTTCCTGCTTTTGCCTTCAGCATTCTCATGTTTTGAGTAGTTGGGCGATATGGTACTGCTTTGCAGAACTGCTCGGCGCCACGCCGACTCCTCCATTTCATTGCCAACTTGATCTTTCCCTTCAGGGCTCAGCACACTGGAACAAAAGGCGATCTCCAGGCCGATCGGTGACTCGCTAATTGGGCTTGGCGATCTTCAGGCCTTCATTTCTTCGTTCTTTTCATCCGCGTTGTTCCTTCTTGCCAAGTAGTGTCCATGCTTTGCCTCAAACTCCAAATACCTAAAAATTGAGGATCTACATCAGATATTGAGACAAAATATGCATTTGAAGACACTAATTCTATAGAAATATATCCCTAAATGAATCCAATTTTTGGACTCATCAGTACCCAAGTAAAGCTTAACATGACCTTTCATCCTCAAACTGATGGGAAAAGATAAGCGTACTATTCAGACATTGGGAAATATGTTGAGAGCTTGTATGATTGACTTCAAAGGTAATTGGGATGATCATTTGCCTTTGATTGAGTTTTATTATAATAATAGTTATCATTACAATATTCGTATGACTCTATTTGAGGCACTTTATGGTAGGAGGTGTAGGTCTCCTATTGGTTGGTTTAAACGTTGTTAGGATACTTTGATAGGGCCTGAGTTTCTGCATAAAGCTATGGAGAAGGTTTGACTCATTAGAGAAAGGTTGGAAAGGACTCAAAGTTGAAAAAAAGTCTTATGTAGATGTTAGAAAAAGACAACTTGAATTCAATGTTTATGATTGGGTTTACTTGAAAATGTTACCAATGAAGGATGTGATTAGGTTAATAAAAAAAGGGAAGCTTATTCCCTGGTATGTGGGCCATATCAGATTTTGAGGTGGATTAGTAATGTAGCGTATGAGTTGATCTGCTTTCCAATTTGGCATTGGTGCATCAGGTGTTCCATATTTCATTGTGGAAGAACTGTGTTGGTGATCCTACATATATTGATCCATTGGAATGTTTGGGAGTTAAGGAAAGTCTTTCTTATGAAGAGGTTCTGGTTGAGATTTTGGACTATCAGGTTCAGAAATTGACAAACAAAGAAATTGTTTCCATGAAAGTTCTTTGGAGGAATCAATTAGTTGAGGGTGCTATTTAGGAGGTCGAAGCCGATATGATGTCCAAGTATCCTCATATCTTTCTCTCCGTTCCTATTCTAGTTGAGATATTTAGTTCCTCATGGTTTATTTTTTTTTGAATTCAAGCATTTTAGTTATTCTCATTTTCCATATGCATGCATGTTCATGAAAACTTGATTTTTGAGTTACATTTGATGTGATTTGCATACATGTTGGGAAAGGTGTACAAAGGTAGTCTGGTGTCAATTTCTATGTATAAGTCTATGGTTCGTAAAAGTGACCCATAAGTACAAGGAAGGATTTTGGAAAATATCAAGTCCTATATGTTGCCCTATGACTTGACAAGATAAGTTGTAAGATTTTCAATAAGCCATAGGAAGTGCCTGTAGAAATGATTCCAACTTAGTGATTTTTGATACCTCAGGTCTCATAGATCGTTTATATGCCATAGAAAATGTTACATACTATAGAAGGAAAATCGTGGGAAGTGTTGGACTTGGAGGATCTTTGGTATACTGGGTTCCAAGGGTGATGTCTACAAGCCGTAGAAAAGATGACAACCTATGAAGTGGTTTGTGGAAGTTGATTAGATATTTGGCCTCTAGTAAGTATTCTACGATTTAGTAGGACGGTCTGTAGGAATCCCTACGATATGTTGACTCCACCCGTAGAAGCTGTTTGACAGTTTCTAATTAAGGGTGTTTTGGTCTTTTCCTACCCATTTGTCCCTTAAACTATGTCAGTTTTATCCCATTACTACCCCTATAACTGGTTTTACCCTTCAAAACAATACCCATTCCCTCTCATTCACTCAAACACACAAATTCTATCAAGGGTTGTTTCTCCAATACTCTCTCAAGCTCCAAGATGTAATACTAGGGTTTGAAGATCTTCAATGTTTCTTTCTTTGCTTTTTGGGCTTTGATTACCCAAGGTATGTGGGAACTTCACCAATGGATTCCTTTCATCCATTGGGTACCAAAAGATACTCAATTCTCCAATTAATTTTCACCTAATTTCTAGGGTTTTATGTCAAATCTTCATGGGTTCAATTCATTATGATTTCATTTCTTATATTTAATGTTATTATACATGATTTGATTCAATTACTTATTTTTAATTTCATATGAGCCCATGCCTTATTGATTTTACTATGGTTATGAACTTATTAATTATGATTGTGAACTTATGCATGTTTGATGAAAACATTGATTTATGACTAAAAGATGCTTTTAAGATAAAGTGTCAATGATTTGTGAAACGTTTTCTCACACTTCAATGGAATCATGATTTAGATTCTAAGGAAGGTAAGTGTCTTAATATGAATTCATGGTTTGAAAGAAGCTACTCTAAATATGAACTTATGATTAGATTGGTAGTCTTTAATTATTGCCTTTCCAAGTATTTTTGATATGATTATGATTGTGTATTTTCCTTGGGAGTTACTTAGCACCGAGATGACTTTGGAATGGTTGCCTTACCGTTTGATGAGGTTTGGTATTTTATATCAATTCCCTTGTCCAAAACTACGTGCCTCCGTAGGATTGTCTTAAATGACCTAGCTAGGAGATCCACTTTAGCAATAATGAATGATACATAGTTCTACCTTTGCAAGTATGATGTTTGCGTAATCAAGACACAACTTCCAATGCAAGTGTCTACAATCGTACAATAGTCAAGTAACCCAACCAAGGGTTGGGGGCGAGTCCCAAGGGAGTGGTTTTGAGAATTAATAGCAACATAAAATTAAGTTCTAATTAGTCATAGCGAAAAACATTATCGAAGATAAACATGTTAAGTCTAAGGGGTGACACAAGCGTTAATTATCAATGGGGGTTTGTAACAAGTAAGCAAAACCAACAAAAATGCAAAGAGTACTTATCAAGGAGATAGGATTCTTGGGATGTGATAGGAATACGGGAATTATCTATTGGGTACATGCTTTTGATAATAAATCCGTGAATATTTGTGACTAGGCTAGACTATAGTGGGGGTAAATTCTCTCTCGAGAAACTTACCCTGAATTAACTTGGTTTGTCTCAAACACCGAGTTACAAAATGAAGAACAACCTCCGCCTTAGTCCAATCACTCACTCGAGCTGAGTGTGTGGAAGAAGGACTAGGGTTCACTCTCTCGAGCTGAACCTCATGACGACCCAATCCTACTGGCCATCAATTTAGTAGTCTTAGTTTTACGACCTCTCTCTCGAGCAAGCAGAAAACACAAAGGTGAAATCATATTTGCAACTACAATTTCATTAAGTTCCACCACAACTACTAAACGAAATCATGTCTAAACAACAAATAAATCATCAACAAGCAAGACGCAACAGATAATCTAACCCATATTCACAAAATTACACCCCAACAATTGGGGTTTTAGCTAGACATGTAAAAGAGATAGAAATTTATACCAATATGAGTTTCCATTCAAATGGGTATGGTGATTTAAGTCTCAAAACAAGCAAAGGGTGAAGACTCCACAAAACCCAAGTCCAAAATCTTGGAGTTGAAACCCCTTTGAATCTTCAAGTTCTTCAAAAACCTCTCCAAACTTAGAACTCAAAATTCTATGTTTAAAATTTTATATTAAAAATCTGATATTAAGCGACAACTCTCAATGAGTATTTATAGTTTTCAAAAATCTGTGCTGCAGCGGATCATTCGGTGTCGTTAGTCGAGATTGCCAATCAACTCGGTGATCTGCCCTTTTGTATGTTTCATCACCGTCTTGCTCTATCCTTCAGCATCATCGTGTTTTAGATCATTGGGTGACATAGTACTGCTTCGCAAAACTTCTCGGCGACACACCAACTGCTCCTTTTCACCACTGATTTTGATCCTTTCTTTCAAGGCTCAGCACACTGGAATAAAAGGAGAGGATAAGACCTTTTGGCAACTCACCGAACGGGTTGATCGATTCTCAGATCTTTATTTTTTTGTTCTTTCAGCTGACTTTGTTCATTTTTGCTAAGTAGTGTCCATAATTTCCCTCCAACTCTAAATACCTGAAACTTAAGGGTTTTCATCAAATATTAAGACAAAATATGCATTTGAGGACACTAATTTTATCAAAATACAACCCTAAATGAGTCCAATTTGTGGACTCATCAACACCCCTAACTTAAACTTTTGCTTGTCCTCAAGGAAACTCGAGTTCGGTTGTTCAAAAAGGGTGTCTCAAATAGTGCTATACAAGAATCAATTGTATATGTACACAACAAGACTTAACTTACTCATACAAGGATCAAATGTGTACTCAAAGTTTCAAGTTGTGACATATCATTATCAAAGAATCTCGAGCTCACAATACTTGCTTCAAATGCAAGTTCAAGCTCAACTATAGTGTTCAAATGCCCGCACACAAAAAATGATTCCATATTCACACAATTGTTCATAGTTTAAAGCTTCGGAATCAGATGCAACGCTCACACTCATAAAGAAGAACACAATGCATAATTTCACCCATAGGTTTACCCGTATTTTCCAATCAACACTTGCTTTAGCTCACTCAAGATCAAAAAGGTCTTTTCAAGGCTTGTAATGTGACTGAGTGCAAGGGTATGATCATGTAGGCTTAGTGACTTCCATCCTCATGAAATGTGGTACACACAACACTTCCTTTCCTCTTCCTTCATCATTTTCTTTAGTGCTCATAAGTTATCCTATTATTCACTCTCCATGGATTGTTTGGAAACCCCATTTCTTTTGTACTTTATTCCACAACTTTCTTTTTCATTCTTTTCTTCTCTTTTTCTCTTTTTTTTATTTTTTTTTTATTTTTTATGGAGGGGTTCCATTTTTCTCAACACCATGGGTTAAAGGAGACTTTCCTTGTACTTCTTGACTTTTGCTTTTCTTTTCACCACACCCCCAACTTAGGCTTTTGGCCAAAGTTGGCTATTCAATCCAGCACAAATCAAGAGGATTATAGGTAGTGGATTAAGAGAGGTCTAGTTTTCATCAAGTTTCTTCCAAAGAAAGGTAAGGCTAAAGGGGTGTTCAAAAGTGGTTCACACACTCACAAGGTATGCCAAAAAAGAGGTATATATCAAATTGTCTCACACTCTTAGAAGTTGCCTAAGATCATATCAAGAGATAAAATCACTTAGTTGACCGGACCTACGGGGCAAATTCTAGGATTCATCATGCATAGTTCACAGGTAAGCTCATCACACTAGCCATTGACACTATAAGTCAAACAAGACTCCACACTTTCGCTAGTGTGCAACGATCATCACAAGAGACTCGATTTGATCATTGGCTAGTCACAATGAGATGCAAAGAGTTCACATATTGTCTATGTAACTTCATTTGGCCTCATTGTAGCCATACTTTCATGTTTTTTGGATTATAAGCACTATCCAAGTCATCGGTATTGATCGGAACCGATACATAGATTTGCGAAGGAACAACCACATTCAACACAAAAGGGGTGGCATAAATTTTTTGGAAGGGTCAAAATCATTTTGCAATTTTGAACACGGAGCTAGAATCTCAAACCATCCATGAAAGCAGTAGTTAACACAATTATAGCTTACAACCCAAATACATAAACGAAACACAATTCACGATTAACACATAAAGGTGGGCCTCACCCCACCACAAATAAGAGCAATTTGTCCTCAAATGCAAGTAATAAAATATCCAGAATGTAAATTAAAGAAAGACAGAGAGGGAGGTAAAGAGGGGATCCTGTCTAAGTGGTTGCTATGTTTGTCTGGGCATCGGTGCCCGGAGTGACCTTAGAAGGACCAGCTCCACTGGATCAACAACATGTGCCTTTGCCAAGGAAGCCTGCACAGCAGCATATATCATAATTGCTTCAGTCTTGGTTAGGTCTTCATCTGCAGCTCCCTTAGTTTCCTCAAGCATCTCTTCATCAGTCTCTGCCTCTGACTCAGGATCAGTTGTCTGCTCCGTTCCATCCCATGTCCTGTGGTGGTCTGAGGTATCTCAGGCACATCTTGAATCTTCACTACTCCAAAGACCATGGATATATTGGTGGACTTTAGGTAGTTCATATCTTTTCTGATCTCAGCAATAATAGCCTTTAAAGCCGTCACCTCCTCCGTGGCCCCTTGGTTGCACTCACACACCACTATCCTGGCTCCTAGGGCATCAATGGCAGTGCTCAGTGGTGTCACAATGTCAGTGAGGGTAGTCTAAATCATTCTCGGAATAAAGGCCTCTAGATCGGCAGCCCGACGATCAGCGAAATGGGCTAGCTATCCTATCCGGATTAGGAAAGCCTGGGTGAGTGGAGATCGAGAAATAGCAGCAACAACAGTAGGTCTGGGAGGCGCTGCATCAGTAGAAGAACCTGGAGTGTCAGCAGGAGTAGTAGTGGTAATTGATATACCTGAAGGCCCAGGGACCAGAGTAGGCAAAAATGCCTCTGCAGGAGATGATTTTGTGTTTACTGACTCCACCGAGGCTGCCTTCTTCCTTTCTGCTTAATCCTTAAGGTACTTGGCTTCGATCCTCCATATATCAGTAAAGGATGTGGGCATCACTTCCACATCATTCTTGATATCTTAAGGTACTCGAGCTCTTTTGCACAATTCTGTGATCAATACTGGAATGGAAGTGAGGTCCGGCTCTGCCTTATACGCATGAGTATATCTGAAGCAATGATCGTACCCAAGTTTATTCGAGTTTTCTCTATGATGCAACCTAGGCAGGTGCCTTGGCAAGGCGTAGGATCGACTCATTCTGGGATGGCATAATTGTGCAGCTGATAAAACCGAACCAGAATCTTGCAGCTATGTTCAGTTCTTTCTTTTCAATCTGAGCTCCTTCCACCAAGCACTTCGAAGTATCATCTAAAATTAGTGGGGCTAACCACTTTTTCATCTCATCCAGCTTCTCCGTTCTAATCAAGTACTGGTAGTGATCCCTAATATCTGTGGACATGTACAAGACTGCGTTGATCGCCCAACTATCACACTTCATCCTCCTGCCTCTAACAACCATATTGTAAACTTCTTTGAAGGCTGCTGCTAGCTGCTTTTTCTGTGGTATTAGTTCACTGTATGCACTGTAGAAATCTCTAACCTAGTTTGGAATATAAGGACCATGGGGTCTGGTGAAGATTTGGAACTTGTGGTGTATGAGGCACTCCATTATCTCTGGGTACCTGTTAATAACCCCATCTACGGACAGATGCTTTTCCTTAAGAATCATCCTCAGTCCCTCAGCCTTTAATCTATTCATTGACTTGGGCAGAGGGCCCTGTACTAGAGGTGGTAGCACTATTGCCTGCTCTAGGACTGGAGGAGTAGGAGTGGTAGGCTGAGACTTCTTGATCCTAGATGGATCATTTAGCTTTTTGGATCCTAACTCAACCTTCTGTGCCTCCATCTAGTCATCCTCATTAGAACCTAAACCCTCACTTTCAGATGGGTTGGGGTCATTGGTATAAAAGCCATCACTGTTGGAGCTTTCTTCTGATAACTCAGGAGCTTTGTCTTTGCCCTTGCCTTTTCCACGAGTTGTGGAACGTTTTACGGCCTGGCCCCTGGATGCAGCTGCATCCTCATTAATTGTTATCCCTTTTGTTTTCCCTTGGCATGGCATGTTTTTCCCAGCAACTTTAGACCTAGAAATGTCTGCAATTATAGTGGGAAAAATTAGACAGACTAACTCAAATTCATGTAAACATAGTTATAGAAAGACTTGCTGAATAAATCGGTTAATTACCAAATCGCTTCGGCGAGCTAAGTCGGGCTCGCCGACAGGATTGGCTTAAAATTTTTAGCATGTTGGTGATTGGAAGGCCTTTTCGGTGAGTCGCTAACCTCTTTCGGTGAGCAGGGTTTTGTTCACCAAAAATACAGTGCAATATAGGTTTAGGAGTGCAGATAAAGGGCGATCTAGAATACAATCAGCGAGTCACCGAGTGCTTTTGGCGACCTCAGGCTTCTCGCCGAAAGTTATAGAAACCAATGACAAATATAACATGAATTTAAAGGCGAGATGGGCACTTTAGGAGAACTGTCGAGTAGTTCGGGGAGCTTTACCTAGCTTGCCAAATAGCCCAACGTGCCTACATTTGACCCATCTTCTCAAATTGAATCCCGCAACCCCTGAAAACAAAATTTAACTATGCACCAGTACAATTAAGCTCAGACCCATAATACTCAACCATGTTAAACGCTACGCACGCACAACCCCAAGAAATTTAACTCATTTCGATGTGCAGCCAAAGGGAGTTCAAAAATCAAGATTAAATAGGCAAGATCTACGAATTAAACTCAGCATTCAAATGATCTAAACCTATCAGAGAGGCCAAACACATGACAACCAAGATAATATCACTTGCATAAGAGTTCAAATATAAAAAATAAATGTGGGGTTTGGGAAAACCAACCTTTACTGCCGATTAAAACAAGACTGAAATGCTAGGCGGCAAAGTATTCCAATTCCAAGCATAAATAAATCAACTAAAATACTTGTCGAATGCGGAAATATTGAAAATACTAAGTAGGTGCGAGTTTGCGAAGGCCGAAAGTGAAGGAAAATGAAAAGGGTTGAAAGTTTAAACTTATGGCTTTATAAAAATTACCTAGATCTCGCCTATTCGGTGACGTTAGTATTGATCGCCGACCCACTCAGCGACACGCTGAGTAATCACTTACCTCGCCGAGTTTTACAGGACCTTCAATCAAAGTGAGGGTCCAAATTGTGGTTTACATCGGGTTCGCCGACCTATTTGGTGATTCTCTAAATGGACTTGAAGTTCGCCAAATGCAATTTCCACACTCTCTCCACACTTTAACCTGCTCAATTAACACACAATTCTTTCTAAGACACAAATAAAGCATTTAAGGCCTTGGGTTGCCTCCCAAGAAGCGCCTTAGTTAATGTCGTGGCCCGACACAAGTGCTCTCTCACTCTCCATCATTGGGGTTGGCCTTAGCGTTACTAGGTAACCCTAATAGGTAGAGAGGAGACACTGCATAATTCATGAGTGTCTGATTAGCTAGATCAATCTAGAATGAGAGCCAATCATCTGATTCAACACTTCAATATTCTCCTTCATCTCTTCCAACACTCGATCTTATTCGGTGATCTCTTGAAGAATGATTTGTGGTGTGTCCTTGACATGATTGTTCTCCTTGTCTCTAGACTTTATTTGCTCATGAGGGGGTATGTACCTCCCTTGACTTTTGCACTGGTCTTCCACCTCTGATATTTTGGTGGCTAAATCGTTCAGCTGAGTTACCAGTGCGGTTAACTTAAAGTCCCTTTCGACTTCTTCATTCGTCTTAGCCAATTTGCTACTATTTCCCTCAGCCATGCTCAGGGTATTTGCCTACAACAACAACTCAAAGAAAACAAAACTAAAAATAAAGTTAGTGAAACTACAACTAACAGGAACAAAAATTTTACTGACTAAGAATTCTCAAATAACACCACTCCCCGGCAGCGGTGCTGTTTTTATGTTTACGAATAAAGACACAACTTCCAATGCAAGTGTCTACGATCGTACAATAGTAAAGTAACCCAACCAAGGGTTGGGGTCGAGTCCCAAGGGAGTAGTTTTGAGAATTAATAGAAAAATAAAATTAAGTTCTAATTAGTCATAGCTAGAAACATTATCAAATATAAACATGTTAAATCTAAGGGGTGATGCAAGCGTCAATTATCAATAGGGGTTTATAACAAGTAAGCAAAAACAACAAAAATGCAAAGAGTACTAATCAAAGAGATGGGATTCTTGGGATGTGATAGGAATACAAGATAAACTAAACTATTGGGTACATGCTTTTGATAATAAATCCATTGAATATTTGTGACTAGGCTAGACAATAGTAGGGGTAAATTCTCTCTCGAGCAACTTACCCCGAATCAACTCGATTTCTCTCGAACACCGAGTTGCTGCATGAAGAACAGCCTCTTCCTTAGCCCACTCACTCTCTCAAGCTGAGTGTGTGGAAGAAGGACTAGGGTTCACTTTCTTGAGCTGAACCTTATGTCGACCTAATCTCACCAGCCATCAATTTAGTAGTCTTAGTTTTACGACCTCTCTCTCGAGCAAGCCGAAAACACAAAGGTGAAATCGTATTTGCAACTACAATTTCATTAAGTTCCACCATAAATACTAAAGGAAATCACATCTAAACAACAAATAAATCATCAACAAGTAATACCCAACATTTAATCTAACCCATATTCACAAAATCACACCCCAAGAATTGGGGTTTTAGCTAGACATATAAAAGAGATAGAAATTTATACCAATATGAGTTTATATTCAAATGGGTACGAAGATTTAAGTCTCAAAACAAGCAAAGAGTGAAGAATCCACAAGACCCAAGTCTAAAATCTTGGAGTTGAAACCCTTTGAATCTTCAAGTTCATCAAAACCCTCTCCAAACTTAGAACTCAAAATTCTATGTTAAAATTTCTATATTAAAAATCTGATATTAATCTACAACTCTCAATGAGTATTTATAGTTTTCAAAAATCTGTGCTACAGCGGATCATTCGGCGTCGTTAGTCGAGATTGCCGATCAACTCGGCGATCCACCCTTTGGTAGGTTTCATTGCCATCATGCTCTATCCTTCAGCATCGTCGTGTTTTAGATCATTGGGTGACATAGTACTGCTTTGCGGAACTGCTTGGTGACACGCCGACTATTCCTTTTCATCGCCGATTTGATCCTTTCTTTCAAGGCTCAGCTCACTGGAACAAAAGGCAAGGATAAGACCTTTTGGCGACTCGCCGAATGGGTTCAGGGATTCTCAGATCTTCATTTCTTCGTTCTTTCAGCTGCCTTTATTCATTTTTGCTAAGTAGTGTCCATGCTTTCTCTCCAACTCCAAATACCTGAAACTTAAGGGTTTTCATCAAATATTGCGACAAAATATACATTTGAGGACACTAATTTGATTAAAATACAGCCCTAAATGAGTCCAATTTGTGGACTCATCAAAGTAGACTATCTATCTTCGGTGTGAGTGTTACACTAGATTCCATGTTATAGCTCACATGGTCTTATTTCCAGTTAATGGTAAATATCCCAAAAATGAACTATGTTTTCTACAAAAGTCTTCTCAAAGCTTTTTAGATGGTATTCAATTTACATTGACCATGTTATAATTCCGATTTCTCATTAAAGGATTTAACTATGTTTACTTGGTCATGAATATCATGTTTAAGTTCATCATATTATCATGCCTACATTTTTATACATTTTCCATACTTTATACATTCAAAGTAGTGATGCATAATGTGCCCATATTGTTTGAAAAATAGGATCTGATGCTTCTCCTTCCGCATTTGGCTAGATTGAGATTGCTCAGTTTTTGGATTTCTTAGATTGGTGAGTCCACATAGTTTGAAGGCGTGGCTATTGCCAGTTTACCAATTTCTTAGTCTTTCAGTTTCAAAGTCATGTTCATGACTTAGGGGTTTGTCCTAGTCACACCTATGAGTAGAAGACTTATGTCAGATATTGTTAATGTTGCACATTTTCTCCTATATACTATATTGGTATCTTCTATGTCATCTTATGAGTTGACACTGATATTTCTTATAATCTCATTTATTGTATTTCTTTTATGTCATGCTTATGTCAAGTGGCTTGTATAGGGTCTTTAGGGGTCCTTTTTTCCATGTCACGTATAGGGTGTACTTGAGAAAACCTTTCACAATTTCATTGATGCTCATTAAAACACAACCTAGATCATAAAACTTATTTTATAAAGCATGCATAATTCGATAAAAACATGATTCATAGGTTCATGGCATTTCTTTGAATTCATGCAAATTAGGGTTCATAGTAAAAATCATGATCAATGCATGGGTTCATATGATTTCAATTATAACACATGTAATTGAGTTAAAAATTTATAATAAAATTCAAGAAATTGAATCCTCATAAATAGAACCCATGAAGAATTAAAAAAAACTAATTAATTTGATTGAAATTGAATTGGAGAGTTGGAGAAACCTTGGGGCTCCATGGGTGAATAAAATACATTGATGAAATCCTACATACCTTGATCTTGAAACCCTAAGAAATTAATGAATAAATAAGAGTTAATATTGACGAACCCTAGAATCCTGTGTGAGCATTGGTAAGAATTGGGAGAGATAAACTTGGTTGGTATTTGGGAATTAAGGGAATGAATTTATAATGGGTAATTTTGGGATTTAGAAACCTTATATAGGGTTAGAAATTAGGGTCGAAACTACATAGCTTAGGCCTTAAGCACATAGGAAAAGACCCTAATACCCCTTTAAAATAACTGTCAGACCTACTCTACAGAACCGACCTACAGTCTATATGACTTTCTGTGGACCGTACTAGTCAACTGTATTCCAAAGTACTGGAACCTTAAATTCATCCAATTTTTGTCAGTACCATTCTAAAGCCCGTAGACCCAAACCGTAGGACCTTCCTATAGTCCAAGTCAATTTGATGGACCATCCTGGTAAATTGTGGAATGAATTACTTGGACTTGATATTTTTTTCCAAAACTTGGCCAACTTCATACGGATGCACTCTACTGTCTGTAGAAGCATCTACGACCCATATAATGGATCTGTAGAATACAATTAGTAGCTAAATGGTAAAATCTTCCCTTTTCCAAATTCCAAGGTCTACGACTCATAGAATGGATCTGTAGAATACAATTAGTAGCTAAATGATAAAATCTTCCCTTTCCCAAATTCTAAGGTTTTACATATCTTCCCCTTGGGAACATTTTTCCTCAAATGAGACTCATGCTAGTATGAATAGAGTAGAAGAGACACTAACAAGCCAACATAAATGCAATTTTTGTGAAAATGCACATAAACATGGAGAATCTCCAAGCTAAATCATTTCATCAAAATTAAGTTTTCTTGAACATGCATGCATTTGGAAAAATGAGAATAACTAAAACGCATGAATTCAAAAGAATGAACCATGAGAAACTAATATCTCAAGCTAGAATAGGAGGGGAGGTAAAGAGATGAGGATACTAGGAGATCATATCGACTTCGACTTCCCAAGTAGCACCCTCAACTAATTGATTCCTCCAAAGAAACTTTACGGAAGCAATTTCCTTATTCCTCAACTTCTGAACTTACCTGTCTAAAATCTCTACCGGAACTTCTTCATAAGAAATATTCTCTTTAACTCTCAAACCTTCCAAAGGAACAGTAGTGTAGCACCCCGTATTACACATAAGTCTGTTCATATGATACTTGGCATAGACTTATCATATAGGTGAGGAACCATGTTTCTTATATGATAAGTGTTGGTTTAAACTAGCTTGGAAGGTGATGTGATGCCTTGCACATTTTAGCATGTGTACTACAAGTTAACCCCGACGAAAGTATTTAAACTCGAGATAGTAAGGTGGTAATTGAGTCTAATGCTCAAATTTAAGTGCTAAATTAAGGCAAAAGGAATTAATATTTAGAGAATAGAATGAAATGGTGAGCTGCTTGCTTGGCTTAATTAAGCTACTATCTGATCACCTACTTGAGCTATATGGATATAGTTAAAGGGCCCAAGGTTAATGGATCATATTTAGGCTTATGTTAATGGGCTCACTTAAGTCCCAAACTAAGTAAAAGAAAATAAAAGTGAAAGGAAACCCAGCAACCAAATATGCTAAGGCCCAATGTAGTTAAGCCCAAGTAAAGGCTAGTAGGTGCATCACCTAGTTTGACTTTTTGAGCTCCTTAATGTACATAAGACGATGCATCATCTCCTTGACCAATTAGTGGCTAACAATGGACCAAAAAAAGGGAGGTTCTAGAGGATTTTTTTTATGGTTAAGAAGGCTCCATATAAATCCAATATAAGCTGATATTTTCACTCATTTTAACAATTAAGGAAAATTAGATTGAACTTCAGCTCTCTTTCTCTTTTCTCTCAAGTATTAAAACAACAACCTTGAAATTCCTTCTAGGATTCTTGAAGAAACCCTCATATCTACAAACCAAGGTAAGAGAAACACTTATGGATTTAGCTTGATTCTCCTATAGAAGACTAGGAAAACATGTTATTCATGCTTAATTATAAGTACATGGCAGAAGTTCCCATAAGCTACTGCTCATTTTTTCTTGGTTATTAAGAAACTTTTCTCTTCTTCTTTGATTTAAGTGTGAAGGGAAGTTGAAGTTCTAGAAGAGTTCAAGTTATAACGAGAAATTGCAGAAATTGAGGTAAGGTGACTGCTCCATCTTTTTTGTCCTCCTTAAGTATGAGTTTGAGTGAGGAATTATGGGTGTGCTGTCATGAAGTATATTCAAGGGGGGGGGGTGGTGATTTCAATATTTGGTTGTATAATAAAGAATATTTGAGGTTGTTTTATGTGTATTGTGGTTGGGACAACTAGGGTAATCATGGGAAAGGATATATAAGGTATGTATTGGACAGAAAAGAAGGATGTGGTGATACACATTATTTTGAGGGTTGTATGGGCTCATTATCAATCAAAGTTAGCTACTGTTTTATGAGGATCACAATGTGATAGTTGCTAATATTAGTTTATCATGACTTATATTATAGATTAACACCTAAAAGGGGAAGCTGAATCATGATAGTTATATTGGTCAGATATAAAGGTATGTAAGGCTACTCAATTCGATATTCCTTGGCATGAAATATGATATTTGTGAATAGTATCAACAAAGTGATTTTCCTAAGTTCTATTCCTAGTAAAGGAAAAATAGTTGTAGCGTACGATCTTTGAATAGCTAACAATATTTTCCCCTCTCCTTAGTGTGTAAAATTACTTCATTATATGTTCATTACTCTATACTTGTGTAATTATCCTCCTATGTGCTAGTATAGAAATGATATTTGCAAAGGCAAGCTTGGTGAATTCTCATCTTAGTCAACTGAAGTCAATTATGTCATTGTTACTACCTTCAAGTTATTATTTTCATGTCTTCTACTATTGGTCCATATTTCCAAATCTCAAAAATAATTATGACCACCAAAACAACAATCTCAAAGATCAAAGAATTTAAGCGAAGCAATCTGTATAATTATGGGTGGTAGCTTAGGGGCAAAAGCCTAGCATGGGTCAATCCTAATTGGTATAGAAGGGTGGCAACTCAGGGGGTGAAAGCCTAGCATGGGCATATCCCAATTTGTGTAATTATGAGGACAACATCCCAGGGGTTAAAATGTCTAGCATGGGTCATCCTGTTCTACCACTGATCAGCTGATCACTTGTATCATATGCCCTACAAAGATTATAAAGTACAGAAAAGTAAAGAAAAGAATGTAACTTACACGATCCCATAAGAATAAACAAATGTGGTCTTTTCTTCTAATCTATGCACTCATATATTGATACTTGATTTCATTTGAGCCCTTGTTTTACATATTTTATTGCCTTACATATTTAGTACACTTTTTTTGTACTAATGTCCCTCGCGGGGAACGGTGCATTTCATGCTGCAGGCACAGGTAGTCCAGCTTGTAAACCAGCTTGATTTGGAGCTTTACTGAGTACTTAGTAGATTCATTTTGGTATTGTATTGTAGTAAAGAGTAAGGTGGGGTCTGTCCTAACCTACTCTAAGTATGTCTATATTATAGAGGCCTTGTAGACTAATGAATAGCATAGAGATATTGTTGGTTCCTTAACAGTTGTGGCCTTAACGGCCAAGCCATGTGTATATATTTTGGCCCTACATATGTTGTTCTTTTATCACTGTAGCTTAAAAACATACTTTTTAGAGTTTCAGGATTATCTTAGCTAAACGCATGGTAGGTACAGGTTATACATGGGTTCTCTTGGTCCTTTACAGCATCGGGTGCTTGTCTGTCTTAATGGGATTTGAGGTGTGACAAATAGATGTCAGATCTATGACATACTTTTTTAATAAAGAGTCATGGAATACTGGATGTACTGATGCTAAATCATTAGGCAATTCAATTTTTTGTTTGTTTAAGTAAAAATCCCCAAAAGGCATTGATAAATGAAAAGAGAATATATCAGGGACTAAGCTTTCCTTTGTTCTTAAACCTCTTGACACCCTTCATAGGAGAAATTTTTAAGTAGACCCAATCATCAACATCGAATTCTAGTTCTCTTTTTCTAACATTAGAATAAGACTTTTTTTGACTTTAAGCCGTTTTCAATCTTTCCCAGATAAGTCAAGCCTTTTTCAAAGCCTCATGCATAAACTCAAGCCCTATAAAAGAACCTCACCAACTTCAAACCAACCTATAAGAGACCCACACCTCCTACCATAAAGAGCCTCAAATGATGCCATCCCAATTCTTGAATGATAACTATTATTATAAGTAATCTCAATAAAAGGCAAATGATCATCACAATTACCTTTAAAATCAATTGCATAAGCTCTCAACATATCTTCTAATTTTTCAATGGAACGCTCGGCTTGCCCATCAATCTGAGGGTTAAAAACCGTACTAATTTTCACCCTTTTGAAATGACTTCCAAAACTAAGATGTAAACTGAGTACATTGATCAGAGATAATAGACAAGGCACTTACCTTACCATCTTTCTAATATAAATCATGGCATAATCTTCCAAAGAAAATGAAGTCTTAACGAGTAGGAAGTGAACCAATTTCGTCATTCGGTCTATAATAATCCAAATTGAATCAAATTGTCAATGAGTATGGGGTAAACCCATAATGAAGTCTATATTTAAATCTTCCCACTTCTATGTAGAAATACTAATGTATTGAGCCAAACCACCCAGTTTTTTATGCTCAACTTTCACTTATTGACAATTCAAATATTTAGCCACAAATTTTGCAATATCCTTCTTCATCCTATTCCATCAACAGACCTCTGTAACACCCGGAAAACTAATAGGTGAAACTAGATCCTTATGTGAGAGTTTTAGAGTTTGATGTGTGGGTTGGAATAGCAAAATGGCTTCCCATACATAGGATGACGGGTTTAGGGGTTAAATGTCAAGGTGCGACTCCCCAAGGACCAACCAAGGGATCATGAGGAGAACCCTAAAGCCTAACCTCCAAGCTGCCCCAAAATGCCAAAAATAGTAAACCACAGAGGGGACCTATGCCTCGTAGGGTGGTCCACGCTCTGTGGGAGTGGTTCGTGGGTAAAAGGCCAAATAGAGAAGCTGCAAACCTCAACCCACGAAGGACCAGTATGGTCCGTGGGTCTATCCACGCCCTGTAGGTGGGGGCCGTGGATGGGGTCTTGCAAATTGCCCAAAGTCGGCCAAAGGTAAGGGTTAGTTAGGTAATTTCCTTTTTAGTTAGTTTATTGTAGGGTCATTTTATGTATTTTAGTAGACCTATATAAGACTTTTTTAGTCATAACCACCTCATATACCTCATAAATCCCAAGACCCCAAGTTCATAACCAACTTTCCCCCAAATATTTCTCTCTCTAAAACTCCATAGAAGAAGAAGAAGGTGAAGTCTAGGGTTGAAGGGTCTCTCTTTTCTACTCAATTTCACAACTTGAAAATTCCCCCAAAAGCTAGGGTTTTATTCCAAGTCATGGATTCCTTTCCAAAAATGATTTTAATGATTTACATTATGATCAAATTGATGAATCATTATTGTTTTAATGATGAATTTCCTAAGAATCCATGAATTTCCCTATTTTCCCAATGTGGATCTTAAGGTGTGAGTATTATTATATGCTGATCCAATTGAATGGATAATGGTTATTTATGGTATAATTACATGATTTTAGTATGATTTTACATCTATTCTTGAGTAGCCTAAGGTTTAAGGGTGAAATTGATATAGTTTGGCTTATGCCATGGAAGAGGCAATTGAGGGCTTAGATGTGACCTTCTAAGATTGATTAACTACTTTATGAATTACTTGAGATTAGAGTAAATGAAGATGAATTACTTTAAAGTAAAGCTTGTAAACATGAATTGATTAGATTAGGGCTTATATGATGGATGATGGTTTAGTGATATTGAGATTGAGTTTGTATGATGTTATATGACTATAATTGGTTAAGAATGAATCATATGGTTAGATTATCTTGAAAATTAGGTATACATGATGATCATGTGAGGTATTTCTTGAGAGTAAGGCATGTAGTATGAAGATGATATCTATGGCTTTAAGGGTAAAAACTAATATAAATGATCTAATGATGTTAAGGCTTTAAGAGGGAAACTATTAAGTGTGTTGAATTGTATGTGATTTTATTGTGGAAAGACTCCACCAACATGACCTATATTATGAGTATTTGAGACCATACATTTAGTGACTTGATTACTTGAACTATGACTATATCCATGTCTAATATAATGAAATTCTAGATTTGTTGATTGAACATTGGCTTTGGCCCTTAAAGGGGAAATATATGATATTATACATGCTTTATGAAAGTGTGTTTATGCTTTACGAACATCTTTTGAGAAAGTGAAGTGATCATGACGTTGATGTAATTGTGGTGTTGTTGAAAGTTTATTCTCACACACACTCTTATGCAGGGCTATGAATGAAGAGACCATGACTATAATGATGTTATTGTGTTGATTGAAAGTTCAGTCTCATCAACATATAATGAATATAATGTGAAAGTGTTTCTCACATATTAAAGATTCTAAGTTGAAAGTCAGTTCACCCCTAATTGAATCTAACATGAAGACATGGACTGTGAAAGTTTATTCTCACACATGATCTAATGAGCTATCCTAATGAAACAAGTTTGGATTCAATAAAAACTTTATGGGAATTATGCTTAGCACTGAGTGAATATTGGAAATGAGATAGACTCTCTCCCGTCAATTTAATAGGTCTGGTTTCTACATGTAATCTCATGAGATGGAGGCTCCTCCGTTAAGTAAGGTTGGGGTTTGTAAAAGCAATCTCGTTATGCTATTAACTATGTGCCCCCCATAGGTTATTTAGCTACTGGATCAATCTCCAAGCTAATACATTTTAGTTCTACCTTAGGCAAGTAGGAAACCTCTTTTTCTTGTGGCATGACACTGGATACGATGCAAACTCACATGGTCTATGTCGGTTAAGGCTAATTCCCATAAGGTCGAGTCTAGGATGAACTATGGCAATTCAAGAAGTACTACTTAGTGTGGGTGGGGGTATGGGGCTTCATCCATGCATTGCACAAGTAGGCTTTGAGAGTAGTTATGGTAGGTTCCTCTTTTGCCATGATGACTCATGTAATGAATGTGCTTGTGACTAAATGACAATTGCATTCGATGTAAATGTTACTTGTAAGGTTGTATGCTACTTGGACTGTTTCCATGGGTTCCTTTCTTTGATATAATTGACTAAAAGTGAATGTTTCCTAGTCTATGAAAAATAGGCTAAGGATGAGATTAAAAGAGGGTAAACATGAATGAGTGTCTAAAGTGACTTGCTTAGTATAGGTGGGATTATGGGATCTTATCCATGCATTGCACAAGCTTGCCTTGAGGTGGCTTATGAAGTGTTTCTCTCATGTCATGCTAAAACTAGATTGCAATGACTATGTATAAGTCCCAAATGGTATTTCTAATGCTCACTAGTTGTGATTGTTGTCTACCATGCTATAGTATATGTCTTATCATGATATCTCTTATGCTTATGACTTGTGTTTTTACATTATCTTCAAAATGGTAGTTTAAACTAGTAATGTGCATGCATTCAACTAAAATGTCCCTTTTTGCATGTCTTAAAGGTTTTTATGCATGGCTATCATACTTAGTACATTTTTTGTGCTAACCCATATTTCTTCTACATTTTTCACGAAGTGTAGGGTTTGGTGAAATCAACTTCCATCCTCGTGGCTAGGATTATAGTAGATCAAGAAGAAGAAGTTTGGTAAGTCCTCATAGTATTCGAGGGCTTGACCACTATGTCCTTTAAGTCTTTCTTTTTATGTTTAGAGCTTTTGTATGGGCTGCGTCCCAAAGTGGTAGTCTTAATGGTTATAGATGGTTTAAGACAAAGTGTAGACTTTCGCTTGTTTTTATAAAAGACTTCGATTGTAAAAGAAAATTTTTTAAATTTCCACACCATTTTCTATTATCTTATGTTATGATATGCTATGAGGCGTGTATGAGGCTTTTCGGAGTCTTGTACGCCGTGTCACATCTAGGGGGAACTCCCGGGTCATGACAAAAATGGTATCATAGCACAAGGTTTTGGGATGATTATAGGATTGTCTCAAACCACATCTAGTAGAGTAGTGTTCATAATGTGAAGCACACCATATTTATGAATAGGAGGCTATTGGATGTTAGGAAACCTCACTTCTTCATTCCATAAGTCATGCCATAGAGTTTAACTCTATACGGTCTCTCTCCTACTCCTTCTCAAATGGTCTTTAGGATATGACCACTTGAAGGGCTCATGCTACAAGAATCAAGGGAGAAAAGGTTGGTAGTGATGCCAATTATGGCTATGTGACAAGATAGAATTTGACATGATAGATTTAGATGATATCCTTTGGTATAAATGGGTTGGATTATTGTTATGTGTGTTTGTTGGTAGAACCCAACTTAGTCATTATGAGTTTTAGGGTGTGTTCGAGGATTTGATGAATAATGGTGTTTAAGTGATGCCTAGAGGTGTTGAGTGAGTAGGCTCCTTTAAAAGAGGGTAGAAGTGTAATTCTCCATGGTTTATAATCATCTTGTGTGCAGGGTTAGTGATAACTTGGGCCAACCTTTGAGTTGAAAAAAATGGTGCTTAGAAAAGTCCATATAGGTTTACTCCTAAGGGGGAGATAATGTGCTTAGATAGCATGGTTGTTGAGTGTTCTAGATGTTCATGATTTGGATTGGCTTGAAATTCTCACCTTGAGAGGTGTAGTGATTTTGAGAACTTTTAGTCTTGGTTTGGTATGCTCATATGAGATCTTGAGTGGTGTTGGTAAGGTTGCTTGTGAGCAAGAGTGCTTAAATGAGAACCTCTCTAATTTAGAAGTACTGGTAGAGGTCTTCGGCAAGTTAAGAAATAGAAGAATGAGGAAGTTTCTTTCATGAAGGTGTGAAGGAGTGATCGTTGAGTGAGGGTTGTAGGTAGGTGCTACTGGGATGCCAAGGGCCAATGAGATGTCCCGATATCCTTATCTTTCCTTCTATTTCTCCTTTATCTTGAGATGATAAGTTTCCCTTGACTTGTTTCATGATTGTGGAGTCTTGGATGTTGTATGTGTTCCATAATTTCCTTGTATTATGCATGTTCTTGGTGAAATTCATGTTTAGTGAGAAGATGAGTTTTTACGATTTAAGTTCCTCATGTTATTGTGCATTAAGTATGAATTCCCTACTTGACTTAATGTGATGAATTGATGAACATGCTTTTGTACTCTTTTGAGAGTAATCGCATATTGGCTCCATGATATTGTTTATTTAAGTTGCAAAAGTTAGTTCCTCCTATCATTATGAGAAATGTTGAAGTTTTCATGCATAATGAGTTGTTAGATGTAGTTCCTACTCCCTTGTGTTGCATTAATTATGTTTTGAGATGGAGTAGATATTTCCTTCTTTGAATCGTGCATTATTATGATGTTTCATGCATGATGGGCTGCTAGTCTTGAGTCTTTAATTCCGTAAGGTGTCTAGATCTTCATTCAAGGATGAATGTTCCCAAAGGGGAGATATAGTAACACCTCAAAAACTAGTAGGTGAAACTAGAGCCTTATGTGAGAGTTTTAGAGTTTGATGTGTGGGTTGGAATCGTAAAATGGCTTCCCATACTTAGGATGAGGGGTTTAGGGGTTAAACATCAAGGTACGACTCCCCAAGGACTAACCAAGGGTCCTTGAGGAGGGCCCTAAAGCCTAACCTCCAAGCTGCCCCAAAACTGCCCAAAATAGTGAACCAGGGAGGGGACCTACGTCCCGTAGGGTGGTCCATGCTCGGTGGGAGTGGTTCGTTGGTCAAAGGCCAAATGGAAAAGCTGCAGACCTCAACCCATGAAGGACCAGTATGGTTTGTGGGTCTATCCACACCTCGTAGGTGGGGGTCGTGGATAGGGTCCTGCAAACTGCGTAATGTCGGCGAAAGGTATGGGTTAGTTAGGTAATTTCCTTTTTAGTTAGTTTATTGTAGGGTCATTTTATATTGTTTTCCTAGACCTATATTAGACTTTTTAAGTCATTAACCATCTCATATACCTCATAAATCCCAAGACCCCAAGTTTATAACCAACTTTCCCCCAAATATTTCTCTCTCTAAAACTCCATAGACGAAGAAAAAGGTGAAGTCTAGGGTTGAAGGGGCTGTCTTTTCTATTCAATTTCGTGGAGATTCTTCAATAAGGTATGGTAGCTTTTCATTTATGGGTTGCCTTCACCCATATAGTCCCTTCAACTTGAAATTCCCACAGAAGCTAGGGTTTTATTCCAAGTCATGGATTCCTTTCTAAAAAATGATTTTAATGATTTAATTGATTTATATTATGATCAAATTGATGATTCATTTCTATTTTCATGATGAATTTCTCTATTTTCCCAATGTAGATCCTAAGGTGTGAGTATTATTATATGTTGATCCAATTGAATGGATAATGGTTGTTTATAGCTTAATATCATGATTTTACTATGATTATACATGTATTCTTGATTAACCTAAGGTTTTAGGGTGAAATTGATATAGTTTGGCCTATGCCATGGAAGAGGCAATTGAGGGCTTAGATGTGACCTTCTAAGATTGATGAACTACTTCATGAATTACTTGCGATTAGAGTAACTAAAGATGAATTAATTAAAAGTAAATCCTGTAAACATGAATTGATTAGATTAGGGCTTAGATGATGGATCATAGTTTAGTGATGTTGAGATTGAGTTTGTATGATGTTATATGACTATAATTGGTTAAGAATGAAGCATGTGGTTAGATTATCTTGAGAATTAGGTATACATGATGATCATGTGAGATATTGCTTGAGAGTAAGGCTTGTAGTATGAAGATGATTTCTATGGCTTTAAGGGTAAAAATTAATATAAATGAGCTAATGATGTTAAGGCTTTAAGAGGGAGGCTATTAAGTGTGTTGAATGGATGTGGTTTTATTGCGGAAAGACTCCACCAACGTGACCTATATTATAAGTATTTGAGATCATGCATTTAGTGACTTGATTACTTGAACTATGATGATATCCATGTCTAATATAATGAAATTCTAGATGTGTTGATTGAATATGGTCTTTGGACCTTAAAGGGGAAATATATGATATTATACATGCTTTATGAAAGTGTGTTTATGCTTTACGAACATCTTTTGAGAAAGTGAAGTGATCATGACGTTGATGTAATTGTGGTGTTGTTGAAAGTTTATTCTCACACACACTCTTATGCAGGGCTATGAATGAAGAGACCATGACTATAATGATGTTATTGTGTTGATTGAAAGTTCAGTCTCATCAACATATAATGAATATAATGTGAAAGTGTTTCTCACATATTAAAGATTCTAAGTTGAAAGTCAGTTCACCCCTAATTGAATCTAACATGAAGACATGGACTGTGAAAGTTTATTCTCACACATGATCTAATGAGCTATCCTAATGAAACAAGTTTGGATTCAATAAAAACTTTATGGGAATTATGCTTAGCACTGAGTGAATATTGGAAATGAGATAGACGCTCTCCCGTCAATTTAATAGGTCTGGTTTCTACATGTAATCTCATGAGATGGAGGCTCCTCCGTTAAGTAAGGTTGGGGTTTGTAAAAGCAATCTCGTTATGCTATTAACTATGTGCCCCCCATAGGTTATTTAGCTACTGGATCAATCTCCAAGCTAATACATTTTAGTTCTACCTTAGGCAAGTAGGAAACCTCTTTTTCTTGTGGCATGACACTGGATACGATGCAAACTCACATGGTCTATGTCGGTTAAGGCTAATTCCCATAAGGTCAAGTCTAGGATGAACTATGGCAATTCAAGAAGTACTACTTAGTGTGGGTGGGGGTATGGGGCTTCATCCATGCATTGCACAAGTAGGCTTTGAGAGTAGTTATGGTAGGTTCCTCTTTTGCCATGATGACTCATGTAATGAATGTGCTTGTGACTAAATGACAATTGCATTCGATGTAAATGTTACTTGTAAGGTTGTATGCTACTTGGACTGTTTCCATGGGTTCCTTTCTTTGATATAATTGACTAAAAGTGAATGTTTCCTAGTCTATGAAAAATAGGCTAAGGATGAGATTAAAAGAGGGTAAACATGAATGAGTGTCTAAAGTGACTTGCTTAGTATAGGTGGGATTATGGGATCTTATCCATGCATTGCACAAGCTTGCCTTGAGGTGGCTTATGAAGTGTTTCTCTCATGTCATGCTAAAACTAGATTGCAATGACTATGTATAAGTCCCAAATGGTATTTCTAATGCTCACTAGTTGTGATTGTTGTCTACCATGCTATAGTATATGTCTTATCATGATATCTCTTATGCTTATGACTTGTGTTTTTACATTATCTTCAAAATGGTAGTTTAAACTAGTAATGTGCATGCATTCAACTAAAATGTCCCTTTTTGCATGTCTTAAAGGTTTTTATGCATGGCTATCATACTTAGTACATTTTTTGTGCTAACCCATATTTCTTCTACATTTTTCACGAAGTGTAGGGTTTGGTGAAATCAACTTCCATCCTCGTGGCTAGGATTATAGTAGATCAAGAAGAAGAAGTTTGGTAAGTCCTCATAGTATTCGAGGGCTTGACCACTATGTCCTTTAAGTCTTTCTTTTTATGTTTAGAGCTTTTGTATGGGCTGCGTCCCAAAGTGGTAGTCTTAATGGTTATAGATGGTTTAAGACAAAGTGTAGACTTTCGCTTGTTTTTATAAAAGACTTCGATTGTAAAAGAAAATTTTTTAAATTTCCACACCATTTTCTATTATCTTATGTTATGATATGCTATGAGGTGTGTATGAGGCTTTTCGGAGTCTTGTACGCCGTGTCACATCTAGGGGGAACTCCCGGGTCATGACAAAAATGGTATCATAGCACAAGGTTTTGGGATGATTATAGGATTGTCTCAAACCACATCTAGTAGAGTAGTGTTCATAATGTGAAGCACACCATATTTATGAATAGGAGGCTATTGGATGTTAGGAAACCTCACTTCTTCATTCCATAAGTCATGCCATAGAGTTTAACTCTATACGGTCTCTCTCCTACTCCTTCTCCAATGGTCTTTAGGATATGACCACTTGAAGGGCTCATGCTACAAGAATCAAGGGAGAAAAGGTTGGTAGTGATGCCAATTATGGCTATGTGACAAGATAGAATTTGACATGATAGATTTAGATGATATCCTTTGGTATAAATGGGTTGGATTATTGTTATGTGTGTTTGTTGGTAGAACCCAACTTAGTAATTATGAGTTTTAGGGTGTGTTCGAGGATTTGATGAATAATGGTGTTTAAGTGATGCCTAGAGGTGTTGAGTGAGTAGGCTCCTTTAAAAGAGGGTAGAAGTGTAATTCTCCATGGTTTATAATCATCTTGTGTGAAGGGTTAGTGATAACTTGGGCCAACCTTTGAGTTGAAAAAAATGGTGCTTAGAAAAGTCCATATAGGTTTACTCCTAAGGGGGAGATAATGTGCTTAGATAGCATGGTTGTTGAGTGTTCTAGATGTTCATGATTTGGATTGGCTTGAAATTCTCACCTTGAGAGGTGTAGTGATTTTGAGAACTTTTAGTCTTGGTTTGGTATGCTCATATGAGATCTTGAGTGGTGTTGGTAAGGTTGCTTGTGAGCAAGAGTGCTTAAATGAGAACCTCTCTAATTTAGAAGTACTGGTAGAGGTCTTCGACAAGTTAAGAAATAGAAGAATGAGGAAGTTTCTTTCATGAAGGTGTGAAGGAGTGATCGTTGAGTGAGGGTTGTAGGTGAGGGTGCTACTTGGGATGCCAAGGGCCAATGAGATGTCCCGATATCCTTATCTTTCCTTCTATTTCTCCTTTATCTTGAGATGATAAGTTTCCCTTGACTTGTTTCATGATTGTGGAGTCTTGGATGTTGTATGTGTTCCATAATTTCCTTGTATTATGCATGTTCTTGGTGAAATTCATGTTTAGTGAGAAGATGAGTTTTTACGATTTAAGTTCCTCATGTTATTGTGCATTAAGTATGAATTCCCTACTTGACTTAATGTGATGAATTGATGAACATGCTTTTGTACTCTTTTGAGAGTAATCGCATATTGGCTCCATGATATTGTTTATTTAAGTTGCAAAAGTTAGTTCCTCCTATCATTATGAGAAATGTTGAAGTTTTCATGCATAATGAGTTGTTAGATGTAGTTCCTACTCCCTTGTGTTGCATTAATTATGTTTTGAGATGGAGTAGATATTTCCTCCTTTGAATCGTGCATTATTATGATGTTTCATGCATGATGGGCTGCTAGTCTTGAGTCTTTAATTCCGTAAGGTGTCTAGATCTTCATTCAAGGATGAATGTTCCCAAAGGGGAGATATAGTAACACCTCAAAAACTAGTAGGTGAAACTAGAGCCTTATGTGAGAGTTTTAGAGTTTGATGTGTGGGTTGGAATCGTAAAATGGCTTCCCATACTTAGGATGAGGGGTTTAGGGGTTAAACATCAAGGTACGACTCCCCAAGGACTAACCAAGGGTCCTTGAGGAGGGCCCTAAAGCCTAACCTCTAAGCTGCCCCAAAACTGCCCAAAATAGTGAACCAGGGAGGGGACCTACGTCCCGTAGGGTGGTCCATGCTCGGTGGGAGTGGTTCGTTGGTCAAAGGCCAAATGGAAAAGCTGCAGACCTCAACCCATGAAGGACCAGTATGGTTTGTGGGTCTATCCACACCTCGTAGGTGGGGGTCGTGGATAGGGTCCTGCAAACTGCGTAATGTCGGCGAAAGGTATGGGTTAGTTAGGTAATTTCCTTTTTAGTTAGTTTATTGTAGGGTCATTTTATATTGTTTTCCTAGACCTATATTAGACTTTTTAAGTCATTAACCATCTCATATACCTCATAAATCCCAAGACCCCAAGTTTATAACCAACTTTCCCCCAAATATTTCTCTCTCTAAAACTCCATAGACGAAGAAAAAGGTGAAGTCTAGGGTTGAAGGGGCTGTCTTTTCTATTCAATTTCGTGGAGATTCTTCAATAAGGTATGGTAGCTTTTCATTTATGGGTTGCCTTCACCCATATAGTCCCTTCAACTTGAAATTCCCACAGAAGCTAGGGTTTTATTCCAAGTCATGGATTCCTTTCTAAAAAATGATTTTAATGATTTAATTGATTTATATTATGATCAAATTGATGATTCATTTCTGTTTTCATGATGAATTTCTCTATTTTCCCAATGTAGATCCTAAGGTGTGAGTATTATTATATGTTGATCCAATTGAATGGATAATGGTTGTTTATAGCTTAATATCATGATTTTACTATGATTATACATGTATTCTTGATTAACCTAAGGTTTTAGGGTGAAATTGATATAGTTTGGCCTATGCCATGGAAGAGGCAATTGAGGGTTTAGATGTGACCTTCTAAGATTGATGAACTACTTCATGAATTACTTGCGATTAGAGTAACTAAAGATGAATTAATTAAAAGTAAATCCTGTAAACATGAATTGATTAGATTAGGGCTTAGATGATGGATCATAGTTTAGTGATGTTGAGATTGAGTTTGTATGATGTTATATGACTATAATTGGTTAAGAATGAAGCATGTGGTTAGATTATCTTGAGAATTAGGTATACATGATGATCATGTGAGATATTGCTTGAGAGTAAGGCTTGTAGTATGAAGATGATTTCTATGGCTTTAAGGGTAAAAATTAATATAAATGAGCTAATGATGTTAAGGCTTTAAGAGGGAGGCTATTAAGTGTGTTGAATGGATGTGGTTTTATTGCGGAAAGACTCCACCAACGTGACCTATATTATGAGTATTTGAGATCATGCATTTAGTGACTTGATTACTTGAACTATGATGATATCCATGTCTAATATAATGAAATTCTAGATGTGTTGATTGAATATGGTCTTTGGACCTTAAAGGGGAAATATATGATATTATACATGCTTTATGAAAGTGTGTTCTTGATTTAAGAACATATTTTGAGAAAGTAAAGTGATCATGACTTTGATGTAATTCTGGTGTTGTTGAAAGTCTATTCTCACACACACACTTATGCATGACTATGAATGAAGAGACCATGAATATAATGATTTTATTGTGTTGATTGAATTTTCATTCTCATCAACCCATAATGAACATAATGTGAAAGTGTTTCTCACATATTAAAGATTCTCGGTTGAAAGTCCGTTCTCACCTAATTGAATCTAACATGAAGACATGGACTGTGAAAGTTTATTCTCACACATGATCCAATGAGCTATCCTAGTGAAACAAGTTAGGATTCAATAAATACTTCATGGGAATTATGCTTAGCACCGAATGGATATTGAAAATGAGATAGAGGCTCTCCCGTCAATTTAAAAGGCCGGGTTTCTAAATGTAATCTCATGAGATGGAAGCTCCCCCATTAAGTAAGGTTGGGCTTTCTAGAAACAATCTCCTTATCCCATAAACTACATGCCCCCGTCGCTTATTTAGCTATTGGGTCCATTTACAAGCTAATATATTTTAGTTCTACCTTAGGCAAATAGGACAACTCTTTTTGGTATGGGGCATGACACCGGATTCCATGCAAGCTCACATGGTCAAGGTCGGTTAAGGCTAATTCCCACAAGGTCAAGTATAGGATGAACTATGGCTATTTAAGAAGTACTACTTAGTGTGGGTGGGGGTATAGGACTTCATCCATGCATTGCATAAGTAGGATTTGAGAGTAGTTATGGTAGGTTCCTCTTTTTCCATGATGACTCATGTAATGAATGTGCTTGTGACTAAATGACAATTGCAGTTGATTTAAAGGTTACATGTAATGTTGTATATTACTTGGATTGTTTCCATGGGTTTCTTTCCTTGATATAGTTGACTAAAAGTGAATGTTTCCTAGTCTATGAGAAATAAGCTGAGGATGAGATTAAAAGAGGGTAAACATGAATGAGGGTCTAAAGTGACTTGCTTAGTATGGGTGGGATTATGGGATCTTATACATGCATTGCACAAGCTTGCCTTGAGGTGACTTATGAAGTGTTTCTCTCATGTCATGCTAAAACTAGATTGTAATGACTATGTTTATGTCTGAAATGGTATTTCTTATGCTCACTAGTTGTGATTGTTGTCTACCATGCTATAGTCTATGTCTTATCATGATGTCTCTTATGCTTATGACTTGTGTTTTTATATTATCTTCAAAATGATGGTTTAAACTAATAAAGTGCATCCATTCAACGAAAATGTCCCCTTTTGCATGTCTTAAAGGTTTTTATGCATGGGTATCATACTTAGTACATTTTTTGTGCTAACCCATATTTCTTCTACATTTTTCACAAAGTGTAGGGTTTGGCGATATCGACTTCCATCCTCACGGCTAGGATCATATTAGATGAAGAAGAAGAAGTTTTGTAAGTCCTCATAGTATTTGAGAGCTTGACCTCTATGTCCTTTAAGTCTTTCATTTTATGTTTAAAGCTTTTGTATGGGTTGTGTCCCAAATTTCTAGTCTTAATGGTTATAGATGGTTTGAGACAAATTGTAGACTTCAACTTGCTTTATAAAAGACTTCGATTGTAAAAGAAAATGTTTTAAATTTCTGCACCATTTTCTATTATCTTATGTTATGATATACTATGAGGCTTGTATGAGGCTTTTCGGAGTCTTGTACGCCGTTTCACATCTAGGGGGTACTCCTGGGTCGTGAGAACCTCTCACAAGTTGTTGTGTATCTAGGTGGCTTTCGAGTGAATAGAATATCGAAAACTCTGAGATTCTGTCAAAATCTGATTTCTCAACTTATCAATTTTCAAAACACATAACCGACCTTGATATTGAAGGACACCATCTCCCCCTTTAGAGAAAGACTCAATAGCCTTTTTGAAAACCGACTTTTTTAAGTCAACCAATGTTGGATCAAGATCTTGCTTAGCTTTCACATCCGATACAAGAGACAATTCAGAACCATTATCAACAACTACCCCACCTTCATTTGAATAAACCAAAACAAACACGCAATCGGGCCAATCTATGAAAATCGTGAACTAGCTCCTTTTTTTCATCCTCAACATGGGCAACACTACCCATCGACAATTGACTAAGAACATCTGCCACCATATTCTCCTTTTCTAGGGTGATATAGGACACTCATGTCATAATCTTTTAATAACTGAAGCTACCTCATTTGGTGAAGATTTAAATCCTTTTGAGTGAACATATACATCAAACTGTTGTGGTTGGTGAACACAACTACATGAACACCATACAAGTAGTGTCTTAAAATCTTTAAAGCAAACACCACCGCTGCTAACTCTAAATCATTAGTCGAATAATTCTTTTCATGCACTTTTAACTGAATTATAGCATAAGCAATAAACTTTCCATGTTACATTAAAACACATCTGAGACCAATCCGCAAAGCATCACAATAAACAACAAAACCATCTGATCCTTTCGGTAATGTCAAAATAGGGGCCAAAATGAGTCTATCCTTCAACTTTTGGAAACCCTTCTCACAAGATTCTGACCATAGGAATTTCACTTTATTTTGAGTCAATTTCATCAAAGGTGAAGCAATTGAGGAAAATCCTTCCATGAACCTTCTATAATATTCGGTAAACCTAAGAAACTCCGTATATATGAAATAGACAAAGGTTTAGGCCAACTTTAACCTTCTAGGTTTTCTTAGGATCAACTTGAATAGCTTCACCAGAGACAATATGGCCAAGGAAAGAATTGAAACTCAACCAAAACTCACACTTGCTAAAGTTAGTGTAAAATTCTCGATCCTTCATAATTTGTAACACAATCCTCAAATGATCAACATGCTTATCCTCACTCCATGAATAAATCAATATATCATCAATAGACACAATCACAAACATGTCATGATATTGCTTAAATACCATGTTTATCAAATCCATAAACACCACCGGGGCTTTAGTTTAACCAAATGACATCACCAAAAAATCATAATAACCATACCGAGTTTGAAAATCCATCTTCAGAATGTCATTCTCTTTTAACCTCAATTGGTGATAACCCGACCAGAGGTCAATCTTGGAGAAGTAACTCGCTCCTTGGAGTTGTTCAAACAAATCATCGATCCTTGGAATAGGATACCTATTCTTAATGGTAACCTTGTTCAATTGATGATAGTCAATGCACATTTCGAGTGCACCATCCTTCTTTCGAACAAACAATATTGGAGCACCCCTTGGAGAGATACTTGGTCTAATAAAATCCTTACCTGACAAATCGTTCAACTGGTCCTTTAACTCCTTTAGCTCTGTCAGGGCCATATGATAAGGAGGAACTAATATAGGTTGCGTAACAAAGATAATTGCGTATCTAAAAGAAGATCACTTTATTTTATTACTTTTAATACTATGTGTTGTGAGTGTAGTTGGAAAAGAGGTCAAAATCTAGTGAAATGTTATTTATGAATTGCGAAGACCAGGTCGGCGATCCACCAAAAGTGTTGTGTGGGCATCTTCATATCTGCCTTCTGGGTAGGAAATATTAAAGAAAAGGGTACTTTCAACTCAGGTGATTTGACCTCCAATTTGCAATTCGGCAAAGTACACTAAGCTGACTCAATTGAGTTCACCTAATAGGCCTTCAAGTTTGGTATTTGTTCAGGTGTCGTCGGTTCACTTTAGCTCCTTTGGTGATTTGCTAAATACGTTTGGCGATGTTAGTCACCATCGTTGAATGGGTCAGAGTTAAATAGGTCAAGAGTCTCTTCAAGTTCTAACAGAAATCATTTCTTTCTTTTGAGTTTTCTTCTTTCCTAAACCTCCCATACCTTGGTTTTGGTATTCGTGTGCCTCCTTTGCATGATACTACTTGCTTAACTTTCTTTAGACTATTGAATTCTTGATCACAACCCTCTTCCCTCCAGTTTGTGATTGACTACTATCTTTGAGGTTAATGTTTGAGCTCTATCTTGTTATTTTTGCTTGAAATTAATGTTTTTTATATGGGCTTAGTGCCATTTAAAGCATACTATTGTTTAATTTGTATGGGTAATGCTAAATGAGTGATATTGAATTGGAACCATGAGTTAAGATAATTGATTTTGTGCCTAAAATTGCTAAAATTGAGTGAGTTGGTTAAAACATGAAGTTGAACCCTTGAGTGTACTTGGTCTTGATTGAATTGAGTGAGGGTGAAGTCCTATTAGCTTAGTGTTTCCTCATTAACCTAATTTTGTCCAATGATAGATAGAGTGACGACTTTCTTAAGGAAAAATCATCATTTGGGGTAATACTTTGTGATATTTGGGGGAATTCTAACTACCCATATGTAGAAAAGCTTGTCAGTAGCTTGTAAAATTAATTGGGAATTGGGTATCATTGCGTATTGGTATTGAAAATGTTGCAAATTGGCACTAGGCTGAAAATTACCTAATCAACGGTCTTGTATTAGCTCGCCAAGGTAACTAGGCAAATTGACAAATTAGCCCAAGACCGCGTTCTATGCTTTGATATGTGACCTAGGGTACTCTTCTATTCAACAAGTTTATCTTAGTTCATCGAATCTCACATGGCATATCACCAAGTGGGAGCGAACATCGCCATTTATGCCTTTTTTTATTTTGCACTGTCACTTTTGGGGGACTTGTCGTAGTCTGTCGAAACTAATTCAGCGCATCACTGAGTTAGAGATGACTCCATCCTTCATGCCTGAGCTCAATATAATTGTGGTTTAGCAACTTTAGTGAGCTCATCACAGCTCGCCAAACCTATTAGGCAGATCACCTTCCTAGTCGTCAAGCCTCAAAACCTAGTTTTCAAATGTGCTTCTTTTGCATTTGATTTCAACTAACCTTCACTAAATAAATGTTTGAATGATTATGCCTTACAAAAAATTGCTAGAATGAAGGAAAAAGGGTAATACCATCTCACACATAGTCCAATAATGAGTCTCCTCCTCTTCCTCTAAAGAGAAATAAGGGTATTTATATCAACAAGCCATCTGAGGCTTCTTGACACCAACAAACCACTGCACGCTCTTCTATGTGTGTGAGTGGGTAGCTCAAGATGGTGGTTTCTAGAAAAAGAATGGACATCTGGTCGAAATTAGTCCAGCCTCCTCAGGCCCAAGGTAGCTGGAGAAAGTATAATCCTTAAGAAGGGACGACTCTCCATGGATGAAGTAATGAGAGACTATCCGATCATCTAGGACACTATTAAATCTCATGGGTTTGAGAGGTTCACAAAACCTTGACCCCCTTATGTTCGAGCATGGGTCTGAGAATTCGATGTGGTCTACGCCAAGGCCTTGTCAAAGAAGAGAAAGGGTACGGTTCGAAAGCCCCTATATAAGGTTGAGGTTCATGGCAGTATGGCAGAATGTCATGTTGGCACAATTAATACTGTTGTGGGAAAAAATAAATATCAAAATGACATGTTTATGATGAGATGCATCACTATCTTGATACATTCAAAGGTTGGTTGGCACTACTTATTTTCAATACCCGCCCCTCTATGGATGGTTGATGGGGTAAAAATTGAAAAGAAAGATATAAATGTTGGGGCTTGGTACTGGTTTGAATTCATAAGTAGCAACATCATGCCTTTCTAGAATAAACATATTATCAATAACCCCAAGGTTGTGTTTGTGGGTAAAATTATTGATTGGCAGAAGATCAATGTGCAGTCAATTATTGCTGATGAGATATTAATGATGGATTGACATGAGTGAACTTCTCTAACATTCTTCATCCTGATCACCTAGTTGTGCAAGGAGGCGGGAGTTACTTTTAAGAGGAAGATTGATGTGAGGATCACCCTTGAATCTTCCAATGACATCCAGAGGATAGAGACAAATTACTTATGAGATGATGTAGCTAGGAGAAAGTTGCCACCACCATACACTACACCCGTAATAGATCCTGCCACTCTTGAGGACGAGGCCACTTTATCCGCTCCTTATGTGGAGTCATCAGGTACATCCATTCCTTCTTGTGTGCCATCGAATTCTACTATTGCACCTGCCCCTACCCTTGTCTCCCGACCCCTCTTGACCTAGGCCATGATCTACTAAATAGGCAATCATATTCGGTCTGCGGATGTGAGGGCTGCTAGGGTAGAGAATGATATGCCCAACTTCATTAATCAGGCGATTAAGGCTACATTGGCTCCTTTAAGAGATAGGTTGATGTAGTGTGAGGCCACCGTAGTGTCACATGACATAAGATTGGACAACCTCATAGATAGTATAAAGGCCTGAGAGGAAAATGAGGGTAGCTATGATGTTTTGACTACTATAAGGGCTCAAATAGACACACTTAGGGTTAATATAGACCAGCTCAGGTCTACAACCATTTCTATAGTTAGGGATGAGTTTCCCTTGCCCGATGCACCTTAGTCTATGCCTTCTTATATGCCTATCATTGAGATTCCTCCTAGTTTAGCTGAGCAACCGAGTGTGGGTGGTGCCACTGTTGATGATAGTGTGGTTGTTGATGATGAGGAGGAGGAAACATTTAAGATGATGATGCTGGATTAGCTAAGGAGATAGACGAGGAGGAGATAAAAAGAGTGGAGAATGAGGAACATACTGTTATGACCTTGATAGAGCAACAGAATTTGGAAGATACTATAAAGCTGATGATGATGAAGAGATCTCGTGTGGAGACCTCCACAGTTGGAACCAGTGTGGTCTCCTTAGACTCCACCATTCATCCTATTGATGTGTCGAGCACTGATGTCCTGGTTGAGACTATTATGCTACCTCTTGTGATCATTTTGTCAGGCTCTGATGCCTAGGGTGATGCTACCACTCCTGAGACTCCAGATGTGAGCACTCCACAATCATAGATTGTCAAGGGGACTTTTATCACTCCTCCCGTACTTGTATTATTTTATTTTGCATTGAGGATATTACTATTTTTATTTTGGTGGGATGAGGGCACTTGTGCCAATATTCCCCTTTCGATTTTATTTTGTTACTTTAAGTTTTACTTTTAGATAGTTGTAGTATATAGTTATTTTGGTTTTCTTATAGTGATTTGATCATTTAGCCAATTTTGTCTCTTCGTATTAAATTTCCCCATAAGCTTGAAAGTCTTGAAATGCTTGAGTTTTTATTGATAATGTTCGAGGATTGATTGTATTCAATATCGATGTCTTAGGTAGTACTCATGATGAGTGTCATGCTTAGTGTTGGTATTGCAAGAAGAAATCAGTGTGCATGTATTTTTGAATGATATTTTTGAATCTTGTGTTGACTAACTATGTTTGATGTGAGCCTTGCAATAAACATAGCACGTAAGCTTTCGATCTTGTTGGGCTATGCTAAATAATTGTGTTTGAAGTGCCTAGTATGGTAAGATTTTACTTGAAAGAATGCTTGTTATATCCTATAAATTTCCTTGTTAGTCCGACTATCTAGCTTTGGTGAATGCAAGGAATGATCTGGGGCATAAACTAAGAGGGAACCCAAATGTTAATACCCTTTTTGTGACTACCTTGTGAGGGTGTGCAACTATTTTGGCACCATTTGAGCCTAAACCGTTTGTTGAAAACCTAGTTGAAATATCTTGAGCCAAATTGTCCCTAACTTTTCACCCATAAATCCTTTTATTAACCATAGGTTTTTTTGAATAGCCAAATTAGGCCAAAAGCCTCAGTTGGAGATGTTGAAAGGAAGGAGGAAAGAAAGGTTAGTGGAAGGCAAAGAAAGATGAAGTGAGACTCAACTTTGAAGTGTGTTACAAAAAAAGGACCCATCCTTATAAAAAATGGAGAGAGATTGTGATGAACAAACATTTGAAAATTGAAATAAAAAAGAATGTGTGGTGAAATAAAGAGGGGTCTCCAAATAAATGATTGACAAGTCAAAGTTTGAGTCCCAAGTGAAAAGAATGGAAAGAAGTTGCGATGAGGTGCAAAAGATTGCAACAATGTGAAAAGGTGAAGTCACTGAGCCAAATTGACTATACCTTAACCCTCAGTTTCATTACTACTCGAAAAGACCCTTGAGATCTTGCTTAAACTAGATTGTGTGATGATTGGAAAATATGGGCGAACATATGGGATGAAGCTTGCATGTATTTCTCTTTTAGAGAGTGAGAGTTGTAGTGATTCCTAACTTCTTTATTGACTTGCTTTGTGAGAGAATGGAATCATTTTTGATATGAGGGAGTTTAATGCATTTGTTGTAACGTGGTGTTGCATTAGAGAAGAAGCTATAGTGAGCTTGAGCTTGGTTTGATACCAGCTAGTCATCATTTGAAGCTTTTAAATCATGATTTAGGGTAACATTGGATTGATAGTAGTGTTGTAGTGGTACGTACATGTTAGCTCTTATTGAGACTTTTCATTGACACCCTTGTTGAACTAATTGTGTTCTTAAATTACTTCTTTCGAAGCACTTTCTATTTCTAGTTAGCGTTGTTTTCTTATTGCAGCTAGCACGAGGACAAGAAAAAGTTTAAGTTGGGGATGTTTATGAGTTGTAGATTTACACTCATTTGAGGCCTATTTAGTACAACAAGTAGTGTCCCCAATGCCTAATTATGTCCTATTCTAATGATATTTTGATGATTTACAGCTATGAAGGCTAAGGGACAAGGCAAAGACGAATACTTGAAAGAAAAGCCAAAACATGGAAAAACGTGTAAGCTCTACATTACTAATCGCCGAACCAAAAAAGCGGATTGCCCAATTGGCACGACCTCACCTAAAGTGACAGTGCTCAATAATTTAATTAATTAAGGCAGGCGGCGTACAAAAGAGAAATAGTGACTCACTGAATGCGAAGGGCGAACTTGTTGACCATCACCAAAAGTGACAGGACATTGGAAGGATGGCTTAAAGGGCGAACAAAGGTGGTACTCGTTGATCCACCAAATGTGAAAGACAGACTCAAACGAGCTCACCAATTGAGGTTAAAACACTTGAAGCTTGAATCTAGAGAAGGGCGAGCTAAGTAGCGAATGACAATCCGCTGAATTAGCTTGGCAATCCCAACTAACGTCGACGAATAGGTCACGTAGTGGATTTTGGGCCAAATTTTAAGAAACAATAAATAGCCCAAAGGAGAGATAAAATAGAAAACTTTTGGAGAAGAACACTTTTGGAAACTTTTAAAATAGAGTTTTGGAGTTACTAACTTTGTATGTTCTTTAGAGAAACACTGTGCATAGTGGGGTTTTAACTTTTTCTCTTAGATTTGACAAACTGAAGTTGAAATCAAAGTGAGTGTTTATTAATTTCACCACATCTGTGGCTGCCTTCATGACAAGTATAATTTCTTTAGTTTTTGTGATGGGTGGCTAAAACCCCAAAGTCAAGGGGTGCAATTATGAGGTCAGTGTTGATTTAATGTAGTGAGTATTGTATTTTGCTTTGTTTTATTGATGTTCACTCATGAATTTGGTCTAATTAGCATGTTCATAACTCATGGGTTAATGTAGCAAACTTAATCCTAGATTAGATCTTGGTTGATGCTCAAAAGAGATTGATTGAAGTGCGTAATTAGTCTAATGCATGCAAATGTAGGTTTGATGTCCATGATTTTCTTGAAAGAGAAGTTATGGGTCAGATCTCTTCTGCCCCAAATCTGCTCGAAAGAGAAATTTCATAAGTTAGTGGGTTTATTTGTAATTCATATAGATATGACCAAAAGGAAATTCTATGAATTGGTACTATGAGATCGAAAGAAGATTAATGTTATTGAAGATGACCCAACATATTCATGATTGTCTAGCACTATTGACCAACACAATTACCCCTATGTGACATCAATTCCATTCACCGCACCCCTAGATTAATTGATAATTGGTTAAATTTTTCCTATTGATACCGAAACACTATTCGTAAATTTGGTGGAATCATTCACCCATTGTTCTTAAATGCTAAAAATGAATTGATTTACATTTTGAATTTCTTAATAGAATTCCTTGCACTATATCACTCTCTATGGGATTCGATCCCGACTCCTAGTTGGGTTTTTTACTGAAGACGAGTGTTTATTTTCTTAATGTTTTTAGAATAGTCTGAGTGTTATCAGCCATTCAAGGCAATCCTACAAGGGCACATAGTTTGGAACTAGAGTTTTCTACTAGAGAGTACCCCATTTGAGACTCCACCTTTACGTTCTCTTGGTGCTAAGTTAAATCCCAATGGAATAGTCATTTTCATAAACATAACATCATACATGGAAACAAATAATTTAATTACTAATCCAAGATTGAAATATCTTAAAGTAGCTCATTAAATCTATATGTGGGAAAACCTTTCACCAAACAAATTCCTTAATTTGTGATAAATCCTTTCACAATTTAAATGACGCTTTGGTTAACGCTATCTAGATCATAAAACTTTTCTTTTCATAAATCATGCATAACGTTCATGAAAAAATTATTTATAGATTCAATCTTCTTCATAAATTCATGTATTTTTAGGGTTAATAGTCAAACTCATGAGCAATGCTTGGGTTCATGTGAAAACAATTGGAAAACATGTAATTGAGTCAAAACAATCATAATAAGATCAAAATTGAACAATTGAATCAACACCACAAAAACCCATGAAGAATTGAATGAAAACCTAATCAATTTGTTTGAAATAGAATAGAGAAACCTTGGGTCTGAATGGGTGAATGGAACCCATTGATGAAGCCCAACATACATGGCTATTCAAAGTCCCAAAGCAATAGTGAAAAGAAAAGTTGATTTGGAAACCTTAGCTTCTTCTTCCTTGATCTAGAGAGAGGATTTTTGAAAAAAACATTGCAGAGGATTTTAGAAATTTGAGTGAATGAAAGAGTTTGGGAATGTTTTTGGGTAGAAGGCTAGTTATAGGACTTAGAAATAGTGGTAAATTGATGAAGTATATGTATTAATTGCGTAGAAAAAGACCCAAACACCTGTAAAAATAACTGCCAGATGGTTCCTATGGTTTGAACCTACAGTCTATACTGGTTAATCGTAGAACCAACTTCAGAAACCCAAATTCACCTCACTTTCTATGAGACCTTTAATGGTCCATCTAAAATCCTACAGTTTGTAGATCCCTTCCATAGAACACAACTTAAGCTCCAAAATTTCTCTAAGTTTGAGACTTTTCTATGAGACATTCCTATGAGTCGTATAACCAACTATGAACCATCAAAACCTTACATAGAACTGAGGTCCTAAATCAAATCTCTAAGTCCATATTACGAGTTCCATCTACAACTGATCAAAACTCCTACGGTTCATCCAATCAAGTCATAGGTCTAATCTTTAGGTACTTAAAATTTCCAAGTTCAACAAAGGTGCTGCAACTCACCTTCTATGGCCCATAGAACCTCCTACAGTCAGTATATAGGACTCGTAGATAACTGTATCAATAATATTTCTACACATTCTCTTTCTAATTTAACTTTTCATTTTCTGAGGTGTTGCACTTTCAACATATATTATCACCGTAGGATGGAAATAGTTGTGTAGTACATCTGGGTGGTTTTATCCTTTAGAAGAGGAGTTTTTTAAGTTAGTCCTTCATATTTGATATGTTATAATCCCTTTTCACTACTTGATTATAGTTGTTTCTCCTTTTGGTTATGAGTTGGTTGGAGTATTTTGGGTCCAAGAAACTTGATTCCAGGTTAGTTTCTATGGTCTAGGAGCAAGGTATTATGAATGTGTTGTTTGGATGTTGGTGATGACATGCATTGCATTGGTTTTCTCATTCTCAGGTGATTTGTAGTATGACCCTGGTGAACACATTGGTTCTCACCATACTTTTGAGAAAGAAGCATTTTTGCCCAATTGCTTTTCAAACTAATACACTTATGGGAGGCATACTACCTTTTCTACTATATAAATGGACTTTGAGATTTTGAGGTATCGAAGATGTGCTTGCTTTTACTTGACTGGTCAAAGAGTGGCTAACCCTTTTTATACTGTTTTGATTCCACTGTTATATTCGATCACTATAACGAAGAGGATCAAGGATATAAGACTTGGATCAGGACAAGGCAGGTATATATGGACCCACTGAACATGAAGAAGGAGGCATATAGGTCCTACCTCACGGACTATGACTGAGAGGTAGGTATATATACCTTGGCATGAGGCACTTGGCACTATTTGTACTACTAATTTTTATTGCATAACTCGAATTCATTATGCATTTCCTATCACCAATAAAATTGGTTGTTTTTGTACATGTTGGTCATATAGGGGGCCATACATGTTTAGTTTGTTATTGTGTACCTCCTAGGCACCTAGGGACTCGATACAATTATTTTTTAATTGATTATTTACTTGCGGCATTATAAAGGATAGTCCTTCGTTTGAAAGTAGTTACTACCCTCTTCACCCTTACTTGACGCTCTTATGTAGGGTTTTGGTTTGGAATAGACTTCTTGGCTTCGACGTGATATTTGTGATTAGTTCTATTAGTATGCCTTTGGCAATCGTGTCCTTTTGTATAGCTTTTTAATGAATGGGTTAATGCTCCAAAGACATCTGTGTTCATCCCTTACTTATTTTACTTGTTTCATTTACTCTTTTTTCCTTTCCTTAGTTTGTTTCTTATTACAAGTTTCTTGTTGTTTCTTTAGTTAATTGTGATATATGCTCTTTTATTTCAAGTTATTTATGCTTACTTTGTATTTGGAGTTCATTCAGTCTATGCCTATTGAGTGCTACTTATTGGTACTCATACTACACTACTTATGCACCCTACAAATCAGAGTGGGAGTTTTCATCACTAATTTTGGATCACGTGCGGAGCAGCTCTTGGGATTCAAAGACTTGGGATAGCTCGTGGCGTTCAGAGTTGCTTCTCTCCATCTGTTTTGGCTAGGACTAATCTTTATTTGTTTCTCGAGATAGTTCTGTATTATTATGTTGTCATTGTATCCTATTTTGAATAGTTGCTCAAATGTTGGCTGATCCAGGTCTTGTGGTTTGATTATTATATTGATTTGATTCTCTCTTCCCTTTGTTTCTTAATTTTAATATTAGTTATTTTCCACCTTCTTTCCTTCCGTATGATAGCCTATTGTTAATAGTTTTGAGCTATGGAGTTCGACTTACCTACTGGTAGAGCATAGTAGGTGATATCATGACTTGAGAATTTTGGGTCATGGCAGTTTGGTATTAGAGCTCTAGTTTCACTAATATCATCAGTTTAAGAGCAAGTGTCTAGTAGAGTCCTACATATTAGTGTGTAGACGTGGGTATCCTATCTTCAGGAGGCTATAATGCACTTTTAGGAAATTTCATTCTTGATTTCTTATTCTGTCTAATTTCTTTGATCAACGTCTAAATACTTCCTTGGAAAGTATTCTTTGATAGATGGGTAACACGAAGTGTTCAATGGACACGGATGGGACAATGACTCATACAACCACAACTTTGATGCTTGGTTAAGATATCAAGGATGTTGAATGACAGTTAACGATTCTAGGGGTAAGGTAGGTTCCGACAGAGTTAGTGGCCGCCTTGACTATTTGAGATTCGGTGTTGGGAGTTCCATGTCTCTTCAGATGTACACTAAAGACTATGAGGTTCATGGTATATTGAGGCATTCAGAGGCTAGAGTTGAGTTGGTGAGCAACCAGAAGGTTTTCTTATCAGTTTGTGAATACATGACTGAGTTTCTTGAGTGGGCCAAACATCCTCCCACACTGTTTACTACATGGAAGGATATGACTTAACAATTCATTGGAGGATTGACTTTGCCATTCTATCTAGCATTAGATCACTTGATAGCGATTGGGTCTACTTTTCCCCACGTGGTTTGTCATGTAAAGTGATGGAATAGGCATGTATTGAGACTTACTAAGGAAGAAGTAAGAGGCCCCACTATCAATATAGTGGTGATAGGATCTCACCCCAAGGTAGGCATCATCTCAGTGAGGGTCATCCTCACTCTTGACCTACTAGACATATAGCTTGAGCACCTTAGGTTGCAGGTGGTTCTATGGCAGGTTAGGGTACCCATAGTGGTTAGAGTTCAAATTAGACTTCTCAGAGTGTGCATTCTAGGCATTCAAATTCTGGGTTCCATTCTATTTTAGTTGGGTCCTGTCAACATGCTGTGTTTGGTGGGAAGTATTATTCATGTGGTAAGTTGGGGAATTTTTCTAGGATGTGTCCAGCATTAACATATAGCAGGTGAAAAGCTTGATGTGTTCAAATCCCTAGGCCTCGGATAAACAACTAGTAATGGTCCTTAGTGTGTTAGAGATGGTATCCTGAGTATTGCAAGTAGTGGTGAAGATGTTCATTTTGAGGTCAGACACGTTCCATTCTATGTTCCTACAAGCATGTCGAGGGCCACGGTTACATGTATCTCTAGTATAAATGTGATCTTATATTTCTTTTACCCCTTTTGTTGTTTATGTTGTATGGATTTGGTTTTCATACCCATATGTGTCTATGTGCCTTGTTGTATATTTGCTATTTGTTGTTAAACCCTTTTTTAGTGTTATGTGTCTGTGTTTATTCCCCGTAGATTATTTCTTTTAGTAGTGGATCATTTTGGCATTATTTTTCTGATTGTAGTAGTAGTTGAGTAACTTGTACCTTTGTGCATAACTATCTTACCCATGTTAGTTCTTTATTTATGCTTTTCTGATTTGCTTAGATTATATGGTAACCTTTGTCGGTCCTCTGGTTAGTTGGTATGGGGTTGGTTGTAGAGAGAGTTGTGTGATGGGAGGTGTGATCTTTGGTGGTTTTGGCTCAAAATTCCCTTTATCGGTTCTTTCCCTTGCCTACATCCTATTCTTAGTTCCTTGGTGACAGGGTTAGGGTTTTTCTCTTTTGATCTATATGATTTATCTTTATGGCAGCTTTGGTGTTTATGATTAATGTTTAAGCTAACATTTTGACTCATTTTGATAATGTAGTGTCGTATGGTTATGTTTGGTTAAGGGAGGTTTGAAATGGAGTAGTTTCAGAATGTTCTATGTGTGGCGATGAATTGGCTGGATGTGATTTATGGATGGTTTTATGGGATACACAGGTACTATAGAGTGATACGCTCGTGGTCAATTAGCAGCTAGCAGAACTTTTGAGCGAGGGTGTCCACTTTCTTAACTATAGATTCATCGATCCAACATTGGGGTATGGTTCCCAGTATGGATTTTGTGGTGTTTAGCTATTATTGTTCAGGATCTAGTTTATGGGCATGTTCTATATTGCGAGCTAGACTACTTTCTGTCATTGTACTTCTTTTTTAATACCTTGGTTTTTCTAGAGTTCAACAAAGGTTCTGTAGATAGTTCAAGAGGTCAGAATTTTGATTTGGGTTCTATGTGGTGGTATGTATTGATGACTTCTACATCTCTTTTTTTTCTAGAGACTGGGGAATTTGCCTAAAAGGCTCATCTTCAGGATGGAGTCAATGTAATTTGTGGATCAACAATGTTCACTTATTTCAAGATGTGATGGTTGGTGTACTATTATAATTAGCTTGCAAAGGTTTAGTTTCATTGTGTCACTCTGGATAGTTTGGTTATTCTCATTCGCTACCTACCGACTCATATTCCCTTGGATTGGGGTGCTTTACTAAAATTTGCACTCGAGGGGTGGTTCATGGTTTCATGGCATCAATCTCTGTCATATCATGCTTCAGGTTTAATATTACTTCAATTTTCTAGAAGAGTTTCGTTGGAGTTGGGCTTAATGTTGTTGCACCCGAGGATTGGTCGTCCCTTGGAGTAGCTTGACCAGTTTTGAGAGGTTTCATTTAGACTTAAGTTGTTCATTTTGTGAGTCATTGGGATTGAACTTTGAGCTTGTGCCCTCGGCTAGGTCACTTATTATGAATTTTTCCGCTCTTTGATGTTCAGATGGTGCGTGTCTTTCTTTCATGATTAGCTTGCGAATGTTTGGTTCTACTTCCTGTCACCAATATCCTGACTTAACCTTTTGCATTAAAATGTCGGACATTATCACATAAACACAAACTCGGTTCTCTCATGGAACCTACATACACTTACTATTAGTGTACCGGCGTGGTACCCGAGCCAAACAAATATTATCATGTACTAGGCGTGGAACCTAAGCATACTATTAGTATTTTGTACTGGTGTGGTACCTAAGGAAAAAAATAATCACAAACAACATACAAAACCACAGTCACAATGAACAACCATACTTTAAGTCACAAGTAAATTAAATAGGCTCATAGCATAAGATTATCAACTTGATGTCATTTCACATTCATTCCTTCTGTTTTCCTCACTTGGATTGCACAAGTAATACTATAAAATAGTCAACATGCACACATCATATAACTTGGAAAAAAATCATCACCTACCTCGATTTAAGCCTTAAAAACTCAAAGAACTTGATTTTCCCTTTTCGTAATGTCTTGACTTGTTCTTGGTCTAAAATAATAACAAAACACAACAATCAAAGAACAATGGCCTAAAAATACTAAATTATACTCAAACCCTAAACCCGGGCCATTCTCATGATCATCCCACCCAAACAAGGGATTTTTCTACCATTAATTGAAGTCAAAATCCTCCCCTAAGTGAACCACCATAGATTCTAGGGCTTAAGAATAACTTTACAAGTTAAGGGAGTAATTAACTTACTTTTACCCAAGAATTGGTGGAAAACTGCAGAAAAAATCCCAAAGTCGCCCTTTCTTTTCATTAATATGAAGCTGCAGAATAATAAGGAGTTTTAAGACTTTCTCCATTAATGTGCGACTGACCCACTATAGTAGCCGCCAGTTGCTATACCATCTTTGCTGTAGCGGAATCCTACCTACTATAGCGGCGTGCATGAAGATAGAAACTTTGAAATCTTCCCAAAACCCCCATTTCCTGTAACGACCTATTCATGTCGTTATATAAAAGCCACGGAGGAAAATTTGGGGCTGGAAAACTTTTTCGTAGTATTTGGATTTTCCCAACCTAGTCCAGATTTGGAGGAAATCGAAGTCATTAAGGTGTAGGGAAATCATGTAACAATTGGATAATATAATTATGATTTTGATTACATGAGTAGTTAGATAAGTCGTTAAGGAATCTGTACGACTTTACAGAATTGAATTCGAGCAAGTAGAACTCCCAAAATCAATCTTTGCGTGAAGGGTATTTTCTAAGAGTTGTTGGTTAGAGATGTGTTGTGAAATGGGGGTCTTGGAATTATTTAAATAGCTCATTGGTTCGTGCAAGCCGCTTTGGTGCTGGGTTTTGCCACTCTGGCGAGGCCGCTGAAGCAGGATGAGGGTCGCTGTGGTGGACCAGACGCAACTTAAGCTCGTTAATAAATCCCTAAATGACCTTATTATGTACTTTTTGACTTTTAGAGCTAAGGAACGAATCCCAGGTGACTCTTACTCTTTTTCCACCATTATTGAGGCTAAAGGTAAGCTTTTCACTCCCCGAATCCATTTTTCGATCCATATAACGTAATAAAATGGGCTAATACTAATGAGGGGAGGATTTTGATATTGAATCTATGGTGGAAACAACCCTAAATTGGATAATTGGGATCATGGGTTTGATCTAGGGTTCATTGAATTGTTAGTAATTTGGGTGATTAGTGATTGTTTATTGATTCCCGTATTATATTGATTGTTTGTAGACCAAGAACAAGCGGAACAAATCCAGAAAGGGAAGGATCAAGTTTTTTAGGGTTTCAAGCTTGTTTTGAGGTAGGTGATGGTTGTGATTTCATGTTGGTGTGATATATGTTTGTAATTGCTTCATTATAATGCATGTATGTATGCGAATGTTGCATTATTGATCACCCTAATTGTAAATCAGGATAATTGAATAATTGTGTGCCATGAATCACCTCTTGTTGTATGATTGTGAAAATATATATTATGATTGTGATTGTGGTTTATTGAATGGGCGGATGTCACGATCTGACATACTACTTGGGTCGATTTCCATGTTCCAAATAAATATGGGATCGATTGCCACGCTCTAGTATAAACATTGGATCGGTTTCCACGTTTTGGCATAAATATTGGATCGACTAGCAAGTTTTGGCATAAACATTGGATCGAATACCACGTACGGGTATGTTAACTGTTTGGGTGTGGGTTTCAAGAGAGGACCATTGAATTGGGTTCCGTGAGAGGACCATTGAATTGTGATGTGTATCTACTTGTGATGATTACATTCATATCTAATGACGATTGATATTGGAAGACTGTATGTTGCTCTAAATTGATAGCCAATGTGTATTATTGAGAATGTGGGATGCTGCATTGATCCTAAAAAGATGACTAATATTGTATATGTTCGATATATGCCTATTTTATAATGTTGTGGTTACTTGCATGTGTTTCACTTAGTGGGATAGCCGCGTGATCCTACCAGTACATTGTGGTTGTGTACTGATACTGCACTTGCTCTTTCTTTGTTGAGTATAGGGCATCTTCAGGTGGCTATTGATAGACTTTAGCTAGGTGACTAATAAGCATGACCGGATTCAAAGGTGAGCCAGTTCTTTTAGGCTACCATGGATCTTTCTTGTTTAAGTCAACTCTTTTCGAACTCAGACTATTTCTTAAAGCTATTGTTTAGTTTTGGGGTTGTACCCCTTGTTCTTAGACTTATCATTAGTAGAGTTTTGGTACAATGACTTTCAGGTTCTAGGGGTTGTTCTTCCGCATTAGTTTGGCTAGTTTATTTAAACCTTTGGATTTTATGGGGACTCTATTTTCATTATCATTTAAACCTACTTTCATAGCTTTAAATGCCTTAATTTTCATAAAATTTGTTTATTTGGGTTGTAGTAATGGTTCTCCCACTGGAGGGTTAGTGTGGTGCCACTTACGACGATCAGGGTCGTGACAAAGTTGGTATCAGAGCCCTAGGTTCTTTGATCTCATTGTACCAAAACGAGTTTAGTAGACTCTTGCGGAACGGTATTATGATGTCCGTACTTTTCTTCGAGAGGCTATAAGACTTTAGAAAAAACTCACTTCTTTCTACTCCTTCGTGCTATGAATTGAATTTAATTGGTATTTGGGTAATACAAATTGGTATCTTTCCTCCTTCACTCTATGGTCCGAACTAGAGCAACAAAAGTGGTAACACCATCACTAGCAAGAGAGGATGTGTATAGACTACTGACAGTTGAATAGGGTCACCATTCAGAACAAGTGTCCATTGCCTCGAATAGATTATCATTTTGACCAATTGCAAGGTGCATCAGTTTTCTCTATGATTGCTTTAAGGTCTGGTTACCATCAGTTAAAGATTGAGGTGGTTAAGAATTGAGTTTGACCAAGTTATATGATTGAAATTAGCAGTTTTATGGGGCTCACTAGCTACTATTGTCGCTTGTGGTATGAGTTCAGTCCAATTGGTATCTCAACAAAGTGAACTAGACATCGTGGTCACGACTGAGGGGCCACAAATAAAGAAAATTGGAAACTGAGAAGGTTCCAATTGGTATCTGGCCTTAGGGGTGGTGTGAATACATGGATGATTAGGAATGGTCATCCATGGTGCAAAATAATTAATTAAGAATTTGGACTTATCTGTGAATTATATCTTGGCAACTTTGAATGCGTGCTTCTGGTTGTCTGAATTAACTGCGAATGTGAAGTTGTAATTGTATGAATGTGATGAGGTGATTATGTGCACAGTAAATGTGTCTAAACTTTGAAAAGTACAATATGTTGGCATGGTTGTTGTAGTTGTGCAAGTTGTAAATATTTGAGTATCGTGAAACTCGTTGTGAAAGGAAGCTCTTGACTAAGGATCGTGTGAGTGTCTAGGTGTATCCTAGAGATGTGTGGGTTGTGGTGCTGAATTAACAAAAATAAATTGGTTTGTGTATCGTGGGATTGACTGGTGGGTAGACAATGATTATCCTACTTATGAGGATTATTCTAAAATTGCTAAGTAAAGCTGGAAACCTTTGTGGAATTTAGAGAAGAAAAGAACCCTAGAAAAAATATTGGCAGCGGTTCTGTTTCATTATGGCCGCTGGGGAGGGACTTTTCTCGGCAAAGCGAGGCTGCTAGTACAGGATTCCTCCCGCCAGAGCGGGACAGGGTGAGACAAAATCTCAACCCTGTCTCCCCTATTTTCCTAGTCATAATTATGGACCTCGAATTGTACCCGAACTAACCCCCATGTTCTAATTCAGTGTTCAACAATCGAATATAAGTTATGAGGTGTGGTAAAATTGTGGAGAACTTGGGCATATGAGGAGGAAATCAATGAGGATGTGGAGGCTGGGGAAATGGTAATGCAGGTAGAGGAGTAGTGTAGCCAGGAAATGAGGTTACCCGTCAAGAGGACAGGGCTCAGTTTTATGTTTTTTTGGGTAAGACCGAGTTTGAGGGTATGATGCAGTGGTCACAAGAGCTACTCTTGTCTATGCACGGATGACTATTGTTTTGTTTGTCGGGTTCTACTTATTCGTATGTGTTAGTTCAATTTCCTTGGGATTTGATGTGGTTTGTGATATACTTGATGCCCCCATCCATGTTTCTACCCTAGTTGAAGAGTCAGTCATAGTCACCTATGTATATCGTGTTGTCCTATTGTGTTTATGGATTTTTAGAGTTGGGTTGATTTGGTTATGCTGGATATGACTGACTTGATATAATCTTAGGCATGACTTGGTTTTCCCCCTTTTATATCGGGCCTAATTATAATACTAAGTCGGTAACTCTAGATATTTTTGGTAAGGGAAAAATTAGAGTGGGAAGGGGTGTACAAGCCTAAGCTAGCTAAGATCATTTCCTCTATTCGGGCTAGGAAACTTGTAGGGTAGGATTGTTTGGCGTAATTGGCTCATATTCGGGATGTTGAGGTCGAATCCTCCTTTATTGTGTCTATTCATGTGGTGTTAGAATTGAGAGAGCTTAACACTCAAATCCAAGGGCTTCTTAATCAATGTTTCATCCGTCCTAGTGTTTTCCCGTGGGTGCTCCTGTCTTGTTTTTTAAAAGGAATGAGGGTAGTATGAAAACTGGTGATTTTATCTTAAGCCATAAAGAAGTGGATTGATACTGGAATGACAAGCTAATGGATAAGGAAAGTCCCAATGAATATACTTAGGTGAAGTAAATTGAAGTATTTTAGTAAAAAAGTGCGTATAAATTGGGTTAGTCCTTTGAATTTTATGAGTTTACCTGAGTTTGAGGTGTCGTGTTGATGAAAGGTTGGCTTCGTAGTGATAGTCAAAGCTGACTGAGCATCATGGTAATAAGATTTCGTAATGGATTGTGACGAGATGCAACTATATAATAAAATTATTGGTTAAGTGAATTTTTGTGTAGTAATTATTACTTGCGAGTATCTAAGGTTATGGTTTTCTAATATTTGGTGAGTAACGTGGTTGTATGGAAAGTTTTAAGAGATGGTGGGACACCATTCAAATAGAAATTAAAGAGCTAGAGTCATAATTAAGAAAATAATTGGATATAGTACAACCTTTAGAGAGAGGCGAGAGCAAGAATGTTTTATTTGATTACAAAGGCTAAAGAAATATCTTCAGAGGGGTAGATAATTGGGTTCAAAGATGCGTGATTTCATTTGTTTGTTATGACTATGGTATTAGAGTCACAAGTTCTTCAGATTGGTTAAAAACTATTGGGAAGGACGTGAGGAAGGAGTGGATAGACAATAGCTCAAGTGTGATGATAAGTGCTTTGTCTCTGTTTTGAGTTTAGTAAAGAGTACCATTGAATTTTTAGTGAAAGGTATTGTAAGATCGATGGAGAGGCGATCAACGATAGGCGAAGATCCATGAATTCATAAAAATCTTCAAGGTATAAGCTAATGTTGAGAGATAAGGAGATTGTGTTATACGGTTGAATTTACAATTCATGTTTTTTTCGTAAGTCTACATTCATGGTGAGATATGTTGTCAAGGTATGAATTTTCAAGGTGAGAAATGATCAATTGTATCCGGTATTGAGCATTTGAAAGGACTTACACCTGTTGAGTCGTAAGTTTACTACTATTGATTATTAAGTACATAACAAAGGTTTCATTTTTTTTTTTAAAAAAAGTGTTGGTTTATAATAAGGTAAATGGTCGGAGTGTTTATGATGGTTGATAGTATTGTAAGTATGATTCACTAGCTATGCTCTAGTGTGTTTTCACTTTTGTGGGTGGATCCCTAGTGGTGGATCAAGGGTACCAAATCTTGTGATGTTCTCTTGGTTGAGTGGAAGATTTGGTTATTTCGAATGACATAATTTGTGTTGTGTTGTATTTGTTAAAGTATTTTAGTGGTTCTACATGTACCACCTTGCTTATGAGAATATACAGAAGAGCTACCATACATATTTGTGGTTTTCTGCCAATCTTAATATTCCTATAATCGTCGAGGTTATGTATTGATTATGTGTGGTTGAATGTGGGGATCGGTCCAACTGTACAGTTCTTAAGAGGTAATTAGCAATTACTAAATTTAGCATTTGGCTAGTGTTGTTGGAGGGGTTGTATACTTGGTCATATCCCTCGATGAGGATCTGATTTCTAAAGATCAAACTTGTTATAACTTAAGCTCATGGGAATTTATGTTGTGGGATGGAGATATTATTAAGAACAATGATTGTTTGGGTATTATGAGTGTGTGTTGGTTTATTTAGGTTCACTTCTATTTGTAGCGAGTATTGACTTGGAATGTTTTCATCCTTAAGTGCTAAAGGATTCGTTCGGATGATTGTGTCAAGGTCTTTGATAACATGTTGTAGACGTATGTACGATCAACTCTGGTAGTTGTTGGGAATCACTTTTGTTGTAATTAAGTTTACATACAACAATAATTATCACTCGATTTTTTGTGATGACTTCATTGAGGCATTGTATGGGAGGATGTGTAGGTGTTCAATTGGTTGGTTTGAGGTTGAAGATGCGGAACTTTTGAGGGTTGATTGGTGAAAGATGTTCAGGGTATGGTGAGAGGTATCCAATCTAAGCTTCTAGCAGCCCAGAGTCAACAGAAAAAGTAAGTGGGACAAGTATGCCCAGTTATTCGACGATTCGGATACTACTTTATTCTTGCTTTAGCCCTTTTCTCCTAGTTTGTCACTCGGGGACGAGTGATGGGTAAATTGGTATCTATTGTAACGACCTGTTCCCGTCGTTATAGAAAAGCAAACGGGGGAAATTTGGGGCCGAAAAACTTTTTTGTAGTATTTGGATTTTCCCAACCTAGTTCAGATTTGGAGAAAATCGGAGTCATTATGGTATAGGGAAATCTGGTAACAATCAGGTGATTTAATAATGATTTTTATTACATAAGTAGTTAGATAAGTCGTGAAGGAATCCGTACAACTTTGCGAAATTGAATTTAGGTGAGTAGAATTTTTGAAATTGATCTTAGTGTGAAGGGTATTTTCTGAGCATCGTTAGTTAGAGGTGTGTTATGAAATGGGGGTCTTGGAATTCTTTAAATAGCTCACTGGTTCATGCAAGCTGCTTTGGCGCTGGTTTTATCCGCTCTGGCAGGGCCGCTGAAGCGGGATGAGGGCTGCTGTGGCGGGCCAGACGCGAGTTAAGTTTGTTAATAAACCCCTAAACGACCTTATTATGCACTTTTCGACTTTTAGAGCTAAGGAACGAACCCAGGAGACTCTTACTCTTATTATGTAGATACATGTGTTCAGGATCATCAACAATCGTTTCCTTGAGATCACCTTATACTCATAGATAGTATTTGGTGATGCCTCCTTGTTTTCGGGAGAATCTATGTTTATTTCCATTTCAGTAGTATTTGAGGTGTCGTGGGTCTTATCCTGACATCTATCTTGAACTAATAGAGGCTTTATAGACATATATAATTAGATGTTTCCATTGTTTTCTCATATGTTTGTTTAACTTATGACTTATGTTAAGTATTTCAAGGCAGTATTTAAGACTTCTCTAAATGCTCATCAATTTAAGCTTTCGATTATCATGTATAGCCATATGAGTCATACTAAGCTAGGCCAAGGGTTTGCTTGGTGATCATAAATGGTTCTTGAGTGCCAACCACGTCTAGGCTGTAGACTCGGGGCGTGACAAATTGGTATTAGAGCGCATAGTTCAAGAGTCCTAGGGTGTTTATGAAGTTGTGTCTATAGAGTCCTTTTTATTGTTGTGAAGTGCACCACATCTATAATTAGGAGGATACGTTATTTAAGAAACATTTCACTTTCTTCTTACTCCTTTGCATGCGATAGATTTCAACTCTATGAAAATTCTTTCTTATTTGTGCTTACGCGTATCTTTTCATATCATTCCTCTACGAAGAGATGTTTGAGGACGTCCGGCTACAAAGATTATGAATCCTCAAGATAATGAAACTCCCAATGCACCAGAAGTGCAACCACCTTAGGGAGATGTCACAAATGATGAATTTAGGAATGCAATTCAAATTTTTACTCAAGTGGTAACAACATAAGTTGGTCGTCAAGAAGCCGACCATCAAGATGGGAATGATGCATTCAAAGTCCGAGAATTTCTAATAATGACTCCCCTGGAGTTCACTGGGTCAAAGTTCAATGAAGATCCAAAGAACTTTGTGGATGAACTTTAGAAAGTGTTTGAGGTCATGCATATTGTTTAAGTGACCGTATGGAGTTGGCTGCATACCAACTCAAAGGCATTGCTAGGATATGGTTTGATCAGTGGAAAAAGAACAGGGCCTAGAGGCCACAACAGTTGACTTGGGCTATGTATGAAGATGCATTCTATAACACCCTGTATCTGAAAAAGGCAACATGGAGCATTTCAGGAAATTTTGCAGGTGCCAGCCACGAGGGCCACCCACGGCCCGTGGATGGGACCACGAACCATAGGTGTGGTCCATAGATGGCTCCCCTAAAACAGTTCCTGTAGGCTCAGAAACCACAACCTGACCAATGGACCCTTGGTTAAACAACGGTCTGGGTTGGGGCCCCGTGGTTCGAATGCCCAAAAATAGTTTTTGACCACGAATGATGGTCGTGCGGGACGGACCATTGTCATGACCATGGCCGGTCATTGATTTGACGTATTTGGGTGCTTCATCCAACAGTAATCGTGCACAGTTGTTCAATAGTAATATAACCCAACTAGTGAGTTGGGGTCGAGTCCCAAGGGAGCGGTTTGTAATTGTGAATCAAGAGAAAAGCAAGAACTTCGCTCAAGTCAATTATAGCTAAAGATATATAGGAAGAAAAACACATCAAATTAAAGGGTGACACAAGTGTCAATTATCAAAGGTGTTTTTGTAGTCAATTATCAACTAGAAGCAGCAAATAATATAGAAATACAAATATAGAGATGAGATTCTTGGGATGTGATAGGATTATGGGCTAAGATAAACAACCAGGTAAATGCTATTGATAGTAAATCACTATAAATTGTTAACTAAGATAGACTTTAGTGGGCGTAAGCTTTCTCTCGAACAATTTACCCCGTATCAAATCGATTTCTCTCAAACATCGATAAGTGGCAATGAAGCACAACCTTCACCTAAGTCCATTCACTCTCTCGAGCTGAATGTGTGGGAGAGGGTTTAGGATTCACTCTCACGAGTTGAACCCTTGACAACCCAATAAACACATACTATCGATTCAGTAGTTTTGGTTTTAAAACTTCTCTCTCGAGTTGGCCAAAATCATGAAGTTAAAATTGTATTTGCAACTACAACCCCATTAAATTCAAACACAACTACTAAACAAAATTACCTTTAAACAATAAATTAACTATCAATTAGCAATACCCAGCAGTAAATTCAACCCATATTCACTTAATCAAACCCCAAGAATTGTGGTTTTAGCTAGGCATAGTAAAGAGATAAAAATCAATACCGAAAAGTGTTTCCATGAAGTGGGTAAGATATATATTGTCTTTACATATGTCTAAGATGAAAAATCTTCAAGACTCACTTCCAATTGCTTAGAAAGGGAAATCTTCAAATCTTCAAAGTTAAGAATGTCTCCAAAACTCTAAGTTTGAAAATCTGAAAATAATGTTTGATATTCTCAAATTCGATAATGATTGCATCTAAACTAAAAATTTAAACAAGTATTTATAGTTGTCCAAAAGTGTTATGCGAAGGACCACTAAGCGTAGTTAATCGGGATCGCCGATCCACTCGGCGATCCGCCCTTTGGTCTGGTTCATCGCCTTTCTGCATTGGCCTTCAACAAATTCAAGTTCTATAACGTTGGGCAATGGAGTACTGCATCGCAGAATTGTTTAGCGACTCACCGACTACTCCTTTATCTCACCGACTTGATTTTCTCCTTCAGAGCTTGGTACACTAGAACATTAGGCGAGACCATAGCCTTTCAGCGACTTGCCTAATGTTTTAGGCGATCCTGAGGCCGTCTTTTCTTCGTCCTTTCAGCTGCCTTGTTCCTTTTTGTCAAATAGTGTCCATGCTTTGTCTCTAACTCCAATTACCTAAAACTCAAGGATTGTCATCGGTTGTTGAGACAAATTATGCATTTGAGGACACTAAATCTATGAAAATAAGGCCCTTAACGAGTCCAAATTATGGACTCATCAACACCCCCAACTTAAACTTTTGCTTTTCCTCAAGTAAAACTCAAGTTCAGTAGTTCAAAAATGATGTCTAAACTAGTGCTACAAAAGACTCAATCATGAATGCATACAAAAAGACTCAACTTACTCGTGCAAGGATTAATTGTGCACTCGAAGATTCAAGTTGTGATTCACTATTAACAAAGAATCTCAAGCTCACTATACTTGCTTCAAATGCAAGTTCAAGCTCAACAAAGGTATTCAAATGCCCTCACCCAAATAATGATTCCATTTTCACTCAATGGTTCAATCATTTAAAGTTTCAGAATCAAGATCAACACTCACACTCACAAAGATAAACACAATGTATGATTTCACCCATAGGTTTGCCCTTATTTTCCAATCAACTTTTGCTTCAGCTCATTTAAGATCAAAAAGGTCTTTTCAAGGCTTGTAATGGGGTTGAGTGTAAACATATGGTCATTTAGGCTTATAGGCTGAAATCCTCATAAAATGTGATGTGAACAACACCTTCTTTCCTTCTCTTTACCATTTTCATTCAAGCTCAAGAGTCACTTCTTATTCATCTTCCATGGACCATTGGAAACCCTTTTTTCCTTGTATTTTCCCAACTTTATTCCACAACTATTTCTTCTTTTTCTTTTTCATTCTTTTCTTCTTTTCCTCTTTTTTTTTTTTTTTTTTTTTTTTTTTTTTTTTTTTATGGGGGGGGGGGGGTTACATTTTTCTCAAAATATGGGCAAAAGGGACTTTCTTGTACTTTCTTGATTTACCTTCTCTTTTCACCACACCCCAACTTAGGATTTTGGCCTAAGTTGGCTATTCAAAAAAACCACAAATCATGAGCATTATAGGTAATGTGTCAAGAAAGGTCTCAATTTCATCAAGTTTCTTCCAAGAAAAGGGTAGGGTTCAAAGGGTATTCAAAAGGAGTTCACAGACTCATAAGGTAGGCCACAAAAGAGGTATAATGTCAAACTGGTTCACACTCTTTAAAGTCGCCTAAGATCATCTCAAGAAATTGCATCACTTAGTCAACTGGACCAACGGGGCAAATTCTAGGTGTCATCACACATGGTTCACGGTAAGCTCATCACACAAGGCATTGACACCAATGTCAAAAAAGACTTCACACTTCCGCTAGTGTGCATAGTTCATCTCAAGTGACTCAATTTGATACTTGGCTATTCACAACAAGATGCATCAAGTTCACATATTATCTATGCAACTTCAATTTGCCTCGTCGTAGCTGCACATTCATTTTTTTTTATTTTGAGCATTATTCAAGTCATCGGTATTGATAAAAATTGGTACTCAAATTTGCAAGAGAACAACCACATTCAACACATACAAGAGGTGGCAAAAATTTTTGGACGGGTCAAAAATCATTTACAATTAAAAGCAAGGAGCCACAAGCTCAAGCATCCACAAAAGCAATGTAAAAACACAATTTGTTTTAGCTCAAAGCCCAAATATATAACCAAAACAAGAATTTGGAATGTCACACAAAAGTTGACCTCACCTCACCACATATAAAAACATTTGCCCTTAAATGCAAACAAAAATATAATATCCACAAGTCAAAATAAAAAAGACAGAGAGGGAGATGAAAAAGTGATCCTATCTACGTAGTCGCTACATCTCTCTCGCATCGCGTTCGTGAATCGGTCTACACTTAGGCATCGCGCCTGCAGTCACCTCGTATGAACACCCACTAGAGGCTGCCACAGATGTATCTGTCAGCGATGTCTGGATCACTGATTGTACAGGCATTTCCTCAATATCGGGTAAGTCTTTGTAAATGTTCTCCTCATGTATCTCTAGCTGCTCCTTGTCGGTCTCTGCATCCGACTCATCAACTACTGCATCATCCTTGTGTACATCTCCAGTGGTGGCTGGAGGTATGTCTGTAGTAGCAGGGGCGTCTACATCATCAGCAACTTCCAGTAATGAAGTAAAGTCGGTAGACTTCGATAGTCTACGTCCTTTCTCAAGTCTGCTACCTTGGATTTCAAAGTTGTAACCTCGTATGCCTCCCCCTGCCGGCTCTCACAAGCCTCAACTCTCGTGGTGAGAGTGTCAATAGAAGTCTGAGGGGGGGGGGGTCAATGCAATAAAAATGGTAGCCTCAATCATCAAGAGGACAAATCTCTCTAATCTGGTCGCCCTCACATCAACTTAATGGGCTCGATGCCCCATCCTCAAGATCATCGCCTAAGTAATCTTGGTCGGCTGGGAGGAAGATGAGGTGCCTCGAGCCTGTGAAGAAGAGGAAGGGATAGAAGTACCTGAAGACTCGGAGGTCTGAGTAGGTAAATATGCCTTTATAGGTATCGAATCAATTTCCACCTCTGGGGATTGACCACTAGAGCTGCCCTCCTCCTGTCAGCCTCCTCTCTAGTATACTCGGCCTCAATGCACCAGATGTTAATGGTGGAAGACGGGGTAACATCAAAATCTCTAGCAGCATCCCGGGAGTGGTGTTAATTAAGAACTTTTAGTAAAATTGAAATTTGCTCTTGTTAGTTGTAGTTCTACTTAATTTTTAGTTTAGTTTTGCTTGTTTGTGTATTACAACAGGAAAAATGAGTATGAATGGAGACAATGGTTACCAAATGGATCATCCTTTTTTGAAAATGTTGAATCTTAGGGATAACCTCCTAATGTTCAAGCAATTACGGGTTGAGACTATCCATGAGATGTGGCTGAGATTTAGGGATATTCTGCAACAATGCCCAACTCATGAAATACCTGATAAAGTGCTACTAGAATGCTTCTATAGGGGTCTTGGTCCCAAAATAGAAGCATCACGACCAACTCTTTTGAGGGTGGTTTGATTCAACAACCCTATGAAGCAGTAGCCCAACTCCTTGATGGATTGACTAAGACCAACAAGGAAATAGAAAAAAACCAATACTAAGAGTATTCGGGCGTTTCATTCGATACTAAGTGTCCAAGGTTGTTCAATAGTAATATAACCCAACTAGTAAGTTGGGGTCAGTCCCAAGGGAGCAGTTTGTAATCGAGAATTAAGAGAAAAACAAGAATTTCGCTCAAATCAATTATAGCTAAAGATATATACAAAGAAAAACATATCAAATTAAAAGGTGACACAAGTGTCAATTATCAAAGGGGTTTTTTTAGTCAATTATCAACTAGAAGCACCAAATAATATAGAAATACGAATATGGAGATGGGATTCTTGGGATGTGATAGGATTATGGGCTAAGATAAACAACCGGGTAAATGCTATTAATAGTAAATCACTATAAATTAGTAACTAAGCTAGACTTTAGTGGGGGTAAGTTTTCTCTCAAACAATTTATCCCGTATCAAATTGGTTTATCTCGAACACCGATAAGCAGCAATGAAGCAAAACCTTCGCCTTAGTCCATTCACTCTCTCAAGCTGAATGTGAGGGAGACGGTTTAGGATTCACTCTCTTGAGCTGAACCCACGACAACCAAATAACCATAGACTATCGATTCAGTAGTTATGGTTTTAAAACGTCTCTCTCGAGCAAGCCAAAAGAACGAAGTTAAAATTGTATTTGCAACTATAACCCTATTAAATTCAAACACAACTACTACACAAAATCACCATTAAACAACAAATTAACTATCAATTAGCAGTAAATTCAACACATATTCACATAATCACACCCTAAGAATTGGGGTTTTAGCTAAACATAGTAATGAGATAGAAATCAATATTGAAAAGTATTTCCATGTAGTGGGTATGATAGATATTGTCTTTACATACGTCTAAAATGGAGAATCTTCAAGACCCACTTCCAATTACTTAGAAATGGAAATCTTAAAATTTTCAAAGCTAAGGAACAATGTCTCCAAAACTCTAAGTTCTAAAAACTGAAAATAATATTTGATATTATCAAATTCGATACTAATTGCATCTAAACTAAAAATTTGAAGAAGTATTTATAGTTGTCAAAAAGTGTGCTACGAAGGACCACTCGACACAGTTAGTTGGGATTGTCAATCCACTCGGCGATCTGCCCTTTGGTCTGGTTCATTGCCTTTCTGCATTAACCTTCAGTAAATTCAAGTTCTGTAACGTTGGCCGATGGAGTAATGCATCGCATAATCGTTCGGTGACTCACCGACTGCTCCTTTATCTCGTGGACTTGACTTTCTCCTTCAGCCTTGGCATACTGGAGCATTAGGAGAGACCATAGCCTTTCGGCAACTCGCCTAATGGTTTAGGCAATCCTTAGGCCGTCTTTTCTTCGTCCTTTTAGCTTCCTTATTCCTTTTTGCCCAATAGTGTCCATGCTTTGTCTCTAACTCTAATTACCTGAAACTCAAGGATTTTCATCAATTGTTGAGACAAATTATGCATTTGAGGACACTAAATCTAACAAAATAAGACCCTAAAAGATTCCAAATCATGGACTCATTAGTCGTCAGTGGTCTATTGATGGGCTGCTAACATTTATTTTAAAGGGTAGTTAAGTCTTTTCCTAATTAATTAGTTCATATACTACATCATTTTTCTTATGTTTAAGGCCCCTATATAAGCATTTTAACCCCTAAATTCAACCCATTAACTTCATTTTTCCATAACTACAAAAGAATATCAAAACCTCCTCTCCAAATAATTCTCTCTCTAGAACTTGAAGAAGAAGAATGATTCATCTAGGATTTCAAGTCAAGGTCTCAATTCCTCTATTGAAGATAAGCATTTGGACTTGAGGTATGATAGTTTTTATCCATGAATTATTTTTATTCATGGAGTTCCAAAATTCTCCTATTTTCAAATAGAATTCCCCAAGTTAGCTAGGGTTTTATTCAATTACCATGAGTTCTCTTGATTATTGTTATCAATGATTTAATTTTGTTTTAATATGCATGAATTGATGATTTACTATTATTTTATGATGTTTCCCCTCTGAACCCATGTAAACTCCCATGTTTTCCAATTGTGATAGTATGATGTGGGTCGTTGATTATGAAAGGAGTATTATGAACTAAAGCATGAAGTGATACAATCACATGAATTTATGATAAAAATCCCTATCCAATCCTTGATTTCTAGATGTGGTGATTAAAAGTAGGATTTGAACCTTGAAAGGGCAAAGTATGAGTTTATGCATGATCTTTTGAAACCTATGCAAATGTTTTAAGGATGCTTCAAGAATATAGTATCAATGATGATGTTGTTGTTGTGTTGTTGAAAGAGTATTCTCATAAACACATACAAACATGATTGAGAAAGGTTTTGTCACATCATAAGAATTCTAAGGTTAAAAGGTTTTCCCACCTAATTGAATCAAAGATAAGGAGCTATCCTAATGAAACCTATCTTGGATTGGATACTTTGTTGTACCTTTCCATGGATGTCTTATGACTTAGCTTGGATTGGAAAGATGGCACGTCCTTCAATGGATAATGAGAACAAGTAAGAAATGACTATTACATGGGAATTATGCTTAGCACCGATAGGATAATTATATGGAAGCCCTCCCGTTAGTAAAGGTCGGGTTTCTAGAAGAAATCTCTTAAGATGAAAGCTCTCTCATTAGTAGAGGCTAGGTTTCTAGTTGCAATCTCCTTATCCCTTAAACTATGTGCCCCCATAGGATGATTAGCTACTGTATCCACTTAAGTTAGAAATTAATGGTACTTACCTTGGAAAGTAGGACAAACCTTTTTGGTGTGGGCAGTACCGAGGGATCATGTTATAGCTCACATGGTCTCTATGTCATTTAATGCTCATTCCCATAACAAGACAAATAATGAACTAAGGTTACTCAAGGACTATCTCATCTGTGTTTCAAAGGTTTGAAAGATGTTAGTTTGCATTGACCATGGTTTAATGAAGTATGTTTTCTAACCTTCTTATATCATGTTTTAGCTTGGTCAATTACATGTTTATAAAATGTCCTGTTTTAGCATGATTTAAATGTTTTATGCATGGCTATCATACTTGATACATTGTTTTATATTAACGCATACTCTTGCCTACATTTTTCGCAAATGTAGGGTCCGATATTCAGGGTTCTCAGTTTTGTGGCTAGAGCTTGGTTTGATTAATTATCGAGCTTGGTGAGTCCTCCTCGTTCGAGGACAAATTTCCATTGTTTAGTTTCTATCTTGTATTTCACTTTTAAACATGATTTATTGGCTAGGCCCAATTTTATTCTATTGTATTAGATGGCTATTGAGACAAAGTGATTTAGACTTCCACTTTCTTTTATAAAAACTATTGGACTTGGACTATTGTTTTACTTCTATTGTTCGATTTCTTATGTTATGAATGCTAAGTGGCTTGTATGGGGTCCTTCGGTGTCTTATACTCCATATTACATCTAGGGGGTACCCTGGGTCATGACAAACTTGGTAATCAGAGCACACAGTTTAGAATGGTCTTAGGATGTCTCATAAGCCACATCTACTAGAGTTTTGTTCATGAGTATGAAGCGCGCCACATTTATGAATGAGAGGCAACAAGATGTTAAGGAAACTCCACTTATTTCATTACTCTAATGTCATTCCATAGAGTTTAACTCTATAAGGTCTCTCTCCTAATCCTTATCTGATGCTCTACAAGATATGTCTACTCGAAGAGCTTATGCTAGTAGGAATGTGAGGGAGAATGGGGAACAAGAAGATCCTTCTCAAGCTCTGAGTGTTCCTTTGGCTGAGAAAGTTACAAATATGGAGTTAGGCTACTTTTCAAGTGTTGGCCAAAGCCATGATGACCCAAGCTAATAGGGAGGTTGCAGTTCCCATGAACCCAAATGTGGTTACGACGGTTTCTTGAGTGAGGGACTTCACAAGGATGAATCCTCTTGAGCTTCATGGTTCTAGGTTTGAGAAAGATCCACAAGAGTTTATTGATGAGGTCTACAAGGTATTGATGATTATGGGAGTGACGATGGTGGAAAAGGTGGAGTTGGCTGCTTATTAATTGAAAGGTGTTGCTCAAGTGTGGTAAAACCAATGGAAAGAAGGGAGACTGGAAGATGTGGGTCCTCTTGATTGGGAGAAGTTTAAGGCTACTTTTCTTGATAGGTTCTTTCCTTTAAGGATGAGGGAAGCAAAAGTGCTTGAGTTCATTAACCTTTGTCAAGGAAGTATGAGTGTAAGGGAATATGCTCTAAAGTTCACACAATTTTCTAAGTATGCTCCAACAATTGTTGCCGATTCTAATGCAAGGATGAGTAAATTTGTGTCAAGTGTGTCTGGAATGGTGGTTAAAGTGTTTTGTACCGCCATGCTTATTGGTGACATGGACATTTCTTGTCTCATGGTTGATGAAAAACATATTGAGAAGGGAAAGTTTAAGGAAATGTCTTGGGATGTGAAGATGGCAAAAATCGGTGATGGTAATTTCTCTCATGCAAGGTCTGATGGACATGGTCATCCTAGGTTTCGACAATGGTTCTTCGGTCATGGTTCCTCCAATGCTCCTTCTAAGTTAAACAAAGATAGGGTATCTAACCCTAAGCCTCAAGAAGGGAACGGTAGAGGATCTTCATTGCCGATGGCTACTTGTACTAAGTGTGGTAAGAAACATGAGGGTAAGTGTCTAGCTGGCACAGATGGTTGCTTTAGTTGTTGTAAAAGTGGGCACATAATGAGGGATTTCCTTATGCTTACGGCTAAGGGAAGAGAGGGAAAGCAAGCTACTCCTAGTGGTTCAGGTTCCAATGATCCTAAGAAAAATCGATTCTATGCACATGAGACTCATGGTGAACCAGAGGGCTCTCTCGATGTGGTAACTAGTATGTTGAAAGTTTTCCAAATTGATGTTTATGCTTTACTTGATCCCAGTGCTATGATTAACGTTTCAAGCAGATCTCATCAAATTCTAGGTTCAAATGATCGTTAGTCATTATAAAACCCAACTAAGTGTTGGGGTCACCCACAGGGAGCGGTACGTGTTCAAATTCAGTTATGAAGTACAAATGTGGTCTAATTAGTTATAGGACTAGAAATTATCGAAAAAGAGATGTAAACAAGTCTAAGGGGATGACAACGAATGTCAGATAGGGGGTTTGGATTGTCAATTATAAGCTATAAAATAATCAAATGGGGAAAGTTTTAGGTGTCATCAAATACAATGTTCAAGACGACCTCACACACAAGTCATTGGTACCAATATCAAACAAGACTCCACACTTTCTAGCTAACGTGTAATGTTCATCATAAGAGACTCATTTGACAACCGGCTAGTCACAATGAGATGTTAAAAGTTCACATATTTCCTATGTAACTTAGTTTGCCTCATCGTAGCCGCAGATTCATTTCGTTAAATTAAGAGCACTATTCAAATCATTGGTATTGACCACTACCGAAACTCAAATTTTCATAAGAACATCCATGATCACCCACACAAAAGGTGGTAAAATTTTAAAATTTGGTTAAAAAACCATTTTCTATCGAAATAATGGGCCACAAGAACATCCTCAATATCACAATATATAAAACAATCGGCTCAATATTCACAAAAATGTCATCAAAATAGAATAATTATTCACAGAAAAGCCCAAAGGAGGTAGGTATGGAAATACCTCACCCTACCTAACAAAATATGTAGTTGACCTCAAATGCAACTAAAACAAAACAGTGAATGAAAAGTAATAGAGAGGGAGGGGAAAAGTCATCCTGCCAAGCTAAGATTGGGGTGAAGTATGCATGTCCATCGCTCAATCTGTCCGGGCATCAGTGCCCGGTGTATCATCAACTTTGGCTACACTGGAGCCCATTATGGATACATCCTTCAAAGAGGCCTGAATAGACGAATCTACTATGGCACCCTGGAGGTCTGCCAAATCATCGAAGATTGCATCCTCACGAATGACAAGCTACTCCTCATCAGTCTCTGCCTCAGACTCAGAAGCAATAACATCATCTATCATCTCATATCTGGCGGCAGCCGGAGGCACATCAGAATGGGCTGGAATATCTGCGCTCGGGTTATCTTAGATCTCCACCGTCCTAAATAGTGAAGTAAAATTTGTGGACTTCAGATGGTCCACATCCTTACTCAGCTTAAAAACATCGGCCTTCAAGGCCATCACCTCCTTAGTAGCACCCTAACATCTCTCACAATCCTCTACTCTCAACATGAGGGCATCAATCGAAGCCATGATAGGTGTCAATGCAGCAACAATGGCACTCTTGATAATCCCAGGAACATCAGCCTCGAATTAGAAGGCACACACATTGGCAGATTAGGCAAAATGCCTCATCTTGTACAAAATCACTTAGGTGATCGAAGGGCTATAAACAGGAATACCAGCAGCAGATCTAGGGTGCAGGGGAGAATCAAAAGAGCCAGGAGTGTCGGAAGGAGCAGAGCTAGAAATACCTAAAGGCCTAGTTGCCAGAGTAGGCATGACTGCCTATGCAGGTAGTGTATCAATATCAACCTCCAGTGATGTGTCCACCAGAGCTTCTCTCCTCTTATCAGCCTCATCTATCATGCACTCGGCCTTTATACATCGGATGTTGGTGGAGGATGTGTGTATAATCTCAAAATCCCTCTTCTAATCACATGGAACTCTAGCCCGTTGATATAACTCGGTGATCAACACGGGAAAGGGAAGAGATGACTGGCGCTGCTTGGCCCTCGTGGCCATCTCGTGCTCAATGATCAAACTCAAATTTAGCTGCTTCCTAGTTATGATAGACCAAAGACCGACAACATTTGGATAGCAGAGAATGGACTCATTCTATGATGGCATGATCTTGCTGCTGATAAACCCAAACCGATATCTAGCAGCTACATTGAGGTCCCTTTTCTCTTTTGCTCTCCGCCCTCAATCCACCTCGGGGTTGTGTCAGAAATTAGGGGTGGCCAAATAACCTTTTAAATCCTCCAAAGTCTTTGTCGTGATCATACTCTGGTATTCATGTATGAAGTCAGAGGCACGATCGAACACATTATTTATATCATCGCTACTGCATTTAACCTTTTCCCTTGAACCATTACGAAGTCAGTTGAGATTCTTGACCATCAGGTTCGTTAAGAAAAAAAACTTTCTTCAGTGAAGGTTTTGTGGAGGAGTTAGTCCGTAGAGGGAGCTACTTGGGAAGTAGAAATAGCTTTGAAGGCCAAGTACTTTCATCTTTTTCCTTTCGATTTCATTTCATCTTTAGGTAATAGCTCCTGTCGAGTCTCTCAGTTTACTTGCATGAATTCAGTCTTAGTATAATGCTCCTTCATTTGTTCTTACATTTTCAGCATATTTTCATGTTCTTGGAACTCAATTCAGTCAGATATAAGTTTCTAGTACTTAGTGGTAGGAATTGTAGCTCCTTCCCTCCATACCCAGCTAGTTTAGCCTTCATTTGAGGATGAATGTTCCCAAGGGGGAGATGTTTTAACGCCTTAAGATCAAACTCAGACAGAACAACATAAAATAGATGAACCACGGAGGGGTTCACGGGCCGTGATCAGGACCACAATCTGTCACCCTCATCGTGGTTCACACCCTCCAACGAGTGGTGGACCACAGGACCCTTCATGGGTTATGGATCCCTACACAAATCGTGGGAAGGTTCGTAAAGGTGAGACAGAGCCACTAGGGCTCCAGCGTTAGAACACGGAGCCCACCACAGGCTTTGGTCTTGATGACGGGCCGTGGATGGGTCCGTCATCCTGAGCCAGCAGACCCACAACCCAAGTGAAGGATCATGGTGGATTTCATAGTCTATGGTCCTCTACACGGGCCGTACTGAGGCTCATGAAGCTAAACAAGTAGGCCCCTAGCCCCAAGTGAAAAACCACGGTGGCATTAACGATCCATGGTTTTTAACACAGTCCGTGAAGTGGACCGTAGAAGGGAGTGCTAGAACCAGTAGCCATTTTCCAAGAATACACGACCCACTCAATGGGTCATGGTCCCTTTGAGGGTCTGTCAGTGGCTCCATAGAAGGGCCTTGTCAGCTTTTAAGTTAGTGTTTTTTGGTCTTTTCCCCTATGCGTTGGACATCTAATCTACATTGGTAAACCCCTAAACTACATCGTTTTGGTCTGTTTTAGCCTACTATTCTAGTCAGACTTTACCCTAAGCGATTTATTCACCAAGATTCATCAAAACATAGAGCAAAATAGTATAAAGAGTTGATCAAACCACTCAAGAACACACAACATGTTTTCTTTAGTTCTAGATTTGAAATCTAAGGGTTTCTCTGTAGATTTTGTCACCAGGTATGTGAGATTTTGTGAGTGGATTCCTTTCATACACTAGGTCTCTAGAATTTAGTCAGATTCCCATGTCTTTTTTAGACCTAGGGTTTTCTAAAACCTTACATATTGGTTGTGATTTAGCTATTATAGTATTCCTAATTGAAATATCATGTTTTGGTCGAATCGTTGCTTAGTTCTTTGAATGAAACTCAAAATCCTAGTTGTGTAGATTCTCTTAGTTCATGAATTACACTTGCTAGGTTAGTTAAACAGATATACATGCCTTATATTTTGAATGTTTCATTATCAGTACATAAATGATGCATTCGTAGTTAGCATGTTAGAATATTAAGTTAATCCAGTATTTTAGTTATGTTATGTCATACACATATTCCAGTTGGGAGTAGGCTTAGCACCGAGTTGGACTAGTGTTCAACATACCCTCATTATCCTAAAACAACGTGCCCCGGTAGATTTATAAGTCCCCTCTGCGGGCATCAGATTTAGTGATCATGCCAGTCATGCCTTTATACCCCTGGCAAGGTATATTGGGTCCTCTCAGTGAGGTGTATACATTGGACTCCACGTATAGCTCACATGGCTTTATGACGATTAATAGTAGCTCCCACAGTAAGACTCTAGTGAATTGACTAGGTTTTCAGTTATACTTCAGTATTCAGTCTCAGCATGTTATGTTCATTATTAGTACTTGGTCACTGCATTTAGCTCAGTTTTCAGTTATTTTTTAGTATCCTTGTTTTTGTTCAGATTATGTTATTGCTCATTTACATTTGTTCAACTTATATATTTGTTCAACTATATTCCATATCATGCATGCTCAGTACATTCCAAGTACTGACACATACTCTGCGCTACATCCTTTCATGATGTATGTTCATGTATTCATCATCTAGATCATGCATAGATCGGTTCCCGATCTGTATTTAATAACTTCAGTGATGAGTCCTCATACTTCGAGGACAATAGACATGTTTTCTATTTCAGTCTTTTATTTTAGTTTCTGTTTTGCTAAGGTTAGCTGGGACATGTCCCAGAAACCCTAGTGAGTAGAGGCTTATCCAGATATAGTATTAAATTCAGCTTTAGTTTTGAGTTATTATTCAGTATCACTAAACTTTTAGTATATTTTATATATTCAGACCATTTTTGGGTATCTCCCACTATCAGTAATAAATTGATTTAGCTTATGCATTAGTTTATCTTTTCACAGATATGTTCAGTTCGCTTATGATATGCCATCTCAGGGTTAACTTGGGGTCACTCGTGATCCTAGGTCCCGTGTTTACGTCAAGGGGGTAGCCTCGCGGCGTACAGTAATGGTTGTCGGTTAGAGAATCTCCCAAATTGAGTTATTTTCTATCTTGACATACAGATAAGAGTAAAAGAGTTTTATTATATTTTTAAATGCATTGAGTTACAAATCGATCGCTTTAACATCTTTCTTTATAATTCATCTTATTATTGCTTTTATATTGAACTAAGGTGGGTATTTCTGAGTTCTTGAGTATCCTTGAGTTGAGGTGAGTATGGTTTCCTTTTTATCAATTCAAGCTTCCAGGTTATGTTTAGCGTACCCCTTACATTCAATGTACTGATGCCATGTGGCATGCATCATGAAAGAAATAGGTAATCAAGATCAGCAACTGGCGTTTCGTTGATCCAGTCGTGTTCCAGCTAGATTTGGTGAGCCTCCTTGCTTTCCAGAGGGTTTCACATTGAGTTTACTTTTCAGTCTTGTTTATTAGGATGTCGTGGGTGTTTTCCCAACGTCCATCTCAGTTAGTATAGGCCTCATAGACAATAGAGTTTTGAGAAGTCTGTTTCATTTTCATTGTTGATATTCTAGACTTGAGTTGCCTCTTTTGGATTGTGAATGTTTTATTTAAAATATTCTGAGTATCTATTTTGAGATTTTAAATAAAATTTTACTTTTAAGTTCATATGTTGTTGAGTAAGTCTTCCGCTGAGAGTTGAGCCAGGCCAAAGGTTCACTTGGTGCCAGCAATGGTTTTCGAGTGCCAGTCGCGTCCAAAGTCTAGGCTCGGGCCGTGATAGTGAGTTTACAAATTATTATTGAAAATCATTCTTTAAAAACCACTTATTATTTTTTTGGCAGGGTGGGGGTGTTTTTCTAATGGAAAAATATTTAAATTTAGATCGTCATTAATCATTTGATATGATATTGACATATATATGTAGATATGCTAAAATTAAAAAAAAAAAAAACTCATAGGCTATATATAGAGAGTGTGAAGATATTTTGGATTTTAGCAAGCCATATTTGAACTATGGAAGTATCTATAATAGTGACATTAAATATTAGTAACTGAGTTTTGAATAAATTTTATATAGATTTCTTATATCTATTGATACAATTAATAAATTTTGACTAAAATTGTTGAATTTGTCTTTTTAAGTGCTATAATTAAATCAATATTGCATCTTTTGTTTTTATGTAAGAAGAAATTAAAGAAGTTTTGTTAGTTGTATAGTTTCCTCTCATGGAAAACTAATTTAAAAACAATCCTTTAGGCTAAAAATTCATTTGAACCTTGCTTTCACTATAAATCTATATTTTTATATAAGATTTTTTAAAAGTGTATCTATATTGAATGTTGAATCTTATTGATTTTTTCATGTGTTTAGTTTTTAATTTTAAGCATAAATTTTTTTTCATATTAAAAAAACTATCAGTGACTATAATTTCTGTTTTCTCCTTTAATTCATTAATTGATTGTGATAATAAAATAGAAGGAAAGATAAACAAATTTCAATTATTACTTTTTGTTGCTAACATTTTTCATTAAACCATTCACCCCATACAAATTACAAATCAATTATATTTTATATTGCTCTCTATCAATAATAGGAGGCTATTATATTCATTGTAGAAAAAAACTACTAAATCATATAGATTAAGTTAAACTTAAAATATTATGCCAAGAGCAGATTGCTTAAGTGGGGGGGGGACCCACATGCACCCGGTAACTTTTAAAATTATATATATATATATATATATATATATATATATATATATATATATATATATATATATATATATATATATAGTTGATAAACGATTATATATTTAATTGTGCACCCTTATAACTAAAAGTTGCCCGGGTGAATTGGTTGAAGTCACTCGCAGCACGACCTTAAAATAAGCTTTTTCTTTAGAGTTAAACCTCTTTAAAAATTGTTTTTATTAAAACTCATTTTTGCCCCACCCCCTTTCTTCACTTAAAACAAATAAAAGCCGTAGCACAATTCTAAACAAAAAATAAGACTGCTAGAAAATCTACAACTTGCACAATTCTAAACAAAATATAACACTACTAGAAAATCTGTAACTTACAAGTATTCCTCACTACATAATTAAAGTCCTACTCCTATTATCTCCGCATAAATTGGTAAGTTCTTCTTTTTAGGGTTTTTTTTTTTTTTTTTTGCAAGAATTTGTTGTTGATTCTTGTGATTCTAGATGGATAGGGTCTTGTGATTTGAGATGGATAGACTTATGTAATGAGAAATGCATGTGATTATTTCACGAAAATTGGTATTAAGACTTGGAATCATAGTTTGGAATGATTCAATTTACATGCTGTTGAAGTAAATAGCATTCACAATAGGTGTTTCAACAAGATGCTAGATTTTGAGAATCAATCTCAATCAATTCAAGTTGCTTTTAACTAGCAATCTGAAAAACAAAAGAAAACAAGAAGTGAGCATCGAATTCGTTTAGAGGCTTCTACTAATGTGACAAGGTTTCTCTTGGAATTTGTATTGTCTTTTCGAGGTCATGATGAAAGTGAGTCTTCAAAAAATAAAGGTATTTTTTAGGTTTTTTGGATTGGCTTGGAAAAATGCTTCTGGATATGAATAATGTTATTTTAATACATGCTCCAAAAAATTCTATGATAACTTCTCCAAAATATGTTAACGTTACCCTTGTGTCACTCTTAGTAGTGTCCCCCTATCTTCAAATCCAGGATTCGCTTCTAGCTTAAGTGGTTAAGTACTTCCAATGCTCAAGGGTTAGAGTGGGACGAAATGGAAGAACAAAAGAATTCAAAACATTATTATTGTTTCTTACCTTTTTGTGGCTTATGCTTGCCTTTTCTTGTTTATGTTGGAACTTTTGATTCATGATTTTTGTTGTTTCAAATAAATTAATTATTTTTTGTGCATTTGTCCTATACTCTCTAAGATAAGTCATTCTTTGTCTTAGATTTTTTTTCCATATATTCATTAAATATTTTTGAATTGTCAATCACAGTAACTTTTTTAGATATACAAATTGTATTTTAAAAAAATCTAATAGATCCTTATCGTGGAAGTTAAGATCATCGTCTAGCCATTTAAGAAACTATTAAATTAGTGAAGGTGCAGGAAAAGTTACACAAGTGAATATTAAGATTAAAATTTGGATCATGGCCTAAAACAATTATTGAATGCAGACAATACACTAAAATTTAAAGATGGTAATATATAGGAAAAAACGAAAGCTAAAATTTCAAAATTGACTTATGTTAGCAATAAAAGATTCTGATCTTCACATTCTTCTGCCTCTCTTAACTCTTCAAACTAGGCGAGTAGCTTCGACTTGTCTCCGTAATTTTGATAAAATATAGTTTATCCTATGATAAGAATCCAATTGGGTATCTACCAGTCTTTCCGTATATTAGTTTCACCTTGGTACCTAGAAGCTTTGGATCAATTTTACTACCTCGATACCCACATGGCTCAAATAATTAGGATTCATAAAGACCAATTTTTACTCGTATTAAGTCTCTAAAATCTGCAAAAATCATCTGGGATTATCTCAAGACAGAATACAATGAGTTGCAGAAGATGGAAGAGTTGGAAACCATTAATCATTCATCCATATCATTTACAACTAGTGTGATTAATAATACAACATTCACATACATATCCATATTATAATGAATCAAGAACGAACATACATCACACAACACAAAATCACAACCATCACCTACCTCGAAAAAAGGTTGAATCATCTAAGAAACTTGATTCTTCCCTTTTTGGATTTGTTCCGCTTGTTCTTGTTCTACAAACAATTAATACAACACGGGAATCAATAATCAATATCTAATTACCTGAATTACCAACAATTCTATCAACTCTAGATCAAACCCATGATCCCCATACATAGATTAAGGCTTTTTCCACCATAATTCTCAGATCCACTGCCCCCATCGATAATTACCCATTAGATTACATTCTACGAATCGAAAAATGGATTCGGGGAGTGAAAATCTTACCTTTAGCTTCAAGAATGGTGAAAGACTGTTAAGAAAAGTGCTGGGTTCATTTCTTAGCTCTCAAGTTCGAAAATTATAGAATAAAATGATTTTGGAGTTTATTTCTGACTTTAAGTTGCGACTACACCGCCACAGCGGTACTCACCCCGCTATAGTGGCCCTGCCCTAGCGGGAAGAATCCCACCTTAGCGGCTTGCACTGAACCAAAGAGCTAATTTAATAATTCCAAACCCCTATTTCACAACACACCTTCAACAACCGACATTCATAAACTACACGTTCACGCTAAGATCAATTTCAGGAGTTATACTCGCCCGAATTCTATTTTGTAAAGTCGTACGGGTTCCTTAACATCTTAGCTATCCACTAATATGATCAAAGTCATAATTAGATCACCCAGTTGTTACCAAATTTTTGTAGACTTTAATGACTCCGATTTCATCCAAATCTGGACTAGGTTGGGAAATTCCAAAGTACGAAAAAGTTTTCCGACCCAAATTTTTTCCCTATTGACTTTTGTATAACGACGAGAACATGTCGTTACATCAAAGCTCCTTATCGAATTTGAAGAGTTAAGAGAGGCAGATCGACAACGTGAAGATCAAAATTTTTTGTTGCTGACTGGAGTCAATTTTGAAATGTTAGCTTTCCTTTTCCATATATTTTAGCATCATTAAATTTTAGTGTATTATATGCATTTAATAATTACTTTAGGTTACTATCCAAATTCTAAGCTTAATATTCACATGTGTAACTTTTCTGGCACCGTCACTAATTTCATCATTTTTTAAATGGCTAGACGAGGATCTTAAATTCCACGATAAGATTATTAATGTCTCAGATTTTTTGAAAATACAATTTGCATATCTAGAAAAGTTACCGTGATTGACAATTCAAAAATATTTAAACATGAGTGTATCATTTAAAGTTTATCATATTTTAATATAATTCTTTGACCAAATATTAAAAGTGGGAAGATCTAAAGTGTAAAGTTGAATTTCCATTGTACCCCTATGTTATTAAATACTAATTAAGTAAATATTATTATTATAATTATTATTAAATTTATATTACTTAATGTGAGAATTCTATTTAATGGAAACAACTTTTAATTTTCTAGTTGAAAAGAATGTTTTTCACAGTTTAAGGCATTTCACCTCCAAAATAAATAACTTTTAATTTTCTTCAGTTACCTAACAATATTTATAATGAATTATCTTAGCTAATTCATCAAATTTTGCTGAATGATCAACTTATATAAATAGATTTATTAATTAACAATATGTACAACTCTCCCCATTAAAAAAAGTAGAGTAGGGTTATTCAAAACTAAACTAAAACCGATAATTTAGTTATTGGGTCAATAGTTCGGGCTAATGGTTTAATGGTTCGGGTCTCAGTTTACTATAAACTTCTTATCGGCTTATCGGTTCAAGTCTAGGCTTGGCCATATTTTTAATTAGGTGACCCGATAACCCGATAAGAAGTTTAATTAATTATATTTATATCACTTAACGCCTTAGGAACTTTTAGCCGTTAGGGTTTAACCTTGAGACTCTTTACAGTAACTTTATAGTTGACACTCAAATTTCACAGAATATTCCAAAGTTACGACATCAGTCATTGATTCATTGTCACTGTACATTGAATATCATTCCCTAAGTTTCTAAATTGACGTTCAAATAGTTGGTTCCATTACTTTAAGTCTATGTTTTTATAGTTAGTTGGACACTGAGATATGCCTGCAATAATGCAATACTACAATCCCAATGAGAAAGTTTTTATTAGTAATGGTCTCTTGATCATTAATGGTTTTCGTTAGTAGTGTTGTAATGGTGTCTCTTTATAGTTCATATCGAAATTGGGCAATATTGACATCTCTTTCAAGGTTAATATGAAGTTTGATTAAGTATTTTATGTAGGAATGGACTAACAGGTAAAAGTTCATCAGTGACTACATACAATACTTAAAAATGTTAATAGAAGGAGCCCAAATAATTTTACATAAAAAAGAAAAAGAAGATGAATTTTACAAAAAACCATTTAATTGAAAAAAGACTATGACAAACTTAAACATAGCCCGAATTCCGCACTTACCCCCCAAAATGATAAATTAATAACTCAAGTATCAATATTAGAATATAAGTTTATAACTAAGCTAAAACAAAGATTAATGCATACATAAAATGAACAAAGAAGAATTTGCAGTAAGTGAAAAAACATATGAAAATTATGACGGATTAAAAATAAAGATAATTTTCTCAAATGTAGGTAGAAGATATAAAAAAATAGGAGATCAATTATACTTAATGCTAGAAAAAGAAGAATTAAAACTAGAAGATAGTTTAACAGCTATGATAAGAATAGCAAGAGAGAATGAAGAAATAGATAGACAAAAAGAAATAGAAAAAATAAAGATTGATAATGAAGAAAAAATAAAACAAATAACAAACACAAAAAATAATAGAATAAAAGAATTAGAAAAAGAATTACAAATGTTAAAAGAAATATATGAGAAACAGCAAGAACAAGAAGAAGAAAATAAATTATTAACAGAAATACAAAAATATAAAGAAAAAATTACAGAAAAAACAGAAGTAGAAAATCAAAATAAAAATGAAGTACACATAGAAACTATAGAAGAAGATATGGAAGTAGATCAAACCTCAGAAATAAGTGAAACATACACGGAAATGATAGAAAATAAAATAATAGAAAATACAGAAGTAGAAATAAACTATGATGAAAAAATGAAAGAAACAGGAGAACCTAGTACAAGAAGAACATATCCAAAGCATGAAAAATCACAGATATATACACGAGATTATACAAGTTCAGATAGAAATGAAACGTTATGGAATAAAAGATTAAATATAAAAAAAATGGAGTCCTAAACAAATAAATTTACAACCTGAATATTTAAATTTAGATTGTGTAACAGATATAAATCAAACCATACAATTATGGATAGGTTACATAGCAAAACAAATAATAGACAATAAAATTAATATAATAGAAGTACCAGGCTATATAGAAAGAACATTTATAGGAGAAGTTAAATTATGGTTCTTAAATTTAGAAGAAGAAAGTAAAAAAACATTAAGATCAAGTATAGATATACAAGCTAGAGAAACAACATCGGTAATGGATATACTTTATAAATATGAAACATCTATAAGAAATGAATTTAGTAGTATGACAACAGAGGAAGAAGAACGAAATAAAGATAAAATTATTAATAGAAATTTAATGAATAAATTAGGAATATGTAACATGTGTTATTTAGATGAATATACTTGTGCATATAAAGAATATTACTATAAGGGAGTATATAATACACAAGAAAGTCCAGGAATAAGACATTTATATTTTACAAAATTACCAGAGCCATTCAGTTCAAAAATAATAAAAGCATGGGAAGAAGCAAAATTACACGATACATTAGGAGCTAGAATAAAATTTGTTAAACAATGGTATGCAAATACATGTGAACAATATAGAGAAAATATAAAAATGGAAAAAACAATAATAAAAAATTTAGCATGTTGTAAAGATAAGATAGCACCACAATTTGGTTGTGATGAAAAATACTATAAAAAACATAAAAAGAAAAGGTTTAAAAATTATAAGAAAACGATACATAAATACAGAAATCCAAGGAAAAGATATTTTACAAAATCTAAAAGACCATATAGAAGAAAGAAAAGTATAAGTGAATGTAAATGTTATAATTGTGGCAAATTAGGACATATTGCAAAAGATTGTAAAGTACCAAAAACCCCTAATAAAAAACAAATATCAGAAATAATTATAGAAGAAGAAGTTTGCTTACAATTAGAATACTTAGACTATGAATTAGAAAGTGATGATAGTATTTATGAAATATCTGATAATGAAGAAACATTTGCACATGAAGAAAAATACCAAACAGATAATAAAATAGAACAATTAAATGACTGAAGTAAATATAGAAATAATAAGAGAAGAATATATAACAGATGATTATTCAGAACAAAAAATAATTTTTGATAATAACATATTTGAAAAAGTAAAAGGAAAAGAAATTGATTTAAGTGTAGAAAAAATATTCAGTATGCCACTAATAAAAAAATCCTTTTAAAAGAAATAAAGAGGAATTTTACATAATTAGCCAAAAAGAACATATTATAGATTGCAAATATGCTCAAGGAAAAGCTGAAATACCAATAATAAATAAAAGAGAATTAAATAAAGAAGTACAAAAAATAAAAAGTAGAGAACAAATTAAATATGTACATTTAGGAGGAATCGAAATACTTATAAAAGCCTGTTTTAAAGAAGGAATAGATACTCCAATAGAAATATATTTAGCAGATGATAGAATAATAGAACCTATAGAAAAAAGTGTAATTACAGCAGTAAGAGGAAACTTAATTTACCAAAAATTTAAATTTACAGTTAATACTAATTATTCAGTAGCATTAACAGATCATAATATAGATAAAGCATTAGTATTATATTGGAAAATAAATGGAATAACATTAACCCCAGGAAGTAAAATATGTACAGCTAGATGTAAAAATTTATATGTATTAACTACTAAACATAAAATAACAGCAAAAAGTAAAATAAAAGGAATAGAAATAGAAACACCATTTGAACAATTTGTCAAAATAATAGATAATAATAACTACTCATATCAAGAAATAGATACTAGTGAAAATTTAGAAATAATAGAAGAAAGAATAGGAAGAACTAGAAAAATTAAAAATAATCTACAAAGAGAACATACAAAAAAGATAGCATATGATGTAATCCCTAATAAGTACTACATAATAGGAATAATAGAAGAAAAAGAACATTTAATATTAATAGACCCAAAATAAGAAGATAATTATATAATAGATAAATTATTAAATAAAGAAGAAATGGAAATAAATAAAATGACAAAACAAAAATGCTCAGATTTACCAGCATTAATAGTAGCTCAACTAGAAATAGAAAAAGAAATAATAATAGCAGATATACCTATGAAAATAAAACTAGAAATTAGAGAAGAACAACAAGCAGATATCATATTAGGATTGAAATGGTTAGAAGAAGTGAAACCTTATAAAGTAGAATCTACTTACATAACTATTACCTACAATAATAAGATGATAATAATAAAAAGAATAATATTATGAAAATACACGTACTCATGAAAATAATAATAGAAGGATATTATAATAGATATTATACACCAATGATAGATACAGGAGCAGAAGTTAACATATGTAAATACAACTGTTTACCAAAAGATAAGTGGATAAAATTAAAAATACGTATAGTAGTAAAAGGATTTAATAATGAAGGAAGCCTAATACATTATAAAGCAAAAGATATAAAAATACAAATATGGGATAAGATACTTAAAATAGATGAAATATATAATTATGACTTACCTACAAAAGATATAATCTTAGGAATACCATTCTTAGAAAAATATTACCCGCATGTAATAACTAAAACTCACTGGTGGTTAACAACACCATGTAATCATAAAATAGGAGCAAAAAGAGTAGGAAGTAAAATACGAAAAGATACAGAATGGATAAAAGGAAGCGAAAATATTACACAAAAGTTAGAAAATATGCCAATTAATGCTAACAATATAGAATACATAGTATTCACAATAGACAAATTAAGTCCTATAAAAATTAGACTAGAACAATTATATAGTGAAGACCCATGAAAAGGATGGAATAAACATAAAATTACTGTAAAAATAGAATTAATAGACGAAAATAGTATAATAACTCAGAAACCCTTAAAATATAATTTTGATGACTTAAAAGAATTTACAATGCATATAACAAAATTATTAGAAAAAGGATATATACAAGAAAGCAATAGTAAAGATACTAGCCCAGCATTTATAGTTAATAAACATAGTGAACAAAAAAGAGAAAAAAGTAGGATGGTTATAGATTATAGAAATTTAAATGCAAAAACTAAAACTTATAATTATCCAATTCCGAATAAAATATTAAAAATAAGACAAATACAAGGATATAACTATTTTAGTAAATTTGATTGTAAATCAGGATTTTATCACTTAAAATTAGAAGAAGAATCTAAAAAATTAACAACATTTACTGTACCACAAGGATTTTATGAATGGAATGTATTACCATTTGGATATAAAAATGCACCAGGTAGATTTCAACATTTTATGGATATATATTTCACAAAACTAGAAAATTGTATAGTATATATCGATGATATACTCTTATACTCAAGGACATATGATGAACATATAATATTATTAGAAAAATTTATAAACATAGTAGAAGAATCTGGAATAAGTTTAAGTAAAAATAAAGCAGAAATTATGAAAAATCAGATAGAATTTTTAGGAATACAAATAGATAAAAATGGAATAAAAATGCAACAACATATAGTACAAAAAATTATAAATTCAGAAGAAATATTAGACACAAAAAAGAAATTACAATCCTTTTTAGGATTAGTAAACCAAGTAAGAGAATATATACCTAAACTAGCAGAATATTTAAAACCGTTACAAAAGAAGTTGAAAAAAGATATTGAATATAATTATGATGACACAGATAAAAAGCAAGTCCAAAAGATAAAAGAACAATGTAAAAAATTACCAAAATTATGTTTTCCAGATGAAAATAAAAAATTTACTTATATAGTAGAATCTGATGCAAGTGAAAATAATTATGGAGGAGTATTCAAATACAAATATGAAAATGAGAAAATAGAACATCATTGCAGATATTACTCAGGAACATTTACGGAAACGGAAGGTAAATGGGAAATTAATAGAAAAGAATTATTTGCATTATATAAATGTTTATTAGCATTTGAACCATATATTGTGTATAACAAATTTATTGTTAGAACAGATAATACACAAGTAAAATGGTGGTTAACAAGAAAGATACAAGACTCAGTTACTACAAAAGAAATTAGAAGATTGGTATTAAATATTTTGAATTTCTCTTTTACTATTGAGGTAATTAAGACTGACAAGAATGTTATTGCAGACTACTTATCAAAACAAAGCCGTGCAAACGGACTTTGAAGAAGAACTTACAAATGCAGTACTTATGAAAGAGTTACTAGAACAAATCAAGATGCTCAATACAAGAGTATCAAAAATGGAAACAACATATGTGAAGAAGGACCACGGTAAAAAATCAAATCTAGCAGTGCAGTCGGAGCACTTTAAACAACCAGACCTAGAAGGTGACGTTGGGAAACACCTAAAAACCCAAATTACTAACAAAGATATTAGTGCAGGTATTGCAGGTACCAGTACAAAGGAAGAATTATTTACCACAGTTACAAAAAAGAAAAACTTTAATTTGAATAAGGTATTTGATAAGCCTTATGCCCCACCTCACATACCAAAGAATGAATTATTCGTACCACCTCAAATACATACATATGCAACCTCACTTAACCAAACCAAAAAGATATACAATCATATAACCCGTACCTATATTGAAAATATCGAAAAAATCCAAACCTTGTTAAATACCCAACCAATCGAAAATCCAGAAAAATTAAAAAACCATCAAGGATATATAACCCAGAAATTACAAAATTATAACAAATTAATTGCCTTGCCAGGAAAAAAACCAAACTTAGTAGCTACATGTTACTCTTATGGACTTATTTCGACAGCATATACAATTACAGGAGATGAACTTAGTATGATACCTGAATTATATCAGGCATTTATGAATTATAAACGAATTACGAAAGGACAATTGTTCTATATAAGATTTTACTCAGCACCAACGGAAATACTATTTGATGAAATAAAACCAGTTATTACAGTGATCAAGATAGGGATGACCAAAGACTATATTATACCGGAAGAAATTATTGAACAACGAGTTATACCAAAGGCGGAGATACCAGATTTCTATGCAAACAAAAGAATTATTGGACTGAGTACAATATTAACAGAATTAGCTAACGTTTATGATGAGACAAATTATATATGGAAATATCATTCACGGAATCATTTATTGATTTATTCAACTGCGAAAGAGTTACGGCCTATGGACAAATTAGAAGTAAAAAATTGGGCCTTATCATTACTTAAGCCAGAACAAGAACCAATCACAAAAGCTATAAGAAAAGGATTTATTTCGGAAGACAGCCTAGAACAATATTGCAAACTTATTGGAACAAAATATACCGAACACGTATGCAGCAGGTGCAGTGGTATCAATAATTACATACCAGATGTTAATATAGACTAAAGGACAAAAACAGATGGGCAAATAAGAGATAAAGAAGGAATGATTACAAGACAAAGCCAAGTGGACGGATGAAACTTAAAGAAGCAGCAATTATTGAAGGAATCAACTTTTTAGACAAAAACATGTGAAAGTCAAGATAAAAGGATAAGAAGAAGACAAAGAAGATAAAGAAGAAAGTGACTTATGTCGGGGACTATAATGTAAATAGTTAAGGACTTACCTTGTAAATTAGTTTTTTATTTTGCAGCCTTAGTTCGGGCTATGTTTAAGTTTGTCATAGTCTTTTTTCAATTAAATGCTTTTTTGTAAAATTCATCTTCTTTTTCTTTTTTATGTAAAATTATTTGGGCTCCTTCTATTAACATTTTTAAGTATTGTATGTCTTGTGTTTTAAGATATTCTTCTAAATATGTTTTAATAATGTTTTCCCATGAGTCTATTTCAGTCATAACTTCTTTCCAAAGTTGGAAATATTCTTCATTTATCATATTTTAATCACTATTGTAGTCACTATCGTAGTTTGGGTGGTACATATCTATGTAATCTGTACTTTCGTATAATTCTTGCATTATTCTTCTTATGTTATCAAACCAATCTTGTTTAAGTATTTTATTTATCTCTTCTTCTTCGGCCTTAATTAATTTTTCCCAAATTAATTTTCTTATGCTAGGTTCTATTATTTTGTCTAATATTTTAAAAATAAGTATCTTCTGTTTATATTCAAAGTAGCTATTATCAATTTCTGCAGTAGGTATATTAGCAATATTCATTAATGTTAATATTTTTATTTTATGAAGTTTATCAGTTTGTTATTTTATTCCCGTCTTCCATGTCTACCATATGGTAATCTTATGATAGCTTATTATGACTTAGAGTATTCGTTTTTTATCATCCGGTCACTACTAGCATGATACCTTTTTCAGATACTACCTTCCTAAACAGCGCATCAACACTTAGGTACTCCCCTAACACGGCTTCTCTCGCCTTCAACGGTTTCCCATCTTTGGATGCATAGTTCTAGAAGTTTTCTCCTATTTTTCTCTATGCTAGCAAACTAGATAATAAATATTGAATAATTCTAATTCATAATAACAATCATAAGTATATCGATAACCGATAAGTTTCAAAACCGAATCGAACCGACCAATATGTAGCGCTTTAGTAGAGTAAATTTACAAATTTAGTGAGTAAGTTCAAATTACATCTTTGTTAGTTTTTGTGAACATATCCATAAAAATGTATATCCATATTTATATAAGTTTTTATGAGTTTAGGTTTTATACATTATCAACATTTTATTTTCATGTTTATGGGTTCACATTAAACTGATGTTTTACCTAAGAGTGTTAGAGATTGACTTTTGTCCCTATTATATGTTATGCCTATTCATTAGCTTGAGTCGTTGCTTAGCTTGAAGTTTTATGAAACATTAATTTTATATGCCTTAAATTTGCTGAAGTTGTGAAAGAAAAGTGGATAAACAAAAAAAATAGGTATTCATATTTAATATTATGGTAATTTATGTTTATTAATGTTTTCCTAATCACAAAATTATAAGTGGATAAAAGTAGTGGATAAATGAAAATACTCTAACAGTTGAAATTTCTAATCAAATCAACAAAGTGAAACACACAACAAGAACATCATTTATAAAATAATATCATATATATTTAACATGTTTTCACAAAATATAATTCATTATAAATTTTATCTACTTACCAATAATTAGTTATTCAATTCTGTAGGTTCATATAATATTTAATTGTCTATTGTTCAACAAAGAAGTCATTTGAATAAATGGACTATTAATCTATTTTAGTTTGTATTTTTTTACTCTATTCTATTCTTCATTACACTGTATTTTTAATATGATTTATACTACATAAACTACTTGCATGGGATACATGTGCAACACACGTGTTCAGAGACTAGTATATATGTAAGAAAAAAATGCTTAAAATTAAACACTAAACACCTGAAAATTTCAACATTAAATATAGATATACTACAAAAAAAAAACTTATATACAAAGTATAATTTTTCAATGAAAGCAAGATTCGAGTGAATTTTGAGCCTAAGAGGTTGGTGGATTGTTTTGAAATTAATTTTCCAAGAGAGAAAAATATACAAATAACAAAACTCTTTAACTTCTTCTTACATAAAAACAAAACATCCAATATTGATTTAATTATAACACTTAAAAGACAAATTCAACAATTTTCCACCACTCCACCCCTCAACCTCAACTCTAGACCATGACCCCTTCCACGGCCATAGTGGCCTTCACGGGCCGTTTAGTCGTTCGTGGGAAGGTCTCATATTGGGTAGTCTTGGATTGGCTACTGCCTAGATCACCGTGCTCATCACCACGACCCGTGATCCACACCATGAGTTGTCTTGGTGGTCGTAGGAGGTGAGCATGGCTTGGTTAGCTACCATAGGCAACACCATGACTTGTGGTGCCCTTCGCGGCCCATATGGGTCCTCGTGAAGGTTGCCCAAGCTCACTTCTTTGGCTCAAGACCTCTCTCTTTAACCCATGCTTAGACTACTAGATTTCTGAGGTGTTACTTTATCTCCCCCTTGGAGACATTCGTCGTCGAATGGAAATCTAGACACCTCTTCAAAGAGAAGACTCAAGACTAGCACCTGATTAACATATCATAGCTCTTCATACGATACTAAGAGCTCACGATCATTTGTCAGTATAATAACCCAACTATATGAGTTGGGGTCGATCCCACAGTGAGTAATAACTCCTTTAAAGTTAATTAATGAAAGTATAACGACAATTTCTTCAATCAAACAACTTTCATAAAATTTCCACTCCCCATCTATAATTTTGATCAGAACCGAGACTTAAAATTTGCTAGAGAACTGTGGAAATGGCAAAAAGAGAAAGTTCACCGCCCAATTTCCACTCCCCACCAAAAAGACTTAACATTGTCCTCAATGTTGGTAGAGAGCGAGCATTTCCACAAATAAAACAAAACAAAATAATACAAAGAGACTAAAATAAGTAAAAACAATCTAGTGTGAAAACAAGTAGAGCAGGGTGATAAGGAATCTTCACTAAGTGCTCCTTTGGCTACGGAGTGAAACAGTCGCCAAATATTTTAGCGATGCGCTGAATGCTTTTCAGATCACCCTTAGTTCCAGTTGGCTACTCTCTCAGAGAAAATAGGTTGGCGCTGATGTAAAGGGTCGCCAAACAGTTTGGTGATCCATGTAATAAACTCAGAACTTCGCCTGCTAATATGTGAGAGACATAGTCAGTGTCGGACTATAAAGGGCAAGGAAGATCGTGCCACCGAAGCGCATCGATGATACACCAACTGGTGAAAGTGTCCCGCCAAATATTCCAGAGTCTTAGCCTCATTTTTTAGTTCCATTAGGCGAACCACATCGTGGTTGCCGAACTAGTTTAGTGATTTGCTAAGGATACCTTTGTCTCGCTCATGATCCTGCTCCTACAAAATCAACACACATTATTCAAAACTCTAACACTTGGGTTGCCTCCCAAGAAGTGCCTTATTTAACATTGTGGCATGACGTGGGAATGATATTAAGCATCTTCTAGGTACACCAATTCATTCAAGGAAATCTCCTGACATTCTCCAAAATATTCAAGCGCTGCCCGTTCACCTTAAATGGAAGTCCTTTTTGACCTTCAATTTCAATGGTACCATTTGTGAATACTCGTGCCACTATAATGGGTCGGACCATTTGGACTTGAGCTTTTCGGGAAAAAGTCTAAGGCGGGAGTTGTATAACAGCACTCAATGTCCCACCTTGAAGTCCTGCTTAATTATTTTAGCATATGCCATTTCTTCATCTTCTCCTTGTAAATGGCTGAACTTCCATAAGATTTGAGTCTAAATTCATCCAATTCATTTAATTGCTCTACCCTCCCTTTTGGGGTCATTGTCCAATCCAAATTTAAATCTTTAAATGCCCACAACGCTTTGTGCTCCAACTCAATAGGTAGATGGCAAGATTTACCAAAAACTAACTGATACGAAGACATCCCAATAGGTGTTTTGCGGGCGGTCCGATATGCCCATAGTGTATCATCAAGCTTTCGAGACCAATTAGTTCTGTTTACATTCATTGTCTTCACCGGGATGCTTTTGATTTCCCGATTTGACACTTCAACCTGGCCACTTGTTTGGGGGTGATATGGGGTTTCTACCTTGTGTTTCACCCCATACTTACTCAATGTAGCTGAGAATCACTTATTGCAAAAATGGGATCCCCCATCACTAATAATAACCCTGGGAGTACCAAATCTTGCAAAGATATAGGCATTTCAGAATTGGACATCGTTTTTTCCTTCATTGTTCGAAAGAGCAATGGCCTCCACCCATTTGGAAACATAATCTACCGCCACCAAGATACACTTATTTCCAAATGAGCTCACAAATGGTCCCATAAAATTGATTCCCCACACATTATATATCTCGACCTCTAAAATAGGATTAAAGGGTAATTTGTGCCTCTTAGACACTCCGCCTTGCAGCTGACATTGAGAGCATCTCTTCACAAATTCATGCGCACCCTTATAGAGGGATGGCTAGTAATATTCACTTTGAAGAACTTTAGCTAAAGTGTGCACACCACTATGGTGGTCTCCAACTGGAGACGCATGACAAGCATGTAGAATTCCGTTCGCTTCTTCTTCTGAAACACAGCTTCTAATGATATGATTTGTACACTCTCGAAACAAGTATGGTTCATCCCAAAAGTACTTTTTAATGCCGAACATGAACCTCTTTTGTTGGTAGAGATTTAGCTCATCCGGCATTAGTTCGCACACATTGTAATTTGCTAAATCCGCATACAGTGGAGTTTGCTTAAGAGATATTGCAAATACTTGTTGATATACCATGAGTTTATGGTATTTATAATACATTTCACTTAAGAGTTATGTTTTTCTAGGGCCATTTTGTGTTGGTATTAATGTGTTTTTATCATGTTTGCAGGAAATAAGTTCAGACGTAGAAGAATGAGACACAGCTGAAGAATTGTGCAAAAAAGGGCATCTACAGAAGTGACTCACGCACAGTAGGTCCAGTCACATTCCGTAGATGGTGATCATAGATGGATAGGCAAACCATGAAGAAGAAATCAAGGACTTTTTGACCAAGTGTGGAACCATGACCTTAAACTGTGGACCGTAGGTTGACCTACGGGCGTTCTGCAAGTCCATCAAACCATTTAGAGAAGGATGTTCTAGTACCTGATATCAAAAATCTAAGTATGAAATCATAGAGGAGGATCCACGATCGCAAATGGAATCACGATCCGTCCTGTTGATCCATCAATTGCAACTGAGAGGAGGAGATTTGAAGAGTTAAAAAATTGCCTAAGTCCCAAATCACGGAAGGGACCTACGAACCATAGGTCAGTCCACGGTCCGTAGGTTAGTCTCGTCAACTACAACCGCGTCCAGAAACTTTATTTCCTTATTTCATTTCATTTTTAGTTAGGACTTGTTTTTCTATATATAGGACATGTAAACCTCGTTTTTGGGGGGTGTTAGACTTTGTTACTTTTGTTCTTGTTTTTGGCTTATGGAGATTAACTTACAGCTTTAGCAATTCTTTATTTCCTAAGTTCATTTTGAATATTTTGGCTTTGAAATTCAAGTTGAGATTCTGGGTTTATTCTTCTCATTACGTATGTTCGTGATTTCTTCATCTAAAAATATGAATTGTGTTCTTGCTACTATGGGTAACTAAATCCACAACTAGGGTTGTGGGAAGCATGAGCTATTAACAAAGTATGAATAGTAACTAAGTAATTATTGAATAGTGTTATTGAATGCATTGATAATTCTTTCGCTTAGAAGTCTTTTTAGCGGTGGCCAACGTTAGAACTCCTCGTGTTGCTACTTGCCGGACCAAGGAGGTAGTTAATAAGAAAAGAATTATCAACATAGATTTAGTGTGATACTATCTATTAGTATAATGTCAATTGGTGTGAGGGTGAAAACTAAGCCATACATTGATGTGATGTCTAATATGAGGTAAAGGTAAGGGTTAGTAAATTATACACAACTAGCCGGACCAAGGTGCAAGGTGAATTCTCTAGTTACCGGACCAAGGAATTAGAGATACCTAACTTATCACTTTGCATG